>OU974048.1:11437500-11795000 GCA_918843915.1 Notodonta ziczac | reverse complement strand
TTAAAAAACGTAGTCACGTACCTACGGCGTAGCGGTTACGCTCGTAGCCTGTAGCTCGTAGCAATTACTTAATATAATTATGTGAGTATATGTTCAGCAAAGGTAGGTATTATTTTAATGAGGCTCGCTATGTTACATGTACGAGACACGCGGTGTAGGAGGCTTGTATGTGGAGCAACATCACAAGAAAAGTGTACAAGTAAGTACTCACCGCGTAGCATAAATAAGGTGTAATATTTTGTTATCTTCAACTATATTAGGCAGCACGAAATATGGTAGTTTCATATAATAAGAAAAATGACCTTTCAGTATTAAGTCATTTTACCATTTTGCTCGAATAAACTTTTTGATTAATTTTTACCGTTTACCTTACCTTTTTATACTAATTTAAAAGTTTCGAGACAAACTTTAATATGAGTAGGTAATCATTTTGTTTTCTCGAAATTAATTTATAAACAAGCAAAAAAAGTATCTTCAAAGGAATTTACAAATTATTTTCAGAATTAAGGCGAGCTTATTGATTTTCGCTTCTTACGAAAACCTATTATAAAAACCTAACAAGCTTTCTATACGAAAGTATAATTAGGACATTAATATTCCTCTCCACGGGTTCGCATTAACTCTTAGCGACCTTTTTGTCTTGTAATAGGTATGATAAAGAAAGAGAAGCTGAATTGTGGTGGGACAAATTGCGTCAGACTACAACTATAATTATACTGCAGGTACCTATAGAATAGCGGGACAGGAACAATTAAAATTGCGCAACTCAAATGTAGGTACATCGATGTTTTTCATGGAAGTAAGTAAGCACTGCACTAAACTATAATGCTCTGCATATTTGACTATTTTTGTTGCTTACCGAACATGTGTTTTTAGTGTACCGTATAGTCAAACTACGAAGGAACAATCATTTTTAAACTAAGTGCATCATATTTCTACATTATCTACGCACGAACGAGCTACTAAAAGCTATTAAGATAAGCGATAAATGAACACCGTAGCCAGCGGACTCCGCCAGGCAGTCAATGCAAACTCAATTTTGATCTTTATTCAACCTACCTATAGTATATATCAATGTTGTGTAATTTAATAATTGATTTATTATTGGAATATAATAATCGACGAGCTCGGCGGTAACCGACTTGCACTCGGGCATTTCCTATAGCTTCTCGTTGGTTATGTGGTACACAAATATGTATGCTGAAGGGATTTGCAAAATGTAAAACAATAGTTTCCGAATACAAACAGCAGACAGAACTAGAGCCGCTCGGGACGATTTAACATGTTTATAACTCCGAAACTAGCGAACAAACTTTGGTAAAACAATAAATTCCGCAAACATGATTTGTGAGCGGTCGTATATAGAATGCAATCAGAACTTATCTTCGAAGTAATTTTCTGCGCGGGCTTCGCTCATACTCATTTTAGTAATTTTTGTAGCTATAGCAATAGAAAATTGCATAATTTGCAGTTCAACGTAGGCAATATCGACCACGGATTTGTCGGCATACATTTCTTTACCGTTTGCATAATCGTTCGCTAATCTTTGAACCTAAAATATCACCTTATTCTATATAAATGTAGAGTGCCAGTCACCTGTTTTGGCAGTGTTGTTGTTGGTGCCGGACGCCTGGCTGAAGAGCGACGCGCCTGTGAGCCGGGCCCGGCGCAGGATCCACCACATCTTCCACGAATTAGTCCAAAACGACTCACAATTCAATCCAGTTGTACAGTTCTAATAGTTTAATACTACACTGTTCACAATTCGACACAAAATGTACAATTCACGTTACGTTGTTGTTTTTATTTATTTTAAATTGCAAGAATTCAGCAAAAAAACTACAAATACTTTGATATAATTAATGATATTACTTTATAATGTTTATGACAGTGGCCGGGTCAATTAAACACGAGCGGTTTGTGTCAGAAACGTATAGTTTTCTTTACGATTCGTATTTGGATCGTGTTGGGGTGTGAAACACCCTCGTGGCGCGGTGACGGGGCGAGACTGACTGACATTTACACACAAGACATGCGCAGTTTAAACTAGTAGGCTTAACAGGTGAGTTAGTAAAGTACCCAGTCTTATAACAACTGCTTTGAATAACTTAAATACTTAGGATAATTCAAGAATACAGTCGCGATTACAATATTTTTTTCTTGTGTAATAGGTACCTGTCACTATGTAAAAATTTGGCTTCACCTGTAGATACATTTTGCAACTCTAACGAGAGTAGACTTTTTAGGTTAAAATGTGAATTTCAATTCAAATTTAGAACACAACAATTAACGTTGATACCGTATCAATCCGTATTTATTAGTCCTCCGCTTTGATAAAGGACTCCTCCGCCAATCAACATTAGCTGTCTACAAATTGAATATAATTCCGTCACTCAGGCAACAAGTGCCGCGCACCACATTATCCTCTTCGGTACAAATAAAGTATTTTTTTCCAATACGCGTCGTGAACACAACCGTATAATGTCATCATCGATACGACAATGCTTATTATGTTTTTTTTTAGTACTGATGTAGCGCGTCGTAGGTAGTACTTACTACATACGTTTACTTCTATGTTTGAAAATCAATTATGGAACTAGGGGATGGCAATGCTTAAAATAATGTATTCGTAACTCTAACGGGTGATAAATATCGATTCAGATAAAAATCTAATCCTAATCGAAAAAAGTTTTGGAGGTAGATTGGTAGGAATATATCTGTCGCTTTTTTTTTTTTAAAGATTACTAGCAATTAGTGTTTATCACATTAGTAGTATTCCCTTTAGCCCCTCCAACTAAGCTAATGCTTGTGCTAGGAGTGGGCTCACGTCAATAGTTTAATGGCCAGGATGGGGATCGAACCCGGAACCTCTCAGCTATGAGGACGGACCCCTCTAACCACTAGGCTATTGACGCTTAAACGACGCTTTAAGGAAGCCATTTACCCACTTATTAACAAACGCGGATTAGCGGTTGCATAGTTAAACCATGCTTAATATTCTTCTTTCAAATGTGAAATTACTGAAGACAGACAGACATAATTCAGTGTGTAACTATTCGCCCGCTAATCTTAGTTTATTAAAAAGGCGGTCAGTGTTTAAAATATCGATGCTATATTATAATACAGTTATTTGGTATAATTTTCATTCAAATAAAGTAATGTCAGGTGCATGTCGGTTGATATCAAAAAAACATAAAACAGCATATACTTAGGTACTGCGTAGGTGTAGATTTAGGATGAAATACAAAAAGATTCTACCGATAGCCTTGTATATAAGCCGGAGCCGAAGTGATGGGCGGCGAGTGGGCGCGAGCGGTAAATTTGGCCGAAATAAGCCCGGGGCATTCCGAACGGACCTTCTACGAACTAGGAAGGGAACAATTTATTATATACTAGCTGTGCTCCCCGACTTCGTCCGCGTAGTATTTAACGTAACAACAAACGTTTCGGGATTATCGGGATAAAAAGTATCCTATATGTTAATCCCGGTTATAAACTATCTGTGTTCCAAATTTCATCCAAATCCGTTTAGTAGTTTTTGCGTGAAGGAATAACAAACATACATCCACACTCATTATCATAACCACATTTACAAAGATATACCTACCTAATTGGGAAGTATATCTATAACTTTCATTTAATAATTTGGTATTTGGTTACTACTAATCATATGACAGAAAAAAATGCAAATATAACATCAGTATGCTTGTTACACTTGTCTGTGAATGATAAAAAAACGATGGAATGGGTTTAAAGTTACAGGGGACATTTCTATCCCGAAAATTCCGAACGAATTTTTAATCCAAGGCAGGCAAATTAACACTAAGTATACCAGGTATACTTATTATTAATTTACTTAAACTCCTTATGGGTTCGAAATACGATCCAGCCAGTATAATACCTAATATAAATACGTAGGCCTAAGTACGTTTCTAATTTGATTTAACAAAGCTTAATTTCCCTTTATTAAAATTTGTTCAAAGCGTTGTTTGTTGAAAGTAATGAGACCTTGGGCAGTATTTCAAAGGCAAATCTTCCGCGAAATCTCTAAAGCGGCTATTGACCAACGTTATTCATGATAATAGCCCCCAAGGAGCAACGACGTGCCACAAAAATATCTTAATCGAGCTCAGATAAATTGTATTATTGCGCGCAGACTTGGTCCTAGGCGTAGACAAATTTTGAATTCAGAAAAACCCATTGTCCAAGTTTTTTTTTATTCCTGCCAACTCAACTTAGCATTAAGATCAAAATGATGTTATGCTTATGGTTATTGGGAGGAAGAATTTGAATTTGATTTAAATTTTCTTTATATAATGAAGTAGGTAGGTATTCTTCATTTTGATAAAAGCTTTAGTTGTTTTGGAAGTGGTTATAACCATTATCTTTATTGTAGACATAGTACGTAAGGAATAGACGTAAGGAATTAAATAAAATAGCGAAATGTAATCAAAAGAAAATTTTAGCTAGGTCCTGTGGTATTGTAGTAGATAAGTAGGTATTGGAAATGTAGGAGGGTAGGTACCTTCTCCTTCTTTACTAGCCATTCGATATTGCAACCAACACACGCCCAGTTTAATTAAAAAGTTATTGGTGGTGCTAACTAAAAGAATAAAAGTAAAAAGCTTGGTAGTTTGACATTCCTGACCTGTCGCCAACACGCTGCGCTTTTTAATTTACCTGAAATTGAGTTTTGGTTAAACTCCGAGTCGGTACATACGAAGAGGTCATCTAACATTACTTGTTGCTAAGATAAAATGATGAATTAGTTAATACCTATATGAAATGCGTAGGTATTCTAAACACATTCGCAATTGAAGATTCTCATTTCTAAAATCTAAAAGTTATATTTGTGAGTAAAACTCATCAAAATTCTCCAAAAAGAACGTATTTTTCTTAAAAACATTAAGCTCTTAATTAGGTGAAAATGCAAAACAAGCTCCCGACTGCGAGAACTCTTTTAGACAGCTATCGTGGTTGCCAATCTCGAGCCACTTAATTATACTAGCCTACCCTCGTTACGGTTGACTTTTGCGGTTGGTTTATTGTCTGTGAATGCCCCAGTTTTCGGGATGGGAACAATAAAATTTGTCCAGTATTCGTTTTAGAGCTTTATTGTGTACCTACCTACAGATAGCACGAGTAGTAAGGAGGTAATTATTCGATGTCACGTAGTTCCGTATAAATCGATCTAACGTCTGAGAGCGGTTTTGACTAGGTACGCATTTGACGTGTCATTTTGTGCTGGTATGACATAATAATTACATTTTCGAGATCACTCTCAGACTTGAGTTCGATCTTTAATGTGTGTGAGTTCGTTTTAATAATACGGGCCGTAGATACCTATTTGTTTGACTTCGCTTGGGCTATAGACAAACGAAGAAATTTACAACATAATATACGTCTGAATGAAGTTCCCGAAATATATCCTAACAGGCCTTAGTATACGTATACCACAGCAAACTTTGTGTACATAACACACGTTCCATATACCTAAATGTAATTTATAAAAAGTGCAATTTTGCCCAGCAATATCTACCTATCCGCCATAGGCATCTATCGAGGTTGTATCCAGTGACATTTATGCCGTATCATTTCACGCCATAAATCATCGCGAGCGAGCGCAAATTCCTACAAATGGAGCAATATTCGTTTCGTAGCCCCACGCGATAAACAATAACGAGCGAACACAAAATGGATGGATGAGCAAACAAAATGGCGGATGCAGAACTTTGAGATAACTAGGTACTTATGACTTGAAAATAGATAGCATAGCAAGTGAGTTTGCACAAGAAGGCATTCAATACAAATTGATTCACGAAGCTCAGTCAATAACGACATCATGTTCATCGCTTGAAATAATAAATAACCTCAATACAAACGTTTATTATAATTTATGGATACAATAAACTAAATACAAAAAATGTCGATCTGTTACGAATTTACAACCGAAACATTACAAAAACAGTCTTCACAGTAATTGATAAGGCTGCCTCATCACAAAAATACCATAAAATAGTAGAAAAATATTTTTACTTCTAAATGTGTTTGTCTATGTTTATATACTTTTTTATAAAGGTGCTCGAAAATAGGCAAGTCCGTGTATCTAAGAAAAACATTGTTTTTATTGCTGAATATTTGTAGCCCATTTGCGAAGCCCGCGAGTATTGTTGTGATAAAGCAGCAGTTCATAGACACTACGCGGATGGCTTATCCTGACGTTGATGGTTCTTTGACGGACTCCTTAAGCCTGGTATTCTCGGCAACGAGCGCCTGCACCCTCTGCTCGTATTTCGCCCTTAGTTCCTGAAGAACGAATGAGTAATTTAAGTATCTTCAATGCAGACACTACAGTGCATCTCTGCCTATCCTTTCGGGCCTGTCCTGTCCCGTCCCGTTCCCCCCTATTGCCATTATACCCGGCACTCTCGAGAGGGAGCCATGGCCTAGCACCACCACCACTCTGGCCCTGTACGGGTTGGCGAACTTCACAAGTATTACCTAGGTCATGTAGGTTTACTTACTATGTTCACATATTATACTGTTTAGCAAGTGATAATCTTTATTGAAAGAGTGAGATTCACAGATAAAATCCGAAATTCTAAAGTACCTTGAAGATCGCGAGCTGCGTCTCGTACTCCTTCTTGAGGTCGTCGTTGAGCGTGGTGCTGGTCTGCGCGCGCTGCAGCACGAGCCCGTAGCGCTCCTTCTCCGCCTTGAAGCGCGCCTCCATCGCCTGCAGCCGGTCCTGCGACGCCGAAATCATGCCATCAATACAGCGTCTTGAACGCTTTTTTATCAATCAATCTTCTACAACTATTAGGTTAACATGAATACCAGTGATCCCGATAATGCTCAGCCCAAGATACATAACATTATAGGCTCATATAGAAGATTTTACCTAAACAACCCGTTTGTATCAGCATAATGATACCAATAAGTGTCCTGCTATATGAGCCTCTATACCTCCTTTGAACCCAAAAAATAATTAAAAGTAACATGTTTGGCTTCCAAACAAAATAGTTTATAGTAGTAGTAGGTCTTATGACTTTCGATAGTACAATTTTTTCAAGATTCTGACCTCCATAGCTTTAACTTCCGAGTTCCTGATCTCGAGCAGGTCCTTAGTGATGACGTTGATGTCTTTGAGCGACTGCACCTGCGTGGTGAGCGCCTCGATCTGCAGCTCCTGGTTCTTCACCATCTTCGTCTTGTCGAAGATCATGCCGCGGGCCTTGCTCAACAGCTAGAAGTAAACGGTAGACCACATATCATACGAGCCGTAACACTGGCAAAAAGTATGCGAAAAATTTGAAGTATGGGAGTACTTCTCATGGGTGCTGGAACCCCCTGGAGTCGGCGCGCCCCTGCATATGAGAGGTCACCTACCGAAGTTATATACTATGTTTTCGACGAGAATATATGTACCTACTTGTGAAATACTATATGGGGAAGCTTCGACATTCAGACTGAAACGAACACAAAGATCTGTCCCAACAGTAATTACCTGAAAGCCATTTAGCTACATTACCCTCCCTTACCTGGTGTACCTAAATGACCTGAATAATCGTATGCCCTAAAACTATAGCGAACCTTTTAAGGCTTATCTCATCATTTGTATATCTAGAACCAATGGAATGCCCCCAAAATTTCTCTCCTAAGATCTTTACGGTTACCTATAATTTTAAGTATGACTTTTACTAGTCATTGAAAGTCGTCATCTAGCTACTTTTACGTACTTCTTCGTGTTGTAGCTTGATATTCTCAATCATCTCATGGTTCTTGCCGCTAGGTTTAGACAACGCCGCCTGCAGTTCCGTCTCTAAATTCTTGACCCTCGCTTTAAGGAGGTCGATTTCTTCTTCACGAACCTGCATTCACAAAATTTACAAGTTAACCAAATGACCCGTAAGCAAACCTATAACTTTTGGGTCTCTGTGTAGTACCTTCAGTTCTAATTTGAACCCATCTTCTGTCCTTTGGTTTTTGACCTTTTCCAATTCTTCTATCTTCTTTAATAGTTCATGCTCCCTCTGCTGCCAGTCACCCTGTAATTTTGAAGATCCTGACTAACAGTCAGACTAATTCTATTGTCAACCTAGACAAGACTAAATATCTACAGAAGAATGATCTGGTATAGAAATATAAAAGTTTATGTTAGTAGACAAATTACAGGGCCAATTAGTTATATATCGATCCGTGGTGCCTACAACTGGTCTTCAGCTGTAACAGTCTTGTTTCTATGGCAATCAGCCCATACCAGCTATTTTTTGTCTCCCGCTTTGCACCGGAGGGAAGTGGAAATATTTTCTTCCAACTCCTATTATTTCTTTCGATTAAATTCGTGCGGGTTCCAAGACAATTTAACTTTTCCCTGGGACTCGTCGAGGGTCAAACCTTGACATCATTATTGGTCACCATTGTCGATCCTGGCTTACAGGAGTTACAATGGTGGGAGTGTGTGGCGGGACTAGTCCCATTATAAAAAGACAAATTACATGCAAAATTATGTAATGAAAAAATTACTCACATTAGCCACGTTATTCTCATCTTTAGCGACATTATTGTTAAGTGCAGTTTGCTCTGTAGCTGGCGTGACTGTGTCTTGTTTAGGCTCCTCGGGTTTGCCTTCTGATGGAGGTGTGGTCTCTTCTAGTTTGACATCTTTTGTTTGTTCTATTTTCACGTAATTTTGAACTAGTGGAGTATCGACCTGGAATTGAATTATGGCTAACTGAAACATGTTATCTAATGATCATCTACTCCACACTAACCGCAAATTTGTAAAGTGCTCACAGGAGTAACAAGCTTGGAATCCTCAACACCGGAAGGCACCAGGTTTGGCTGTCCGGCTCCCTCACCACCTCCCGACTGAGGCTGGTTCTGCGCTTGATCTGCCTATATATAAACAAACAAACATTCGTGTAATCAATGTTTTGCATTGTTTTAGAGCTTAGGGTAGTTTTAGAAGAGATCTGAAACACCTAAAAGTCAGACTCAAAAGTCTAAATCAAATTATTTATTTTGTAAAGGCCTACGGGGCACTTACAAATTGACATTTCAAATTTCTGTTTCTTGAGTCTCCAACCGGATCGGAACGCGGATAGTCATTAGGCTAATTTTCCATAAACTATTTGATTGATTGAATCGTTATTTAATTAATTAATCAACGTTCTTACTTTCATTAATAATTTTATCTAACCATATTTTAAGATAACCATTTACACAGATGGCTACCTCTACCTGCTTTCTGCAGTAGCACTACCGTGATTCTGCGCTCGCTAGTCGCTAGCGTCCACGTAAAATATTTGTATGGATTTTTTTTACGAAAATATATATTTTGACCCTAGTGACTCCTAGCGATCACAGGTTCATGATCATTTTGATCATCCTACTTTAAAACAAGAATCTAAACAACCGTCTTTAAAAATCCAGTGTAAAGTCTTGACTTCGGATTGTACGCAATGGAGGCGAACAGCCCTTCCGCACCTGTAGATACCTCAGAGGCTATAACGAAGAGACGTGACGAAATTCATATAAACAAATGCCTCCGCGACGCAATTTATAATCCACTGGGACCGAATCATTATAATTATAATTTGCCCTTTTAAAGTCCCATTCAAAGCACGGACCTCCCCTGAATGCCACGGGAATTCGGGCCATAATCTACCACCGACTAGCCCAGTGCGGGATGGCGGATTTCATATAATATCACAGAAAATTTGTTCCAATGGTTGTGGCAGATTATTTGATAACCAGAGTCGTATCCTACTAATATTATAAATGCGAAAGTTTGCAAGTGTGGATGTATGTTTGTTACTCTTTCACGCAAAAACTACTGGACGGATTTGGATGAAATTTGGAACACAGATAGTTTATAACCTGGATTAACACATATAATACTTTTCTTAAGTCTACGCGGACGAAGTCGCGGGGCAGAAACTAGTCTACCATATTTGTTTATGTACGGTAAAAATTATTCAGAAATTGTTGCCTTGCTTTAATTTGGTATTTCAGTGTAGGTACCTACTACTATCCCTTAGACACGGATGTAGGTACGTATCTCTGCACTTCTATTGGTTTTATTTTTCTCAGCAAACTAAGGATACGACCAAAATGCATACCTTTAAGGTGAAGGCGCCTGTCTAGCCCGCGAAATTCAAAATTATCGAGTATTTTTATAGTTTATCTAAAATCTGAAATCATTTAAGACAACATTTTGTGATTTGCGACAAACACAGTATGCAGTGCGTTTATTAATACATTTATTTTACTCTAAATATTATCACGGTGAATATTATACTAGTAAATCACTAAATATACAAAAATTGCCAAATTATCTGGATAGCTGTCGTTCTTGAAATGTTTTAGAGTAAGTTGGATATATTAATAAATGCACTGCACACGGTCTTTGTCGCGAATTACAAAATGTGCCTTTTATTATTGTCAGAGTTTGTAAAAATTCTAAAAAACCTCAAAAAATTTGAACTTCGCGGGCTAGATGGGCGCTTTAGCCTTAAAACAATAAAATATAGAGTTTATAGAGGTCAAGCGTCGACGACGAAAATAAGTTCAAAAATAAGTTCAGAAAAAATCCGCAATATGGCCGATATCAGAGTGACTGCTTGTAAATTTGTAAACACTCGTAACCTACCAGCATATTTTTAACCCATATTCTAAACTGTGTCACTGTAAGCGGTATTGACTCGCTACTGTAAATACCATTATAATCCCTTACGAATAAATAACTTATTTCTTGTTTGGTGCATGAATAGGCAGAATTTACGTTTCCACAAAATTACCCTTGCTTCCTCGAAACCACGGACCTTAGTCCATATAGACCTCATATTATTGAACCCTTCATAGCCTTCCAGACTGACGAATTTAGTTCTCACTTCCTTTTTATTCATTACAATGAAGATAAAATACAAAAAATACCGCCACGTGAAACAATTTTGTAAAAAATATTGATTTGACGGTATCCGTCAAAATAGCACAGATATAAAGTTTAATTAAAAAGTATTTACTTACCATCCCGCGGATAGAGGTTTAATTAAACTTGTTCAGAATTCTACAGAACACGATCGGAACCGTAATGAACGTAGCGCAGTGTTCAAAACTTGATCGTCTATTTTTGGGAGTACAGACGCGTTGCTACAAAAATAGAAAATACTGCGCCGCGAAATTCATGAACTTTTCACGCGCGAGTTTCAATTACAGATAATACTTACTCATGAATAATAAAATTGTGAGATGTTTGCGGAAGAAAATAAATTGTGTGTCGCGCCATCCCCGCCGATTACCACCTAGGTAGTAGGTACCGAGAGACCGCCCTCAGTGGGTAGGTTACAGTAGGTAAGTACCTACTCTACCACACCCGCTATCAAATCAGTTGGTGCGCGACTGCTCTTATGCAAATGAACGAAAAAAGGACCAACGAAATACCTACTAAATTAATGTGTCTCTTTTTCGTAAGCTTTATTTAGCATTTATATTACAAAAGAAGACGGGAAAATGATGATAAAAGTGTTGCGCTGTTGGGGGATTGACGGCCTTGTTGGTGCCGTATTTTTGAGGTCTATATACATAGGTACGTGACGAAAAAACCCGTAATGAGGTATATTTAATTTTACATCACAGATTAGAGATATTTTTAAATCAAAGGTGGAATTTAACCTAGCATATTTAAGCTAACCAGCCAGCCAAACAGACAAAAGTGATTAACAGAAAACTTCAGCTCCCGATATACTAAACTATACTCTTTGACTGCAGCCTAGGCTGAGAGAGAGCCTAGTACATTTATTATATTCTTATGATAATTGTTTTTTATATTAGTGGCCTCATTCATTCCATTGATAAAAAAATGGGAATGAATGATATTTTGTTGTGATCAATAAGCTTGTGTAATGTATACAATTCTTGGTTGTTCTGTTTGTCACAACTCTTGACAGTTTGACAGACAGTTTGTGTCAAATCATTTGAAATCCCAAAATTCAAACAAATTGAGTTTACTGTGAAAATTATTTGGAAATATTCGAAAAACTAAACACTCAGAGCGATAAAAATATAGTGTTTTGTGAAATCCAATGTTATAACTTCACACAGTGCTTCAAACATTTAGTAAGTACCCAATTGAGTCGATACTTTTCTTTGCCACACAAAAACAAACGCCAAAGAACGTGAACAGTTGTCCTATAAAATAGTAATTTCTTAATTCTACAGGATAAGCTATGACCTCAGAGAAGAATGCCCAAGTCGGGCAGGCGCGGGAGGCATTCCAAATGATGTATCAGATATCTCAATTACTGTGCACCGGTCTAGACGCAGAAACACTCTCAATATGCATAAGGCTGTGTGAACTGGGCGTGGACCCTGAAGTTTTAGCGCATGTTATCAAGGAAATCAGGAAAATGGGAGAGAATGCTGTACAAAACAAACCTGCAAATTTGCAACCTTAAGTTGAATCAATCTATTCTTTCAACTAAGTACCTATTGCCCCAGTAAGAATTTATCTATAATATTATCAAGTTTAACTCTGCAGTCTACCTACTGTAAAATTAATGTATTTTTATATCTAACTATTAAAAGAATTTGTAATTCGTCACCCAAATAAAATAAGAAGGCCAAGTTTTTAATTTAGGTGTTATTTTTGTATTACACTGTTTAGTTGAAAAATATTTGCTAAATTTCAATATTATGTAGGTTAACGTCAATTCAGTGATATTGAAAAATGAATTAATAACTTATTAGATAATGTTATGTTTAATATGTACAATATACAATTAATTAATACTAACATTAGTGACTTTTAAGACAAAATAAAACAACTATTTGTATAAAGGCCTTTATTTTGAATAAATTCTGTTTGGGAAATATCTCACAGAAAATTATCTGTACATTGAATCATAATAATGTTAACATCATAATTTACATACTTAGCATCAGTATGGAAGGACCAATCTGAAGACGGAGAGAATAATCTTCATATTGTATTGGCCCAAAATAAACTGATACCAATGAGAACCAATTGGTTACTCACAACTTTATGGGAACAAATAATCAAGTTGCGGCAACGCCTACAGATAATTTTCAATGAATTATTGTAATTATGATAAATAATATTGCATTGTGCTTTGTGTTGAACAAAATAATGCTTTCGACAATGATAGGGTGTGGATTGAAAAGTTTTTGAGTGAAATTATAAGCAATCAGTACAGGACTGTAAATATCACAGATGCAAATAACTCACTCTGACAACCAAGGATGGTGGTTAGAAAATTCAATTGAAACAACAATAATAATTATGCCATTATGGCAAAAAATGTCCCTGTGATTGTACAGCTATAAAATAATAAGAAAAACTATTTTCCTAGAACACCAATAACAAATCTGGTCAAATATTTTGTAAGATCCCTTAGCTCCAATAAATTACTTGAGTAAAACATTTTGAATAGCTGTACAATCATGATTCCCATATTCTTATGACCTATCCTATTGGTAAGATTGTCCTGGCCCTTGGCTCCCTAAGACTGATGGGTCCTCAAATATAGGTTGCTGCGGTTTGAACTGCTCTGCTGTGATCCTGGAGAACATTATGCCTATACCTTCTATGAGGGCAAGGAGAATTCCACCCACTAGCGCACTACCAGCCATTGCAGGTACACCTGGAATATAAAAGACAGAAGTTGACTACTTCTGAAAGATTTAAATAACAAGTATCTGCTTTGAAGCCTAGACAGATCCTACTAATATTATAATAAATGTGAAAGTTTGTGAGTGTGGATGTATGTTTGTTACTCCTTCACGCAATAACTACTGAACGGATTTGGATGAAATTTGGAACACAGATAGTTTATAACCGGGATTAACATATAGGATACTTTTTATCCCCATAATCCCGAAATTTTTGTTACGTTAAACACTACGCGGACAAAGTCGGGGGGCACAGCTAGTACAGTACTACATAAATAATACAAATCAATCTAAACAAAGCACAAGTCGCAGCAAGTATTTATTATCAGAGTATATTTAAATGGTTACCATTTCTTGCCGCTAGTATTCCACCAGTGAGCGCCCCGCTCATTATAGAGTTCCATGGATCCTCTTTCTGCCTCAGGTACACTAGTGAGCAGTCAATCGTGGAGAACATGCCTCCCCACACGGCGAAGTTCCCGCCGACGATTGGCGAGCGCTCCTTCATGGCTGCTAAACTACCAAGCTGGAAAAAGTTTAATATAAATCTTGATAATAATAACTATTTATAACAAACACTGCAATCTGGAAAATACCTCTGAAGGATATGGAATACCTATGAGGTTGTCCTTACCATTTTTCTACTAAATCCTATTGGCGCATTTCTAAAACCTTTTATAGAATGAAATATGCCGCCACCAATAGCGCCCATGATAAATGCGCCGCCTGAATCATCAAGAATTCGCCAGGGACATGGTTCCCTTGTGTATTCATCCATGTTTTATTGATTTTTAATTCTGGAATACACGGATTAGGTAAGAATTATAACCTCAATCTGGACACACAAACTAAATAATTCAAACAAAATTAACATCGACCGTACTGTGGCAACGTAAGCACCAAAACAACACTTCACTACACAGTTTATGATAGTTTTGGTATGAATTATGTATCCCTTTATAATTTTTTTCACGTTTTAATGCGCCATGGTTCTCGGATCTTTCATATGATTTTTCGTAAAAGACCACAGATTAGAGATATAAGAGACACAGTCAATCAAATCAATCTTTCATTGACTGTCAACCTATATATTTAATTTCCAATCAAATATTAATTGGCAACCCACCGACATAAATCGACTAAACTTATTAGGTATCAATCACTGATATCACCACTACTTTTGCTATCATTCTCTTTGACTGCCTCATCCAACCAAAGAGCATCCATCAGCCAACAGTCATTATTGTCGTTGGTTCATGGTGTGATTTTATTATTGTTGATATATTTACTAGTTCCTTCCTAAGTTTATTATAATGACGATACATAATTTATATATTTTCGATAGATATGGCATATTACTTTACTACGGCGAATGGAACAGATCGAAACAATCTGGAATGTCCAGAGAAGAGGTAAGTTTCAATAACAGCCAACTATCAATAACAAGCACAGATAACAAGATATAGAATATTAATAATGATAATAGATAACGTAATTTCATCTTAATAATATCAATGCGTCGATTGATAAACCATCATGCCTGTTTAGAAGGCAAGGCGAGGCAGTACTTGTGAGGCTTATTATTCAGACCATCATACGCCATCACTCCGGCCCATTAGATTTGTAAACTTTACACATCCTTCAAAAGACATGCAGGTTTCCTAATTAGTAATATTATTTGTTAGGTTTTAACAAATAATTCTGCAACAGCAATATACTAATACAGTCGACTCTCGTTAATTCGAAACTTATTATTTATTAACTGCTATTCTATAACAATGACAAAAGTTTAGTGATTAGTACATTCATGTACATACATGTATTCATAATGTGAATTAATTAATCTTTCGAAAGAACTCTGTTATAATGATAATGATAACTAAACAAACCAATTTGTGATACAACTTTGAACTTGTGGCAAAATGTACCTACTTACAATCTTTTTGCGTCTTTCTCTCTGCAACTCTGAATTGTTGAGTATTGGACGCCATTGAGTTCGAATTAACGCGTCGTTTTGTTATATAGCAATGTTTTTTTCGTTCGATTTACCAAGTGCATAAAATGTATTGGTTTAGTTCGAAATATAAATAGATTTTGTAGGGAACTCGTGAAGACATTGAATTATAGAGAGGTTGGAATTAACGAGAGTCGACTGTATTATATTATTAGTCTATGCCTATGACTTCTTGGCAGTTTATTCTTTCACTAAGGCAATCAATGCAGGTACTTTAAGGTTTTATAATTTCAGCTGAAATATGTCCAGTGCTGGACATCAACTCTTAGGCTTACTTTAACTATAATGGTGCCTGTTTGGATTAATTAAAATAACTTTATTTTCAGGAAGGGAAACTAATGTATGGAATGCTGTTTTCAATCAAATCATTTGTTGCAAAACTATCTCCCTTAGATCCCAAAGATGGGTTTCTACATTACAAAACATCTAAATACACATTACACTGCATGGAGACACCTTCAGGATTGAAATTCGTCATGAACACTGATAACCAGGCTCAAGGGGTACGAGAAT
This sequence comes from Notodonta ziczac, assembly GCA_918843915.1. NCBI lineage: Eukaryota > Metazoa > Arthropoda > Insecta > Lepidoptera > Notodontidae > Notodonta > Notodonta ziczac. The sequence goes on along the minus strand of OU974048.1, from coordinate 11,778,781 downwards.
TACTGAAGAAAATATATGGCGAAATTTATGTAAAATATGCCATAAGGAACCCATTGTGTAGTATTGGAGAGCCAATTAATAGTGAACTATTTAAAAATAAATTAGATACATTCATCAAACAGACACCAATACATGTTAGAGCATCTTGATAGACAGTTTACTTTGTAAATAATAGTTTTGAATCCATGTTATGGACTATAATTTTGTGTAAATATAATTTCTACATTATATGCAGTTAGTTTGCTAAAAATTAAGGTCTTGCAGTGTAATTTAATTTGTTTTCCCGTTATTCATCATATTTATTTAATTGTGAAGAGTGTAGGCTGATCTATAAAATTAATTTATTTTACACAATCAAGGGAAAAGTCCAACATTACTTACTTAATGTTACAGATTGGCAATAATTTTGGTTGACACGGTTTGGTTGGTAGGTAAGTATTTATTTAGTTCTTTAATTTGATAATCATTAATTAATTTGTAAGCACCATGTTAAGTGTAATTAATAAAATTATTTGTATGCATGTTGGATAAATATAAATAAAGCTGCACACCATTATGCCAATGCAAAAATTTACTTTCATAAAACCTATCAGTGTGATATGGGTGGGTTATATTATCTTAGGGTAGTTGTTTCGAACCTGATCGAAAAGAAAAAAAATCCGGCCACTATTAAGGGTTCCATAGCCATTACAAAAGATTTTTTCTCGTATTTATAACCAAAGTAGCAGTGATAGCCGATTGGTTAAGCACGCGTCTTGTGGGCTACCAGGTCTCGGGTTCAAACCCCGGCTCGAACCTCTAGATTTTTCTAAAATCTATGTGCGAATCATAATTTATATATGATTATCACTTGCTTACGGTGAAGGAAAACATCGTGATGAAACCTGCATGTCTTAGAAGATTTAACCAATTTTCGAAAGACATGTGAAATCCGCCAACCCGCACTAGGCCAGCGTGGTGGATTATGGCCTGAATCCCCCTCGTGTTGAGGGGAGGCCCGTGCCCAGAAGTGGGACGTCAAAAAGGGCTAAAATTAAAATTAATTAATTATAACCAAAGTAAGAAATATGAGAAACAAAATTGTGTTTACTGTATATTTTTGACTCCACTATTGAGTTTGTTCAGAAACGGGGAATCAACTTCAGCTTTAACTTTGTTTGCTGAAGCTCATGATTTAGTAAACCCATACTATCGTAAAAAATCATTGGTGTCGTATTACGTGCTAGTTGATAAATCAGTTTTTATGAGTGAGTTTTCGTCGAGTATTAAAATATGGGACATTAAATTGCTGTAGTTTTGATTGCGTTGATGGTTCATTTTGTCGCTTATTTTTTTCACATCTGGGACAGTATTTGATATTATTTTCAACCAGATAACTACCCGTTTTTAAGAAAAAGGGTTTGCTGAAGCTCATGATTTAGTAAACCCATACTATCGTAAAAAATCATTGGTGTCGTATTACGTGCTAGTTGATAAATCAGTTTTTATGAGTGAGTTTTCGTCGAGTATTAAAATATGGGACATTAAATTGCTGTAGTTTTGATTGCGTTGATGGTTCATTTTGACGCTTATTTTTTTCACATCTGGGACAGTATTTGATATTATTTTCAACCAGATAACTACCCGTTTTTAAGAAAAAGGGTCTTTACAGACAGATGGAGATCAAAGTGATGCTTTCGAGGTACGGAACCCCAAAAGTCACACTGGCTTAATGCATAGAACAACAGCGAACTAGAGCTGCTATCGCATAATATGTGGCATTATGCAAGAGCCCACGGACCATGACGATTATTATTAATCTTCTTGTCACAGAGATATGGAAGAACCTTATAACTCTGTTGAAGATCCCAATAAAACAAAACCGTATAATCGACTATTGACATATCGAAATCGATTAAAGTTATGTGAAGCTTTACACTTTTTGAGTCGGCCATAGGGTAAAAAATCTGAAATGTCACAATCTGACTGATCTGTCACCTAAACAACAACCTGCGCCGATTCCTCAAAACATTGTATAATTAATAAATTTTTAGCCGTTTTTTAACAGAAACAAGTTCAATTATAATAATATTCTGTGATACTCCATATCATGGCTCAAGTTTCTGCCAAGGAAAAACGTGTTGGTAGCTGTGATGAGTGAGACGGACGACACAGATGTCCTCCTGTTAATACCACCAAATTTCTTCCTCGTTCAGAGCTCAGGGTCTGACGATTCGTTATTAGAATCCTCAAGAACTGTTGTACATAAACCACTATCCTGTACGGCTCAAGTTCTGGGTAAGTTAGTGAACCAAGTCCATACATTGGAATCGAGATTAGAAAGTTTGGAATTGACGAGTGATGTCTCGAGTGGAACACTAAGGAGGCCTAATACTTGGGACACAACCGAGAGCTTCGACAGTCGCAGCTTAGACCGAAAGTGCTACACTTTCCCGCGTAGACGTAAGCGGAAAGTTAGTAAAAAGCAGAGAAGTAGAGATTTGTCTGTAACGAGTTTGGATTCGGTGAGTACGCGCGGCCGATCCATTCCACCTTTGAAATTACATGATACTGAACCTCTGTACTCTAAACCTATTGATATTATAAATGATATTCAAAGTATGGATGGAGATCTAAGCAGTATAGTTTCAACTCCGAGTAAAAATAATGACAAGCTACTTCTACATGAAATAGATGAATTCCTTACGAAAGTGGAAAGTTATGAAAGTCCTGAGACAAAATATAAGAATCAAGATGCAACAGTTAGTCCAGAAAATGTAATCAAAGCTACCGGTGATTATATTTCACATAAATTGGACTCCAAGGATAATGGAGATGAGATAAAACTACCAAGTGGTAGAATCGTTTCCAGTAATATCCTTGATAAATACATTTATTTAGTCAGAAACAGTCCATCATCATCTCATATGGACCAGCAATTACCTTCTAGTACTAAAGCTAGTAGTCAGGAAACTCACACCAACTGTCCTGAAACCACTGTTAAAAGCTCAGCAGAATCATCGAAAGACACAAGGTCCACTATAAGAAGACTCAACTTCACAGAAAAGGAAGTTCAACCGACTTCCACTCCAAAAAGAGCACAAACATCTTACCTTGACAGCTTCAAACCTACTTCAAATAAGATATACGACAGAGCATCAAAAGTTCTAGAACAATACAAGTCTCAGAGCTACCAAAGACAGGGTTCAGTAACTGAAAGCTACACCTCTACAAAAAAAGAAGAATTTAAAATGCCACAAATGAGACCTTATTGTCCAGACAATAAGGAAAAGATGACGTCTTTACAGAATAAGTTCATAGACACCATTGATACGGATCTGTTGAGCTTGAGTGAGCTGTGGGGGGAGAGGGGGGACAGGGGGGATAAAGTTGATGGTGTTAAGTTGGAAGAAGAAAGGTTAAAAAGGGAGGTAAGATAGTTCCATATAACATTGTATGGTTTAAAGTCATTAGAATGCAGGTACCCTACAACAAATATTGCAGGCTGGAGCTACTGGGAAATACAGTCATCTGTCTGTCTCATTTCTTTGTACCTATAGGTTTTCATTGGAAATCCAATCAGGATTTTATTAGATATATGTTATTTTCCATAAACTTGGTAGTAATTTAATAAATCTTATGATTTTTATACAGCATTGTGAAGCAATAATCCAACAACTACAAAGGAAGATGTTAGAACAGCAAGAGAAATTGGCTGTGGCTATCAAAGTGGACCGCGCGAAGGATGCCGCGATTGCCAAGCTGCGAGATGCCTGGCTGCGGCTCACCGGCAACCTGGACAAAGCAGAGGAGCGGCATCGAGCAGCACTGGAGAAGATGGTCAGAGAAGTGGAGAACTTTAGGATGGTTGCTGATGATGCACAGAAGGTAAAGAATACAGACTTTTCTTTTAAAAATGCAAGTGTCAATAGCCTCGTGGTTAGAGGGGTCGTCCTCGTAGCTGAGAGGTTCCGGGTTCGATCCCCATCCTGGCCATTAAACTATTGACGCAAACCCACTCCTAGCACAAGCATTAGCTTAGTGCGAATAAAGGGAATACTAGTAATATGATAAAAACACATCGCTAGTAATCTTTTAAAAAAATCCTTTTACATGGTATATTTATCAGACAGAACCAACATAAACATGGAAAATTAAATTGTGTTTACTATAAAACATCCCTTTTGATTAGGGTAGCACTGAGTCGCATTTTACATGGAGAGATTTAAAGGCTCGACATAATGCCAGCATTGTAGCACAACATTTGCTTGTAAACTAAAAAAAATGTCTTCTACACAGAAAACCAGTCACTTTGAAGCAGAACTGTACAAGACCCTAGACCTCGCTCACGACTATCAGGAAAAGTGCAAACAGCTGACAGCAGACAAGAAAGAAGCTGAAGACAAAATGGAGAAGATCCTACAGAATAAGCTAGAACTTGTGACCAACAAGGATCGCGAGATTGAAGTGCTGAAAGAGAACTATGAGACTGTCATGAGGCTGAACAAACAGTCCACCGATTGTGTTAAGAACTTGGAAGATGCGCTCGAAAAGGTATGCCTACTTTACTTCAGTATACTTTATTTTCAATTTCATTAATTATATAATAGATATTTCTTAAAATGTTGACATTTGCATTAAAGACTGTTCTATCAGGCCATCTAAAATTACTGAATCCATTAGAAGGGACTCCAATTGGGAAAATCTAATTATTAATTAGTGATCGCGTACGCGTCATAAAGGGTCTCTACTCGCTTTCCAATCTAATCTAACTTTGGGAAAATTCACCAAACAACTTGTTGATAATCATAATAAATAATTTACAGGAAAAATCTGATCACGATCAAACAAAGAAAAAGTCAACAGAACTAGGGCGAAAGATGCAGTCTCTGAACGATGAGCTGTACATCGTAGCGCAGGAGCGAGACCTGCTGAAGGAGAAAGTCAACGAGGAGAGGTCCCGAAGCAACCTGACGGAACGCCAACTGTGTGAGATGCAGAACCAAAATAGTGAACTACTGAGAAAATGCGTAAGTATTTATTCTCAAGGGTAATATAAGAGAATCTTGTCAATGAAATTTGGAAGTAGATATGTTTGAATTGCAAGTTGACTGGTATCACTTCCCTAATACTTAGGTATTCATTCACGAGCAGCAACCATTAGTAGAGGTCACAGACCAACCAACCAACTATAAGACACTGCAATAAGAAGAAATTTCATCAAATAGTTTCCGAAAAAGGAGCGGAGGCAACATCATTGTGATGGTCTATGCACACCCCACTAAACTACCTTTCTCATATTATATCTAAATCTGAGTGAGATTTGATTATTATTTACTTCTAGTTTCTGCCCGCGACTTCGTCCGCGTAGACTTAAGTAAAGTATTTTATGTGTTAATCCAGGTTATAAACTATCTGTGTTCCAAATTTCATCCAAATACGTTCAGTAGATTTTGCGTGAAAGAGTAACAAACATACATCCACACTCACAAACTACATTTATAATATTAGTAGGATTTAGTGACAATGGTGTTGCCTGCTCACAGTCTGTCGCTGTTCCTGAGTATGTACACCATTCATTGAAAAGAGTAATCATTGAGTTTTTTGCCGGAACTTTTCAGTGGAAGCAGCATTTCGCACCGGTGGTAGATTCTGACTATTCATAAAGGCTTTGTTGGCTTACATGAATATAAACAATTTTGAGTTTGATTTATATTTGATAACTACCAGGACAATTTGGACGACGAAGTGAAGACCCTCCGCAAGCACCTGGACCTGCAGAAGAGCGAGCTCAAGTGCCACTACCAGAAGCAGCTGGAGGACGCGGTGCTCGGCAAGCTGCAGGAGTTCCAGCAGCAGCTGGAGCAGGCCGAGCGCGAGGTGGAAGCCGACGCCAGGAGCAGGGAGCTGGCGACCCTCGACACTTACAACAAACAGATCGTGAGGATTGAGGAGCAGTCAGTATTTAAATTATTCATAAATGAGACATGTTTGTTTGCAGATCAACAATATATTATTATAAATTATACCAATTTAATGAGGTTTAAGTTATAATGATAGGGGTATCGTAGTTTTTTTTGCCATTAGGGCGGCGCCTCTTTTCGGTGGGGTAACATTGATACTTCAGGCAGTCTTTCTCGCACTTACCGAGACCTCGATAATTGACCCTCATTGGATATTATTTATTTATTTTATTTGAACAAAAGTATATAATAATAAACCGTATCATGGGAATATATGTTAAATAGGTTGGGTTGTAAGGTTGAATTTTGAAGATTGTTTTAAAGTATGAAATGATTTTATTTTGTTCTCAGACACAAATTAGAAGTAAATGTTTTAGAAGAGAAGCAGAGGGAGGAAATAAAACTATGCAGATTGCAATTGGCACAGGCTAATGAGAAAATTGGTTTACTCGAGGTGAGCACAAAAATATAATTATTTAAATAAACAGTTTCTTCCTTAAAACGTTCAAAGATCTATTTATTATCAGTTAGTTTTAAGTACGGACATATGGTAAGGAGATGGGGTTGATTATCGGAGGGGTCTAGCCTCCGCGGCCTACGCAAAATCTTTAATATTCGCCGAATCCACCTTTCGTATCGATTTCACACAATAGTGGGGGCACGGGCCGCTCAGTTGACGGAGCGACGCCCGAATGGAACGGTGAAAAAGGGATCGCCCTTGTGAATGTATTGTTGGATCTCTCATGGGATGCTGCAGCTACTTTTGTCACTTCGGAGGTGATCAAATACGTAATGATCGAGTGTTAATGTACTCTAACGGTGGCGACATTTGGACGTAGTTTTGAAAACTGGGCCCTAACCACGCTAGCTACTCAAATCGTAATAGAAAAGCAAACGCTCGCGATTACGTTTCAAACGCTCCGCTTTTGACGTTTTGCTGACACCATACCATATCAATGTCAGTAGAAATCGTGAAGCTCGCGAAACAATATCTATGTATGGTTGTGTGGTCTGCAGAGCAAGCTGGAGTCGTACCGGCGGCGGCGCGGGCAGATGGCGGCGCAGCTGCACGCCGTCATGCAGGCGCAGTGGCGCCAGGCGCTGCGCATCCTCACCGCCTCGCACCAGCCCGCGGCCGCCTCCGCCGCGGCCGCCTCCTGCCTCGACCTCTCGCGCCCCGACACCGGTCAGGCACACGCACTTTACTAAACACTTGCTACGATGTCCATGAGGGTTCTACAATACTCAAGACAGGTCTCGAGTTGCAAGTTAAATAAAAGATTTTTCAGTACTCATAATAGCAGTGATAGCCGATTGGTTAAGCACGCGTCCTGCGGGCTACCAGGTCTCGGGTTCAAACCCCGGCTCGAATCTCTGGATTTTTCGAAATCTATGTGCGAACCATAATTTCTATATGATTATCACTTGCTTACGGTGAAGGAAAACATCGTGATGAAACCTGCATGTCTTAGAAGATTTAACTAATTTTCGAAAGATATGTTAAATCCGCCAACCCGCATTGGGCCAGCGTGGTGGATTATGGCCAGAATCCCCCTCGTGTTGAGGGGAGGCCCGTGCCCAGGAGTGGGACGTCAAAAAGGGCTAAAATTATTAATTATTCAGTACTCATACTCTGAAAGTAGGTCTGAAGTTGCCTGAGGAGCGGGTTGAAAGTAATACTTTTCCGGCCCGGGAGAATCGCTTTCAACTGACAGCTGTCAAATTATAAAAAAAAAAAACTAGTTCCATTTTCACATTTCTATGGAACCATGTTCAAACTTTTTCTACAGTCATTCAATTACAGCACGATGTAAAATTGAAATAACATAAAGTTAAGTATTAATTAAAGAATAATTATATATTTTTAAATGACTTAATTATAATTTAGTTTCATCAATTTCTTTTAAATAACATAGATTTGGTCAAAATATTTAAAGATGAAAATGAAAAATACTGGCTAAATAATGAAGTTGACCGGCCAACGAAAAAAAACAAAATAGGCGGCAATCCGATCTTTTATCTTGTAACGCTATTAACGTCATCGTGTAACAATACTGACGTCATCGTGTAACGCTACTGACGCCATGGTGTAACGCTACTAACGTCATCGTGTAACGATACTGACGTCGTCGTGTAATGCTAATGACGCCACGGCGTAACGCTACTGGCGTCATCGTGTAACGCTACTGACGTCGTCGTGTAATGCTACTGACGTCACGGCGTAACGCTACTGACGCCATCGTGTAACGCTACTGACGTCGTCGTGTAACGCTACTGACGCCACGGCGTAACGCAACTGACGCCAAGGTATAACGCGCCAGACGCCACGGCGTAACGCTAAGTGCAACGCTACTGACGCCACGGCGTAACGCTACTGGCGTCATCATGTAACGCTACTGACGTCGCCGTGTAATGCTACTGACGCCATCGTGTAACGCTACGGACGTCACGGTGTAACGCTATTGACGTCACGGTGTAACGCTACTAACGTCACGAAGAACGCTACTGACGTCACGGTGTAATGCTACAGACGCCACGGCGTAACGCTAATGTCGTCATCGTGCACGCTACTGACGCCACGGCGTCACGCTACTGGCATCATCGTGTAACGCTACTGACGTCACGGTGTAACGCTACTGACGTCAGGGTGCAATTCAAGCCATATTTAGTATAAAGCTTAGGGCGCCGCAGCTCTGACGTCATCGTGTAACGTGTAACGCTACGTCACAATTTGCACGATTAGAGTGCCCGGGCAGCGAGCGCCCCAAACTTCCGTAATGAAGCTTCGCTTCAATAGCAAAAACCCCGTTGAAATCGTTCAACCGTTTTGGTGTAATGCTCGCCTAAAAGCCAAACAGACAATTGCAAACAGTCATTTTACTTAATATATAAACGTTGTACGTTTGTACGCAATCCTTCTCCTTAACAGCTTGACCGATTTTGATGACTTTTTGTCCTTATATGGTGTCCTAGATGGTTCTTTTCTTAGTGATAGGCAGCGATGTTGTGGTCATCCTGAAAATACGCTAGCAAAGCTGTCGGCAATAGCTAGCTATTAATATAGAATATTGGTAAAATTTGTGATGATAATGGTGTCGAATAGTGTCGACCTCGGGCGGGCCGGAGTACCCGCCGGCGCCGCTGCCGCTGCCGCTGCCGCTGGCGCGGGCGGCGCGCGACGAGCGGCGCCGCGAGCCGCTGCCCAGCCTGGACGGGCTCAGCGACTCCGACCTGCAACAGTATGTCAGCCTGGTAACTTCTTTTTTTTTTGTTTTGTTTATTAATATGTAGTTACTTGAAAACTGAATGTCACTATAATTGGTGTTATGTTGCATTCGCAATAGTTATTATACAATTCTCGCGGTAATAGAGTCAAACACGTTACATACAATATGACAAAAATCCTTGGCACAGACTACGGTATGTCTTTAATTCATCGCAAAAAAAAGAGTAGTTTTGGCTGATTCTTGGTCTCTAAAGCAGGGCTGGTTTCACAATCTCGCCTCCTTGAAATTACTTACTTTTCTCCTACACAGCTGCAAAGGGATGTTTTCGTTATCCTTCCAACTCCAAACATAGGGTCTTTTCTACATCATCTAATGGGCTTAAATTAGATAAGACTTCATTGGCATGGTTTTAATATTTTTCCCCAGCTTCTAAGGAAGCCGGCGCCGCTGGACGGCAGCGGCGACAGCGGCGGCGGCGGCGACATCGGCGCGGCGCCGGAAGAAGAGCCCACCAGCGACCGCCCGCAGCGCGGCGCCCGCGCGGACAAGCCGCGGCGCGGCGCCGGCGCCGGCAAGCCGCCCTGGAAGGCCTAGCCCCCCCTGCTAAGGGGGGAAACTTAGCAGGGGGGCTACGCCTTCCCCTTCCGAAAGTAGCCCTCCCTCGATGCCGGCTCCCGCGACGCGCGTGATCTCATAGCTCCACCTAATGGGCCCTCCTACCCCCACATTTCCCGGCTCGGGACCCCGTTACTACCCCTCCGGCCTTCTTACTTAGATAGATTTCATTGTATTTATTTATATATATTTTCACAGGGTTTCAGAATAAATAATATAAAACCGGCCAATTCATAATGATGCGTTGTCACTGTAGACCGGCTGTTTAAGTAATATAAAGTTTACCCACTCTCTGTATCAGCATTGCATTCCATTGTTAGTGAACTCGCAGTTTCACCTGCAAGAAATCCAGAATATTTTTATAAAAAAATGTGGTTAATTTAATTTTATTTATTTATAAAAAATAAATTGATATTATTCCATTTATTCAAAGCGATTCTTTAAAATAAATAAAGCGAATCCAAAAGTTCCCACCGCGCGTTACATTATTTACATATTGTCGTAAACTTGAAAGAAATCCACTGATTAATAAGTTGTCTGTAATGCTCATTTTATATTTTATTAGTTTTTTTAAGGTGCTCTATTTATGTAAAAAATAAGTTTTTTATATGAATAAAAGTTAAGTAAGACATCATAAATATTTTGTATGACATGTTATGAAGTTAGAAACTACATTCCCAAACGATTGCACTCCGTAATGTTATTAATGTTGATGAATAAATTTATATTATTTTACAATTATAATGCATTTTATTGACAACTACTTACATAAAATCGGAAAGGCATTGAAAAAAATAGGGAGATCAAATATGAAAATCAAATTTCAACTAGTTGTATTGAGATAGACGTATTGTTAAATTAATAAAACTGTTTTAACGATTATTTATTTATTCATGAAGATAAATGCGATTTAAAAATAGACTCCAATATGATTACGATGGCATCACGATCTTTATACAACACTAATGTACACTTATTACATACGCAATTATAACAACACGAGGCAAGAACTTAACCGATATAATTTTTAGTCTTTGAAAATTAGAAGAAAAACACAGCCTACAGTAATATAACTAGAAATATCATACTGTGTACGTATTTCACTAGTAATTTCATAACTTGGTTCTTGCAGCTAATAAAATGATGCTGCCTTTTATTAATCTCTTCTAGAAACATTTGATTTTAATCTGACCCATACAAATATATTTACATCTTTATTATGGTTAGTACATAAGTGCACTCTTACGAATCGCAATACATTATATAAACGATAGCAGCAAGGGTATAAATGATCACTTCGATAGTTGCAACCAGATCACAATGGGAAAATATCAATAATTTTACATCCAAATAAGATTATTAGCACAATAAATATTTTAGGTATGGTTTGCAACTATCAATAAATAATCAACACGGACCAACCATCCTTCGGACTTCGCACTCTGGGACTAAAGTTCCCGAAAAATATACGCTTAATATGGTGTATAAGATTTACTTTTTTGCTTCCGCCCTCAACTTTTTTTAACTAGACACGCGGCAGCGTGTCAAGAAAAGTTCAAGCTGTGTGTTCACCGTGTGTAATATTACACGATATAATTACTTTTATGCAAGTTATTCCAAGTACAGAGTTCAAAGTGTGGTTGGTCCGTGATTATTTTAAAATAAATCACATATCACTATAACGCCTGTTGAGAATACAGTAAAAATAACAATTGCACAGATAACATTACAACCCGTCGAACGTCACAATACTTTTACGACGAACTTTCTAACTCTAGTGATACTGATGTAATACGACATTGTTTCAATATTAAATTATTTACTGTCATCGAAGTTCATTATTATTTACAAAATCCAAATAATTGTAAAATAGGTAATGTAAACTTGAAATAAGTGTTTTGTATATAGGGTACTCGTAAACCGAATTGTATACATAAACATCCGCTCCTCAGGGTACTTCAAAATCCGAAATGAACGGGACTTGGTAGTATGGATGAGTATCAGTTATACAATAACTAGTACATTGTTAACCTAGGGGTGAAGGTAACTTATTTAGTCCCGAGTCGAGGGACAAAATAAGTCTTTCACCCGAGGTAAACACTGTACTTTTCATTACGAATACAAGGAAAGTAAAAATAAAAACAGGAATTAGCTAAAGAAAAAATGAGTGAACAAGGAAGTATGAACAATACAACTCGTAAAAACTAATGAAGATCGGATTCCCGCCTATTTTGTTTTTTTTTTCCGTTGGCCGACCTGGTTCAATAGAAATGTGAAAATATAACTAGTTTAATTTGACAGCTGTCAGTTGAAAGAGATTCTCCCTAGGGCTGAAAAGTATTACTTTCATCCCGCTCCTCAAGAAACTTCAGAGATACTTTCCAAGTATGAGAAATGAAAAGTATATTAAAAAATTGATCGAAATTCAAACACTTTCCAAATATTTTTGTCCCGATAATTTTTGTGACAAATATTTAAAGGTAACTCAGAAAATACGATACTCACGAATAGTTTCACTACTACTCTATGTACCTACCTAAATTATTATTTCGGACTTTTGAGTCACCCTGTGTATTTTTCTATTATTATTTTACAGCCTGTTAAGTATCCCACTGCTGGGCAACGGCTTCCCCTTCCCGTCTCCACTGGTGGCTGTCTAGGCGCTTGTAGCAACGTTTAACCTGAAAGGTATTGAACTCGTCGCCTCCGTCTTTGCATTTAATTAAATGCATGTAAACAAATATACGGAAATAATATCTTCGTTATCGTTTTACCGCCTCTAAAATACGTCAGTAATTCCTTCAAGCCCTAGCTGGTTGTGACAAGGTATACCTATAGCGTGGTAGATAACTATTATCCACGAGTGATTACAGTAATTGGAAATCGTTTTGCAAAATGGAATCAACCCACACGCATTGCTGCAGACCAAAATAAACCCTTGTCTTACTGTTTCTAGGTTGGTTTCAGTTTGCAAAACGTCCAATTGTGAATGGTAGCGATGCGAGCTCACGCGAGCGCGGAGGCGGGCAGCGAGCTGTGCTTGGGCTTGGCCTTGTGCACGAACACCTTGATGCAGCCGTTGAAGTCCGCGCTCACCAGCACGTGGCCCGTCTGCGACGACGCGACCATGCCGCCCTCCGCGGCCTTCTGCGGAACCACACGACTTGTTAGGAGACACTTACATGGACATTCAATATCACTCAGTAAGTGAATTTAAAGAAAAAACTATAAATTGGTATTAATCAAAGTTGTTGGCTACAAACTACGACTAAACTATATTTGTTTAAATGAAATACAGTTAGTTTATCATGTGTACAAGGGGAATAATAATTTTAATTTTCCTTAAGTGAGCCAAACTATCGACCTGCAGTATAATTAGTAGTTCCTAACTTAATTTATAATAGTGTAGAAGGAAATCTCGTGACTATCAGTGCATTCAGTCATCGGATCCGTCCATTTTCAAATGTGCGTTTGTTAAAGAGCGTTTTGATAAAATTAAATTGTCATTATTAAATAGCGTATCATAATATTTTAAATAAAAAAAATACCCGTTAATAATAACACTGAGCTGTGTACAATGACAGAAATGTAGATAATTTTTTTTTAAACTATTTAAACCTCACCTTTTCCTCCGCGTCCTTATTCAAGAGCTTCGCTTCCTCTTCCCTCTCATTGATCATCCTGATCATATGGTCGGGGTTCGGCGCGAACACGGCGCACGTGACCAGCGCATTATGAGCCTTAATGCCCTCCCAGAAGTCGTTCCTATCGCGCCTCACCGACGTGAACTTGGAATAATCGTGATATGTCTTCCATATATATATGCACTGATTCTCCGACCCGCTCACTATATACTTGCCGTCGTGCGAGAACGACGCCTTTATCTGGCTTGACACGTTGACGTACCCTTTGTATTTGCAAGAGAGATTCAGGTCTCTCAAGTCGTATAGCCGTATGCGGCTGTCGTTGGACGTGACGAGTATTTTGTCGTCGTTGGGCATGGGCTCGATGCCGCTGATCTTCCTGCCGGTGGAGTTCTTCCCGCGGGTGGAGCGCACGTCGATCTGCGTGTGGTACTTGAGCTGGTCCGTGGTGTAGAAGATGCAGCGCCCGTCGTACGTGCCCACCACCGCGAACTTGCCGTTCTGGCAGAAGTTGGCCGCGGTTATCAGCTTCGTTTTGCCGTCGACCTCGTTCCATACTGCGACCTGTGAATATTAATTGGTGTTTTATTTTTTTATGTATTTCCCAGCGGCTTTTGAATAATCAGAATGGTCAGTATGCTTCTTGTACTAAAAGCGAGTGCTCGTAAAATCAATAACAAAATGGTACTTTCATCGCTTTCAGAAAATCCCGATTAATTTATTTGTTTTCACAAAGTATGTGCAACACTTTTAATCATATGTTTTGAATAGAGTTTAAAAATATTTATTTTTGTGAACCGTATGCATGAATCATCAAAATGAATAAAATTCTACCACCTATTCATTTTCTGTAAAAGGTTGTATTATATATGTACATTGTTATGGTGATACAAGTATACAATATGAAGCATATGGCTCCACTACTCCCGCGCCAGTTCAAGCGTCAGTATGAAAGCGGGCGAACCTTCTTGTCGGGTATATTCCAGAGGCGGAGCTTGCCGTCGAGGCTGCCGGAGAGGAAGTAGCGGTCGTCCCGCGGGTGGAAGACGATGGCGGTGACGAAGTCGATGTGCTGGAAGCAGCAGAGGCACTCGCCGCGCGAGATGTGCCACAGCCGCACCGTCTTGTCCATGGAGCTGGACAGGATGAAGTAGTTCTTGGACCAGGACACGTCCAGCAGGTCGGACGTGTGGCCGGAGTACTCGCAGAAGGGCCGCGGGCAGAACGGCGCGGCGGCGCCCGCGGGCTCCGCGCCCGCCCCCCCGGCGCCCCCCGCCGCCCCCGCCCCCGCCCCCGCCGCCGCCGCCCCCGCCGCCGCCGCGCCCGCCAGCGACGCCAGCGACTCCTGCGACGGCGTGGGCGAAGACTTCTGCTCCGCGTTGTACTTCGTGCGCATGTCCTGGCAACACCGATCCATTTTTAAACAAAGCGATGCATAATATGGCTGGGGCGAGACAAAATGCCGACTTGGCCTCAATCTATTGCATTATAACAAAGAGAGAGCGACACGGTGCTGCATAATCCACGACAATAGTCTAGTCCTAGAGTGCATGCGTACTATGCCTGTTGAAAATTTAATACATTTGAATCTATCTTGTTTAAAAGGCACTGAAGGCGTTAAAAATGCGTCTTAAATTCCTATAGGGCTAAGTAGTAGGCGTGCGTTGGTCACGCAGGGTGCAGGATTTTGCCGCTTTTCAGGTCTGCCCGTGCGCAGGCGCTGCTTACGGGGATTCGTCCACTCACTTTCCTCTTAACAATATTGTTCTTAAAGTCTATTCATTTATTTAGCATCATTCCAAAACAATTATTTACTTATCCAGTTTAAATAATTAAATTGATGTAAAGTTTGAATAGGTATGCACAACCCACTAAACTAGCTTTCTAATTTAAATACCTAAATCTAGGTGATATTATTGGGTGAAATAAGTATTATTTAGTGACAATGGTGTTGCCTGCTCACATTTAGTTGCTGTTCCTGAGAATGTACACCATCTTTTATTAATTACAAAGAGTAACCATTGAGTTTCTTGCCGGATCTTCTCAGTGGAAGCGGCATTCCGAACCGGTGGTAGATTCTGACTATTCATAAATGCTTTGTTGGCTTACATGAATACAAAAACAATGTAGAGTTGAGAGTGTATCACCTGGAACATGCGGTAGGCGTCGCGCGTGACCCAGAGCCGCAGCAGCTTGTCCTGGCCCGCCGTGGCCAGCAGCCGCCCGCACACGCTGAACTTGCAGCACCACACCGCGCCGCAGTGCCCCGACCCCATCTCCTGGCACACGCACACCACACACACACACACACACATTAATATTCAAGTATAATACGGATAAGGACTCACATTGAAATTAGTACATATATTTTTATACTAGCTGTGCCCACGGACTTCGTCCGCGTAGTATTTAACTTAACAAAAATTTCGGGATTATCGGGATAAAAAGTATCCTATATGTAAATCCCGGTTATAAACTATCTGTGTTCCAAATTTCATCTAAATCCGTTCAGTAGTTTTTGCGTGAAGGAGTAACATACATACATACATGCATCCACACTCACAAACTTTCACATTTATATTATTAGTAGGATCAACTCTAATTGGACGTAGATTTGCAAACTTAAACCAACCTAGAACCACTAACACTAAAGTTGGTTTTGATCTACAGCAGTGGATGTGGGTTGATTCTGTTCCACAAAACGATATACTATTACTAAATCCTTTTTGTCATTGAGACATTTTTATCTGAAATATGATATAACTATGAGGAAATTACCTATTAAAGTTTGCTCAATCTACTCATGTTTAGTTATAGCTAGCCCAATTTTCTAAACTTCAAACTTCTGTAATTTAGCAAAATTTAAAATCATTTATTATATTGTACACCCAGGTGTATAAACAACCCGCGAGATATAGATACTATAGTAATAAAAAATACTGTTTTTCAATTTCAGACTCTTGCCTAAGTTAAATCATTATTTTGCATTAGACCTGCTAGTGGCACTTATTTCCGCTAGACCTATTCACCTGCACATGTCGAACGCAACCATCGAAGTCATATGGTCCTTTGTGTGAGTTGGACGCCTTCAGTTTGATGTTATGTTCGCCTCTGACGTCATCGGCGATGTCGGCGACGTCCTCCTTGTGCCGGGCGTGCGACACCTCCTGCGCCAGCGACTTGGCCGCGTCCACGGTCTTCTTCACGGTGCTGCCGAAGAAGCGCTTTAACCTGGAACGGTGGGAGCTGTTAGATATTGGGAAAAAGTTTTATGAACTATGGCAGGTTTTATTCCTGATAAAATAATATAAAAAGTGCCGTCAAGAACGATGTTAAGTGTTATGCATGCACAAAATTTTAAGTTTTTCGATATCGCACGATCCAATCACCTGCATAACTCACTTACGCCATCTAGCAAATTTTTAGAGGACTTTTCCACCGTGGACGTTACAAATTTATGTATAACGCTTTTCAAGCGTGACGATTTAGGCGATTAAACTCCTAACGAAAGCCTGCGTAAACGAACTTCGTTTCTAAAAAAGCTCTTACGCATTGAGATGAAGTGTACGCAGTATTTACCTATTATATTTAGACTGGAGACCTGCTGCGGTTAGTGTTAGGGCTTGCTTGTATATTATAGAATTTGTCTGTTTGTAATGTCAAAATAACAGCTTTTGCACATGAAAGTATATACCATACCGTCCAATAAAAAAACAACGCGCAATGATTTTTAAAATGTTTGTCTGTTTGTTCCAGCTAATCTCCGAAACGGCTGGACCGATTTTGACGAGACTTTCACTGGTAGATACTTTTATTTAATCGAAGTACCACGCGGGCGTAGCCGATGGCAACAGCGAGTTATAGTATAAAACAAACCTTGTTGCATGATTATGTTAATCGACCCTTCGCACGATATCTCTTACGGAATTCAGTATTATTAATCAGAAGAATGCTTATGTTGCTTCAAATTGCTCCGCGTTTTAAAAGCACTTTACATTAATTTAAAGCTAAACACACACACGCATTATATTTGTCAGAATTAACCGCACTCCACGCGTTAAGTTAATGAATAGCCTTCTTTGAATTAGATTCCACGTCTGCCTGGTCACCTGAGGTTCATATCGTTCATCAGTCTCTTGTTAATGTTGTCCTGCGAGTGAGATTTCACTAGACACGCCGCAGCCTCCCTAGTGACACACCAGCCAATTATCAAGAACAGTTTTACTGGTTGATATCTACACAGGTAGCGACTAAACAGTCTTGCTTTACGAATGATTAAAGTCCAATAACAGCAAATAGTATACTGGTAGCTTTGTCAATGCTTTGCAACGGGGTCACTGATCGCTACAAGCGAATTTATGTTTTATTTCGATTAATCAATACAGGTTGAAACAGAAAGGGTATACTTTTTTTTCCAAAACTAACTTTGTAATTCTAAATCTATCAGCTTTGGAGGGAACTTGAAAAACAAAAGGTTGTTATACAGATACAGCTGTTGACAGATTTCACAAGTCTACAAAACCTTTAGTACATCAACTGTCCCACAAAGCCGATAGTTTTGGATTTACAAAGTTGCAAAACAATAGTATACCCTTTTTATTTCACCTAGTATATATAAAACTGAATCTCTATTTCCTTGGTCATCGCATCACGCGTCAACGGATGGAACGATTTCGATAATTCTTTTTTTGTTGTGTTTATTATTGTGACGAGAAAGTTCTTATGAAAGAAAAAAGAAAATTGAGCGAAACAATTAGAATTCAATATTCAAAGTTAAGCCAGGACAACGTCTGTCGAGTCAGCTAGTTTTATCTAGACACGCGGTCGCGTGTCAAGCCAAGTTCAAGGATATTTTTTGCCAATCTTAGTCAACCATCCAAGAACATATAACATTTCAAACAGCTCGATGTGAAATGATACATGTAGTCAAGGAAATAGTGTCTATTTTGGTTTGCGACTCACTTCTCAGTCTTTCTCTTGATGCCGGTGGTCTGTCTGTCGGTGGACTCCCGCTTTGCCTCCTTGGTCTCGTCTTCCCCGCCGCCCACACACACACTCTCGCTTTCCTCGTCCGTTTCCCTGCGAATATCATGTATCGTTAGTATTTTTATGCTTTATTATACTAGGTGAAACAGAAAGAGTATACTATTTTGTTTGCAACTTTACTTTGTAAATCTAAAAACAATGGGCTTTGTGGGACAGTTGAAGCACTAAAGGTTTTGCAGACTTATGAAATCTGTCAACAGCTGTATCCCTGTAACACCTTTTGTTTTGCAAGTTTCTTCCAAAGCTGATAGTTTTAGAATGCAAAGTTAAGTTTTGATAAAAAGCATATCCTTTCTGTTTCAAGCTGTTGGTTACCCTTTTAATGAAACCTGTTTGCGACAAACATTGGTGATTATTGGCCAGGTTCACACAAATATAGGCACCGATGAACACCCTCACTTTGATGTATCAAATAATAAGCAATATGTTTCTACAATGATTACTTTCGACATTTCTAGTTCAAGATATAGGACAACCAGCGATGATAATAAAAGTTACCTTTAAAAACCTAATAACAATTTCAATTAGATGTTTAGCGTCACGCCGATTCTAAACATGGAATACAATAAATACAGAACAGATAAACTGAACAGATAAACTGAATGAAATGATATTAAAACAAAACAACACAAGCTAAAGTACTGAAATAAATGACAACAATCAGAGGAAGATGAACAATCCACGAGACCTCATAGTAATGTATGATGATAACCCAAAACGATAGCCTGAGATGAACAAAACTCGAACGAAAATTACGGAATAACGTGTCAACCACTAGTACTGTAATTTTTCAGTTGAAACGATCGAAAAATATACTAGTCTCCTCGCTTATAGCGTCAAGCGTCACACAAACAAAAATCTATGACCGATCCCACACGCGGCCATAAATTCTAGGCTGATAGCGGAAAACGCTGTCAGCGATATCACGAAAAAAAATGTTTATTTATACATTGTATTGTGCCGCTTGAAACTTGATCTAAACTAAACTATTATTACATATAAATGAAGTACAATTCACGATAAAAAATCAGACTCAAACTCAAAATTGATTTTATTCACGTAAGCCAACAAAGCTGATCGGTGAGCTTAGCTGCACCAAAATTGGATGCCATATTGATGGCGTTTGTTTGAATAATATTAGATACGCAGATGATATGGTGCTGCTGAGCCCATCGATTGGCGCTTTGAGGTCACTTGTGGATATTTGTGAATCCTATGCGGTGGCCCATGGGCTCAAGTACAATGTTAAAAAGAGTGAACTCATTATGTTTAAAGCGAATGCCATAAGTTATTCTGATATCCCCGGTGTCTCGCTCGGTGGCACTCCTTTAGCATGGGTGACTAAGTTTAAGTATTTGGGTCACTGGGTCACTGATGATCTCAAGGATAATTTAGATATAGAGAGGGAGCGCAGGTCGCTGGCTGTTCGATGTAACATGCTGGTTCGAAGATTTGCACGTTGTACGAAACAGGTAAAAGTCACTCTTTTTAAAGCCTTCTGTCAGTCTTTCTACACGTGCAGTCTTTGGACCCGTTTTACGCAAAGGACATACAGCGACCTTCGTGTCCAATATAATAACGCGTTCAGGATACTGTTGGGGCTGTCGTGGCGTTGTAGTGCGTCCGGTATGTTTGCGGAGGCGCACACTGACGATTTCTATGCCATAATAAGAAAGAGGACCGCATCTATGGCAGGCCGCCTGCGCACCGCCACTAATAGTCTCCTGAGCTTGTTCTCAGATCGGTGGGACGCCCCTCTGCTGCGTCACTGGGTAACGACCCATACCCGTTGTAAGATGGGTAGCCTTTTTACTAACATTATTTATTAATTTATCTTGTATACTAACACTATGGACTTAGGTCTGAAATAAAGAATTTGAATTGAAAGCATTTATGAATAGTCAGAATCTGCCACCGGTTCGGAATGCTGCTTCCACTGAGAAGATCCGGCGAGAAGCTCAATGGTTACTTGAGTTACTTATGTTACTACAATCTTAGCGGTTGACACATTATTGTAGTGATGGTGGATTAAATAATAAAATGGGACCTATCGTTAAGAGTGAGGCTAGACAGGTCGCGGCGGCGCGGGCGCAGCCCCCGCGCGGCGGCGAGCGCGCGCCGCCGCCATGTCTTGCGGCCTGCCTCGGACCCGCCAAGCGTTAGTTCACTATCCCTGCGGTTTGCGGCACTACTTCAACGGGGAATCATGGTTTATCCGTCATTCGAGTGAACGTAGGTGTGTAAACAGGAGTGGGTATTCGAGTCTCAAGGCGTTCGTCATCATCGAACCTAAGAAGTAGTCCTAACTAGTAGTGTGAATATAGCGGCAGGTCCCTAGTTATTTCTAGGTTTTTTTTTAAATATTTTTTGTGCTAAACAACGTTTTGTGTCGCTGGTAAATTTTCCAGGGATCACCTAGAGAGCAACCTTTCGAACAAAAAAATAAAAACCGTCCACTATTTACGGATACATCGGTGAACATATACATTAAAAATAGAAACATATGGTCATACATAATGAGCGTCCGGTCATACAATCTCATCCTTTTTTTGAAGTCGGTTAAAACTGGTATCTATTTAAGTGTGATGTTAGTAGATCGAATGGATAATATAAGTGTAGGTGTGTGCGTACCGGGCGTTGTCGTGGAAGTCGGTTAAAAATGTTATCTATTTAAATGTGAAGTTGGTGAATAGAATGTATAATGTAACTGTAGGTGTGTGCGTACGCGTACCGGGCGTTGTCGTTGAGGTCGGTTAAAACTGGTATCTATTGAAGTGTGAAGTCGGTGGATCGAATGGATAACGTAAGTATAGGTACCTGGCGTTGTCGTCGTCGTGCCGGCGCGCGATGTACTCGGACGTGAGCCGCATGATGTGCAGGCTGAGCGGGTTGATGCACTGCGGCAGCTTGTGCTCGGCCACGCTCAGCGGCACGCGTTCGCCTGCCGGGTCGACTGACCGATTCGTTACGCATTCCCCCTCCACTACACAACAACTCTATGTAACTACTCGGACTTCTTGCAGGTACAACACGGTTACAAGCAAGCACAAGAGCTTTGGAGACATAAGGGGGGTGGCTTTTGAAGCGTGCGGGGCGCTCGCCGCGCGGCTACGCTATGCATGCTAAGCGTCAGTAGCGTTACACGATATTACTATGCTTATCCAGAGTGGCAGCTGCGGCGCCCTACACTTAACACTATAAAGCTTCGCTTCTTTCGGGCGTCCCTATACGGCATGGTTTTTTTTTGTAATGTAGCAGCATATTGGCTATAAAATGTGACTATAATTCATTCTAAAATTAACATGTTACACGTCTCTCATGTTAATAAATGGGAGAATTTTTAAAAACTAAATATAAACCAATATATTCAGTAATGTCGATAAGATCGCATCGACCACGTGTTTTGCTTCGCTAGCTGTACAGAATATTATTCTGACGCCAGATCGAAAGAAAACGACTAAAGTCCGGTCGCCGGAGCAGGAAGAATTTCGTACAATGAGCTCTTTGCCTACTAACAGTGGTCACAAACATATTTGTATCAAGTACCGCACTTATCATACTAATATTATAAAGAGGAAAACTTTGTTTGTTTGATTGTAATGAATAGGCTCCGAAACTACTGAACCGATTTGAAAAATTCTTTCACTGTTGGGAAGCTACACTATCCCCGGGTGACATAGGCTAAAATATATTTTCAAAAAAAATTGGGATTCTTACTAAAACTCGAATAATGTAACCGCAATGTACCCGTGCGAAGCCGGGGCGGGCCGCTAGTATGAAATATTTCAAGTGGAAAACAAAATATACTAGCTTATAGCTAGTACTCAGGTAAAACGTTTACAATCCCCGAGGACGGCGGTCACGGCAACTGTGTAAACGAGACGTATTATATTTACGCGGGAGTGACAAAGGCAGGTAATAACAGGTTAATGTACGAAATTCTTCGTGTTCCGCGACCGGACTTTACCTAAAAATGCGTCTTCTTTCCTTATATAGCTTTAGCCTGCTCTGTCCGACATCAAATGAGTTGATATGTAGGACCCGTAAGATACTAACCGGTGTCGAGGTTGAGCACGGTGACCTGCTCGAGGATCTCGATGTCGGTGAGCTGGTTGCCCGAGGTGGTGCGCGTGCGCAGCGCCAGCCCCAGCTGCTGCTCGTCGCCGGCGGAGCGGCGCCGCGAGCCGCGCGTCGACTCCGAGTTGCTGCGCCTGCGCGACAACAGATATAGATTTACATACATAACCCAAGTGCATGTACTTCGCGTGTACGAAACACCGACGAAACGTCGAGGTTGGTCGCCGCTAACTTACAGTCTGCGCGACTACAGATATAAAAAATATGAGTATGAGCGAGATAATCACTCGAGAGAATCGTAGCGGGCGGAGGAGCATAGGCGGCATCCGTGTATTTGAATCGGTTTGGATTTCCCGTCAATTATGACGTCACAGTAGGTGTTAAAAAATTGACACGCTTGGTTTCAATCACGCTTGGTTACAAATCGTGATACTTGCGTTATCTGTGTAAATCTATATCTGTGACCGGACCCAACCGTCTCATACCCACCGCACACACTCGCGAACCGGTCGAAGCGCGGCGCATAGCGGTTTGCACTGCCAAACAAATATCAATATTACACGCGTTGAAATAAAGTCGAATATGAATAGCCACCGAGAACATCAGAGCGGATAGAGGTGGAAAGGTGTTTTTTTGACTTGTATTTTAACGCTTGATATGTTTGCAATGAAAACCGCTTGCACTGCGCTGCGCTTCGACAAGTGTTCGTCAGCCCGTAGTGTGACCATGGGATTCAACAAGACAACTGCACATTTTATTGTGCTATTATACCAAAAAATACTAGTCAGTGAAGATTACTTAATGTGAACCCAAAAAACTGGAGTACATTTACAAACGTCTGTGATAAATCAAAATTAAGATTTTTTTCATTTGCTCTTAGGGAAAAAATGGGAGGATTTAATTCGGCGGAATAAAATCCATACATCTCGTCTAGTGACACCAATTAACGTCACGCATTTAAACATAAAATATTGGAACTTCGATTCGCAAAAGGTGTAAATAAAAATCTACAAACTTGATTTTTTTTTGACATTTTGTGTTGGATATCACACAAAATGTCAAAAAAAAAACATATATATTTTTTTCTTTTGAGTTTAACAAACTAGTCTACAGGTGTAAATAATGGGTGTGTATAGAGCTATATGCAAATGTGTGTCGTCACCTGGTAGCGGAGCCGAGGCTGGAGTGTCCGCAGTGCGCGGCGCGGCCCGAGCTGTGCGTGCGCGCGCCGCCCGCCCCCGCCCCCGCCCCTGCGCCCGCCCCCGCTGCCGCCCCCGCCCCCGCCCCCGCCCCCGCCCCCGCCCCGCGCATGCGCTCCTCGGCAGCCGCCTCGCCTACAAGCACCACTACACTCACAACCTTATAACAATGCACAGCGTTCGCTTCGCTCGGTCGTGAGGAACAAAACATACTTAGATGAAATAGAACATTGTTACCCTAGGGGTGAAGGTAACGAGTTCGAGGGACAAAATAAGTCTTTCACCCGAGGTAAACACTGTGCTTTTCATTACGAATACAAGGAAAGTAAAAATAAAAACAGGAAGTAGCTAAAGATATAATACAAGGAAGTTTGAACACTCTACCAACTCGAAAAAAAAAATGAAGATCAGATTGCCGTCTATTTTTTTTTCCCGTTGGCCGGCCTGATTCAATGGAAATGTGAAAATAGAACTAGTTTCTTTTATTCGAGATTGCGATTCTCCCTAGAGCTGAAAAGTATTACTTCGAACCCGCTCCTCAGGCAACTTCAGACCTACTTTCCGAGTATGAGTAATGAAAAGAATGTTACCTTTGTCAGCGTCCCTTAGGTCCAGGGCGGAGCCGGGCTGGCGGCGCGCGGCGGCCTCGGAGCCACGCGACTCGCGCGCTGTGCCGAAAAACCGGACGTTATTATAAGTAACTTTCTGACCCGACAGACGTTGTCCTATCTTAACTTTGAATTTCAAATTCGAATTGTCCCGCTCAACTTTCTTAATTATTTATTTCATAAGCACCTTCTCCTAACAATAATAAACCCAACAAAAAATAAGTAGCGAAATCGTTCCATCCGTTCGCGCATGATGGGATGACCAATAAAATAGGGATTAATTTTTATATACACTTGCCATATTTGGAGTGTGACAGCTCCAGCGAGTCTTGGAACTCGCGCGTGAGCGACTCGATGGTGCTGGCCGGGCTCGGCAGCGCCAGGGACTGGTTCAGCGCGCTGGCGGGCGGCGCCTGCGAAAGAGCACGGAATTGTACACTGTTACCCAAGGGGTAACGCCAATGTCAGATCCGATATTAAATAGATAATGTAGCTTATAGATTGCAATACACGTGATCGCTCGATCAGGGTAGTACCAAACTCTCACAGAAGATCGAAATAAAGTACTTATTATAGCTGCGTTTCGTACGGTAAGTGAGAGAACCGGCGGACCAATTCCACCCTCTCTCTGTCCCACTCCCCTAAAGAGCGGCAACGTGGGAGCAATGTCTTTAGTATTCCAAGCATTTACAGCTTAACATTGGACAGGTTGAACACATGTTTACCAACTATGTTGCATAAAGAACAACATTCGTAAATCTTACATTAAAAGGAGCAACTAGCGAACTATCTCGGCATTGTGAAGATGAAGTGTTTAAAAACCTCCCTTAAAAATGTCAGGCACTGGGTGTGTAGGCTCCCTCACCTCCACCAGCAGCTGGTCCAGCTGCGGCTTGTCGTGGCGCGGCGCGGGCCGCAGCTCGTCCGTGTCCACGGTGCACACGCTCAGGTTGTCGCCGTCCGCCGTCGACAGCGACTGCGACCCGTGCAGCTTGTCTGACCACCGATCAAATCACATTGATTTTATTCAAATACTAGCTACCCGCCCCGATTTCGCACGGCTCTAAAATTATTAGTGTTTCTCTACTATATAGTACTGTATGCATGTATCTAAATATATATAACTCAAAGGTGACTGACTGACTGACTGGCATAGTGATCTATCAACGCACAGCCCAAACCACTGGACGGATCGGGCTGAAATTTGGCATGCAGGTAGATGTTATGACGTAGGCATCCGCTAAGAAAGGATTTTAATTAATTCTACCCCCAAGGGGATAAAATAGGGGATGAATAATCCCGAAATATTTGTTAAGTTAAATTACACGCGGACGAAGTCGCGGGCACAGCCAGTTATACATATAAACCTTGCTCGTGAATCACTTTATCTATTAAAAAAACCGCATCTAAATCCGTTGCGTAGTTTTAAAGATCTAAGCATACATAGGAACAAACAGCGGGAAGCGACTTTGTGGTAGTGAAGTCAACAAAGCACTTATGGATAGTCAGAATCTACCAACGGTTCGGAATGCTGCTTAAACTTAGAAGATCCGGAACGAAACTTATTGGTTATTCTTTTCAATTAATAAAAGATGGCGTATGTAAACTGTGGTGTAGGCACAATAAAGAGTTATTCTATTATATGTATTCTACATTCTCAGGAACAGCAACACAATGTGAGCAGGCAACACCATTATTGTCAGTAAAAGGTATTAAAGAGTAATACACTAGTATTCAGTATAACCAAGTTAATTAAATCTCACTCACAGGTTCATATGCCATGGCGTCGACGCTTCATGTCTCTGCCTAGTTTAATTAAACACTAGTGTACAGTGCGTTAATTTCACCAAGACGCGTGCTGTGACTCTTATGACACTAACATAGAGGTCAATTTGCAATAATTCACACGTCTTCGAGAAACGAACAGCCTATGCATGAGATTAAGAGGTGCAACAAACTTCAGTTCACCAGATATCGGTTGATCGGACTGGAGTGACGCTAGCTGTCACTTCGCATATGTCGCTGACACTAAACTACTAATCTGTCACTGTCAGGCGTCTATGTCACCCTAAAGTTACGTGGCGCCGCCCTGGTGGCGAAAAATACCTGGATGGAGGACTTCATTTAATCAACAATAGTTTTGATAAATTATAGCAAGCGGCGCAACGGTATTGGTGAGGTTTTACGATCCAGAATCACGCAAAAAACGTCCGTGCTGCACTTCAAGCTTAAAGCGTCAACATTAAATGTGCCTTACGTAAAATGAAAAGTTCTATCAGAAAAAGGTCCCAGCAACAAATGACTTAAGTATCTGTACAAATAAATAAAATTTCAGTATGTTAGTAATATCATTTTTTGTAACCAACGCATCGGTACGAATATAAATACGGTACTTAAGTACAACAAAAAACAAATTATTAACTTTTTTCTGTTTGTTTGTTCCGGCTTCCCTCCGAAACGGCTGGACCGATTCTGACGGTACTTTCACTGGCAGATAGCTCATATTATAAATCGTATCTGTAGGCTACTCTTATTTAGCCAAGCGCGTTTTTAACCACGCGGGCGGAGCCGCAGGCAACAGCTAGTCATTTTATGGAATTAAGTCACACAATAAATTGTCGCTTGCCACTAATCGCGTGTGGTATAATAGTCCGCGTGCAGTGCGACTCACTCCGCTTCTTCCTGCGGGGCGGCGCCACGGGGCCGGCGCCGGGCGCTCCGGACACGGCCACGATGGCGGCGCCGCCGCTGCGCGACTGCTTCAGGCTGTTCGCCTTCGTGCTCGCTATCACGTCCGGCTCCGCCATCGCGAACACTGCACACATGGACCACCGCTTGGTTTAAAGTCCATTCGGACGAACCGCATCTCCACCACCGCCGACGAGAAGCAAATTCAAATTCAATCGTTTATTTTGTTTAGGCCCACGGGGGCACTTACAAATTGTCAATTTTACATTTTTTTACTTATATCTACAACCGGATCGGAAATGACCTCGGCTGAGAAGATCCGGCAAGAAAGTCAGCGGGCTTGACTTGTTACATTTTGTTATACATATTTCTTTTTTTGATCGTCAGTTGCTTATATAGTCAATAATTACAAAAGCGATTCACTCCGTGTCGGTAACTGTAATTTTAAACTAATATATTTCTTTTTAATATCGCTTCTCGTTGGCCGTGGTATAGGCAGCAAGCTAGCGCCAAATTGTAATGACGCCCGGCTTATGTGAAACATGTGTAGGATATGTTATGCGCGCGCACACCCGAGGGAATCGACAGCGGTGGTGTAGACAGGGCATGACGGCAAGGCGGCATGACAGGACGGCAAATGGGATGACGCTCTCTCATGCTCGGTAAACTGGTCGATTTTACTGCCAAGGAGCGCGAATAGATGTTTCATATCAACTAGTTGTGCAATTAAAACGAGTATTTACGTACCATTTTGACTCCTGCTGTCGTTTGTAATGGCCTCGTCAGATATCGTCGACGGCTCCCTCGACGACACTGAAGGCACTGGGGCGGAATCCCGAATGTTCGCTACAAATCGAATATCACACGTAAGAATAACATTTCGCACTAGCATTGTGCTACAAACGACGCATACTAGTGTTGCCTAACTATGAATAGTCGATGTATCGATAGTTGAACTGGAAAATTAGTCATTATATTGATTGGTCTAACGACAGTATTGGAATTTTACACTATCGATACTATAGTACTAATACTAGCGAGAGTTTTGCATTATCGACATTAAATAATCGACAGTGATTCCAGTAAAACACAATAGTGATACTATCTACAGTATTTTTAAAATTCCAATGCTATCGATAGCTCGGCAACACGAACAACTACTCCACATTACTAGACCTCAAACACAAAATTATCGTTATCTTCTTCCTCATATCCTGTCTATGTGATTAAAACCATTATATACTCCTATTCTGGGGTAAGCGGATAAAAAACAAGCGGAAGCTGAGGTTAGATAGTGACGTCGTTTAGCCGAGAGTAAGGCACAAATAGGTATTAAATTCTGAGAGCATTGTACATAACTAATCAATGAAGAGACATAGACTGCTGTAGATTCTTTCGATTCTAAGCTTTGTTTTCTGCATATATCTAAATAAATGTACCCACAGTGAGATTCTGAAGCGCCGCTGAGTAATCTGCCGATCTTGCCGAGTGACGTCATACTCTGCAAGCTCATTGTGTCGTGAGCTATTATTCTGTTAACAAAGCAGCATATCATTAGAATTGAGTGCATGATGGCTCGACGTAGAGATCTGATAGGCTCAATGATTGTCGATTTTGGAATATGTCAAACATGTTGACAGCCTTGAAAGTATAAAACTTGTCATTGGCAGAATCATAAAAAAAGGTGTGACCATTAATGTGGGCTTGTTTAAGTACTAATAAAGTGTGAATTGAGCTTGAATGTTACTTGAATGGGTGTTCCAGTGTGAAGGTCTGCTGGTCGATGGTGTCGATGGCGTCCGGCACACCCTCATCATCCTCTTCGGTCTGCATGCATCGCCGCAGCTCCTGGAACCTTCGCCTACCTTGCACTACCTGCGCATAGACAAAACAGACTTTGGATCACACTCTTACTGGATGACCACTATGCCTATGTGTTTATGGTGACCATAGAGACAGTGTCTCTATTAGCTTTGTTAATATAATTATTCCCAAGCTGAATGCCTCCACAGGAGACAAGATTAATGGTTATTTTCTCAATAAAAAACAGCATGTTCATTCAACAGATAATAACCTAACGTTGTGTGTTTGTCTTTTATTTCATAATTATTGCTTATTTACCTTTATTGATTGATGGATCAAATTCCTCTAATTTGAATAGATGAAAACTTCCAGCTTTCCCAAGGTCTATGTAAAATGGATTATAAGATTATTAATAAAAGGGACTAACATTTTTGACAGTGGTTCTGTCATCCTCAACTTCGACCTGGCTAGCACAGGGTTGAGTACTTGTAGACACCGAAGCCAATTGTACTGAGTCTGTCTGTGCTGTTGCACTTTTTTCCTTATCTGGTGCATCCCCACTTTCTGTCACACTTATATTCTTGCTTAAGGAGGGCCTTCTGAAAGAGAAAATTATGTCTACAGAAAAAATAGAGTGTGTTTAAATGATCACACTTCTATAGGATACAGGAATTGAAGGGAATAGGAGAAATTGATCATATTATTTCAGCCTTCGGACTGTAATGTCACAAGTTCATAAGACAGCTGCCATTGCAACTTTTCTTGAAACTGTGACATGGAAAGTTGTTTGCCTTTATTTAAAAATTTTCGTTTTAGTTTTTCATCTTCTGTAGATACTCATTAAAATGCTTGTTTAACTACAAAAATAGGAACATCAAAAACAGGGTTGGTGATATAGAAATACCTTTTACATATTATCAACTAAGTTTATTTTACTGTGTACATAAGCCAGTACATTATTTATTTAAATAATACATTACAGTACTTGTGTCAGCCTTATATAAACACTTCACACAAATATGACATCAACATGTTTAATATGTAAACTGAATTCTTATTAGCTAATCAAGCTATGAACTAATAACTTATTGTTTAGCTGAACAAATGAGTCTCGCTTGGATGGATGATTGTTTTTTGTCTGTAACGACCTGTCGCTGATGCCAAGGACGCGACTCTATGACAAATTAAAACATCTGTTTGAAGATAAAACACTAATTTTTATACTACAAAAACTACACTTGCTACCTGAAAAACCTAATTATGAAACTGTTTTTTACCAACTGCACCGAGATAAAAAAGAGACAGTGGCCTTAAAATTAGGATAATACAGCTACATTGCGAGATTAATTCATTTTTCCTCACTTACTTGGAACCTTTAATAGGTGTGAATTCTTCGGCGTCATAAAACTCCTCAGAATCACTGCTGTCCCCCATTGTGAAGCAATAACCATATAGCTAGACACAAGTTACCGTTTCATGTAATTGAATTCACATTATATGATCAATTGTATTTTTATCGAAGAAAAGAAGGAAAGTTGGAGTACAATCGCTAAACCATTTTATCTGACAGTTCTGTCTGATGTGATGACAAATGACTTATGTGACAGTGACAGCTAACGAAACATTTCATTATACGGTACCTTGCTTGGGTGAACAAGAAGTGAAGACCCATTTAAAATAAACGATAACTCCACTGACTTCTACAGATAACTCATACATTTCAAATCTCCCGTTACATTATATACCTTTTGAAATAATTATCTTAGGGATAAGGGGTTATGATTTAGGCTCCATTGATAGCTTTGATGATAAACGCCTGACACTTTATTAAAGGCAACACTTAGTTTTCTCAACTTATTGGATGATGAACTTATTTGATGATGAGTATACCACACGGTAAGGCAAACCTTCGAACACAAAAAGTACTGCTCGGCTGCCTTCCTCGATGTGCAGCAAGCCTTTGACCGTGTGTGGCACAAAGGATTACTGGTCAAAGTAAAGGAAATACTTCCACATTCGATGTTTTCTCTCATTGCTTCATATCTCTCTGGGCGATCCTTCCAAGTAAAACAAGGAGAGGCACGATCAAACTTATATTACGCAGAGGCCGGAGTTCCACAGGGTTCCGTCCTTGGCCCGGTACTATATAATATATTTACATCGGACCTACCCATCAATAGCGACATCATCACCGCAACATATGCTGATGACATGGCTTTCCTGTCCGCCGACGACAACCCAGCAATTGCTAGCAGTAAATTTCAGCGGCAACTAGACGAAACGCACAAGTGGTTCTCTAAGTGGCGCATACACGCCAGCGCTGCAAAGTCCAACCACACAACCTTCACCCTGAGGACGGGAAACTGCCCCCCTGTAAATCTTGGCAACCACATCTTACCACACTCTGACTGCGTGAAGTACTTAGGTTTCCACCTCGACAGGCGACTTACATGGAAGTACCACATCAAAAAGAAAAGAGACCAAGTTAACCTTAAGTATCGCAACCTGTACTGGCTCATGGAGAGAAACTCAGTACTTTCGGTGGACAACAAACTACTCATCTATAAGACAGTGCTAAAACCAATCTGGACATCCGGCATCCAGTTATGGGGCCTAGCTAGTAAAAGCAACATAGTCTGCCTGCAGCGCGTGCAGAATGGCATACTGAGAGCCATATCCGGTGCCCCGTGGTACACCAAAACTGAGGAGATCCATGAGTGGCTCGCAGTGCCAACAATTGCTTCAGAAATTGAACGCTTCAAAAAACGATACAAGCATCGTTGGTCATCCCACCCGAACCCACTCGTCGCTGAGTTGTTGGACCAGTCAGTGGTGGTTAGAAGATTAAAAAGAAACCACCTACTCTGAATGGGAAGCGCGGCGCTGGCTGTGCCGCCATAATGTCTTCACCGTTCACACACAACTCACTCGCTTATGGTCTGGTGACCGATTGCAAATAGAGAAAGAGGAAAAAAAAAAAGGTACCAAATAGTGCCAAATACTCTACCTACTTCATACAAAAATGTTATCAATGAGCAGAAAAAACGTGATCAACGCTTGATCGAACTTCAGTATTTATTCCTCATTTTTTACAAGTTCCGCGTGAATGTTCGTCTAAACTCTATTCCGTAGTAGGTACGTAGGATAGAGGACCAGTGGCTTTTACAGACATCGACTAGATAATTGGTAGATACTAACCTAAGTATTTATAAGTAGATAGGTACAATAGGTCGAAAACTAACAACCTACCTAAATGCTCACAGGACCTGAGCCCCTTATCCCTGCTGTGTGCAAACGACACAAGTGGTAAATATGGCAACCTATTCTAAAAAAATAATTATGTTCCTTTTAAATTCCCGTAACATTGTTCTAGTTACGGTGACCGCGTATGCTTCCAACCCGAACTCGCATGGCGGCCTCCTTCTCCTGATATCCTTGCAGTTGAGGTCACGCGACACCCGAGATCCTGAAGGCAATGGCCTCACGGGAAGGTCGCTACTAATTCTACGACCTAGAATAAGTGGCCTGAATCAACAGAAAATTGAATATTTAATTCAACTGTTTAGTAGGTGATACGGGTAGGTTTGATAGGTATAATAAAGTCAGATAAACACAGATAATATCCGCGTGGTTATTATGGGTGGTCATATCATAATGGACTGGGGGCATTCCCAGTAGCATCCAGACTAGGGAAAATTAGGTAATAGGAACCCAAAATCGGACACGCATCGAACTTGAGCGGCCTACTACGGTCTTCGGGTGGTAGTGGTTGTTTTTTAGGTATTGCGTCTAACATTCACGGAGTTAAATCTTCATATGCCCCAATGCATAGGTAGGTACACCGTTAACCATTTACCTCTGCCGTATTTTTAATATCTATGTATTTAGTAGTTACGCGTTTATTATTGTTGCGTTATCATGATCCTTTAGTTATCGATTTTATGCCGAACGCATGCTATGATCAGATATTTTTTAAGAATATTTATTTTATATAGGTACCTACTTAAGTTGGTACCTACCTACTTAAGTAGGTACCTACCTATATATCTAAATTATGACATCTCGAAAGCTTATCATTGATAAGAAATTCAGAAGAAATAGGTACCTACTCTATGTGTAGGTATTAAGGGGTGCAACTGCCTGCAGGTAGCAGGGGCGGATTTACTTCATATTTCTCCAGTACCTATACACAGGTAGGTACATTTTTGCCGCCCTCACCTCTATAATTGTCAGTTCCTTAAATTTTATTTAAAATCAAACAATTTAAATTACACAATACTTAAGTAAATAGTTTTGGGTACCTACCAAAAACCAAACCTGTGCTAATCATAACTCAATCATGTGTGACAGAGTGATACTAATGAGGCGGGGTAATGTAGGCAATAGGCATGCTTCCTACTGGCACAATAGTCAATAATGCACATTCGGTAGGTAAACGCCCCAACTTAATTAAATAATCTCTCTCATGGATTATGAGCAAAACATACCAGAAAATCTTTACAAAAGTAAATTAGCCAACTTACTGAAATACAAAAAAAAAGTTTAAAAAAATTAATTGGTACCCATATTTACTGCCCCTAAAATCTGCCGCCCTACGCTTAAATCCGCCACTGGAAGGTAGGATGCCTTTAGAGCAATTGCGACTGAAACAATTACATTTTCAACCGACTTCAAAAAGGAGGAGGTTATCAATTCGTGTGTATGTTTTTTTTTAGGTAGGCATATTGCCAGATTCACACAACTACTGTACCTAAAGGACCCAATGGGCATTTCTGCATATGCCCCGGGTGGAATCGAACTCGCAACCACTCGTGCAGTGAACCGAGGACCTACCTCAGACTACTATGCTAATAATTCAATTAAGTATTATGAATGATGTAATAGGTACTTATTTGATGGAAAACATCTATACAAATGAATACAATTGGAGTGTCTGTTTGTAATATCAAAATAACACCATTTCACTAAATGCATATGAAAGTACATACAACACCTATAGCAAAAACGCGATTTTTGTCTGTCTGTTTGTATGTTTGTTCCGGGTAATCTCCGAAACGGCTGGACCGATTTTGACGGAACTTTCACTGGCAGATAGCTGGTGTTATAAGGAGTAACTTAGGCTACTTTCATTTTAGAAAAACGATTAGGGTTCCGCGTAAAAAAATAAAAACACATGACATCAAAGAATATCTCCGTAAGGGCTGGATCGATTTTGACGGGACTTTCACTAGCAGATAGTTGATGTTATAAGCAGTAACTTAGGCAACTTTTTTTTAGAAAAACAAAAAAAAACAAATGGGTCCTGGGTGCGGGTTCAGAACGCGGGAGCGGTTAAGTTAAATTCCACGCGGACGAAGTCGCGGGCTCAGCTAGTATTTTAATAAAACAAAACTTAAATCGACTTCAAAAATCCTGGGTGCACTTAATATCTAGAAATAACTAGGGCCCTTATACCCAATTTACCTATTTTATTTGGAACCGATGCCAATTCAAGTAGGAGTACTTTAAGACGACCTAAGAAGTCTTCCTAACGTATCGTACCTACGTAAAGATAGTGGCACGGTGACGGACCCCAAATGTAAGGATTTACAAGGTCCCTAGTATTGCTATCTTTTTAGTGCACCCAGTTATTGAAGAAAGTTTAATTTTTTCACGATGAATAGTGGTAAACTAGTTATCTACTTACATATTGAATTTCTGGTGAACATAAATCGTCCAGGTCTCAAACTATTGCACCGATTTTGATAAAATTTATATTGGACCACCTGGAGAATAGTAGGTATAATATAACCTTTAAACCAAAAAGGAATCGGCCCACAATTCACGGAGTACTTAATCGGAGAACTATTTCAATAGCGAAGATTTCCCGTATCTATAACTAAAGAAATGAAACAAAAAAACAAAGTTGTATTTGCGGTTGTTTTTTGAATCTCAGTATTGAGTTTATTCAGAAACGACGGGGAATTGACTTCACTTTAACTTGGTCTGCTGTAGCTCGTGATTTAGTGAACCCATTTCTCCGGTTATAATTTTAATTGCAATGTAGTGTCATGTGCTAGTGTCCTCAGTTTTTCTAGATTTTCTGTACAGTGTTTCAAGTTTTTACAGCAAGAGCGACCTAAAGCCGCGTTTTCAGCTTAAACAAATTCGGGACCCCAATACCTCAGATTAACGAAGCCCAATACAAACTGTTTACCCTTATTTCACACACTTAGGGATCGAGTTTTATAAAACGCAAAAAAAATATATTTTTTATTTGTAATGAGTAACCTTAATATTAATTTTCACGGCTCTAAGATGAGCTTTTTTTTACCCAAACAACTTTCATCCCCTATTTTATACACTTGGGAGTGGAATTTTACGAAATCCTTCCTTAGTGGATATTTACGATATGAAAGGTACCTACTGCCCAAATTTCATGATTCTGACACCAGCGGTGTCGGCTGTGTGTTGATTCATTTGTTTTGATCAGTGAATTTGCAAAAAGTACCAAAATATGCGACATAAATGGCCGTATCTTTTGATTGCGTTGTCTTAGAAGAAGCCTAATTTTTTTACACCTACAAGGGAGTAAGGGACCATAGCGTTTGATATTTGATATTAATTTCAACTTGATATCTTTATCCGTTTCTGAGAAAAAAAATCTTGACAGACAGACAGACGGACAACAAAGTGATCCTATAAGGCTCCTATAAGGGTTCCGTTTTTTCCTTTTAAGGTCCGGACCCTAAAAATGCATACAGACGAACATATCACCTCCTTTTCTAGAAGTCCGTTAAAAAGCAGTTCAAATGCGTAGCAACTAGGTGTGGTAAGAACTTATCTTCTGATAGGTATCTCATGGATAGTGCATCCACAGACCAGGATGTAAGCCACTTATCGAAGTTATATTATACTCTAACATGTCAATAACAGTGATACAGAGTTTTTTTTATCAATTCATGATATAGCCGAATCGCGCCACCTGCCGAGGAAGATCAGTGTTTTGTCCTTGACATGAGTCATGCACGCCGCAACTATAAAACCGTTGGCGCCCCTCCTCTCGTAGTTATTCAATCCCGCCAATTCGTGTTGACCGTACGCTCCGCGGTTTGTGCCTTGTTTTGTAAAACAAAATAATAGTGTTTTAAAATGTAAGTACATTTACTTGTTTTTTATCAATGTTAATTACCTATGTGTGTGTAGGTGCTTAGTTTATGCTTTAAATTTTTTGGCAACTGTAGAAGCGTACTTACCTATTTATTATGACAAATCTTTCTATAAACCTGTACGTACGGATTTTAAGTATATTCTTCATCAATGTGTTGCAATTTAAACTTTAATCTAAGTCAATTAAATCGAAAAAAATCATATTTAGTTACCTAATTAAACACACGTAATAGTATAGTTACGCGGCAATCGCTTAAAAAGTGAAAGGCTGGTAGATAATGGTATGTGAACTGGTTCGCTTGAATGAATTTAGTAGGTACCTACCTACGCATAACGAAATCATTAAGTACCTATATTTTTTTAAATAGATATAGGTAGATAAATACTTACCTACCACTGTGTTTTGCCGGCCGGCTTTACGGGTTGTTGCTTATCGGTAGGTAGGTAAGTACATTACTTAATGGCACAGCTTCTAATATACCTACCTACCTAAACCGTTTATAATAAGTAACTATAGGTAAGATACTTATCTAATTACTTACTTAGGTACCTACTTCATAATTTTATGATGTCGAGAGTCGAGAACAAGATGTAGGCAGACCTATAATATAACTACTTAGGTACTTATCTCAAGGAACATTTCCAACGTAAGCTGAATTCTTTATTATTTACACTCGTGATAAAGTTAAGTAGGTCCCTACCTATCTCGGCTTATGTTGGAAATCGTGAGGAATTCTATATTTATACGACACTGTAGACAGCATACAGAATTTAATTCGTCTGTAGGTACCTCTACCTACCTACTAGGTAGGTACCTATTTGCCGACCGGCAGCAGGTATAATAAGTACCTATGCCTTGGTTATATTTTTCCAACACAATAAGATAAACGTAGCACCAGGGGATTAACTGCATGTTTATAATATACCTAGGTATCTATACTAACTTTTAGTAGCAAAACTGATACCTACTACCACCCAATTAGTTACCTACTTACTTATCATTGTTGATTAATATCTCACTTACAACATGATTTCATATCTATCACGTAAACAAACGCACACAAAACGATGTAATTCGCAAATAATCGCTAAATAGGTAATTAGCTATCTTGTTATCTCTACCAACTTTTTATTCGCTTGACGTTTAAGCCAAGTCTGTCAACGCTATCTTAAAAAAACAGTATAAGTACCTACCTAGGTTTTTAGTTTTTTTTTAAACCAAGTATGCCTCTATTTAGTACCTAGGTTAGATACCTAGATAGCTTTGATTACTTGCTTACCAATTTCTAAAAGTTTCTTTCAAAAGTATAAGTATTAAAGTATTAGTAAAGTAAGTAGTAATCAGGATTAATCAGGAGCTATGATTGAAGAAGCACTTACAAGGATTATAGAACCTAGTAAGTACCTTGATACCTACCTAGTAAACGTACCTACCTACTACGGCCTCCTCAATTATCTTGAGTGCTTAATGTTAACAATAGCTACAATAATATTATTTACTTTCATATCTTTAAGTAATGTTTTTGATAGGCATGTAAGCAGGCAGACCTACTTACATTAGTATACCTCGGAAATCAATACAGTTAAGGTCATTTTATTCATTTTCCGCATTAAGTAAATAGGTAGTTAACTACCAAAGTAAGCTTTTTTGTGAGCCGTTTGTGAGCCGTCTGGCCTTTAGGCACTAATTGTAATTAGAGTCGCCGGCTGTTTGTCAATGCAATTAAATTTCAGGAGTTCCGCCAGTAAATACGTACTTACCTCCTCTTTTCAAATACCTACGTACTTCAGTAGGAACTTTTGATCACATGAGCAAATCAATTTTGATCATTCCTCGTAGGCATTCGTAAAGCAAATTCCTAATTAAGTATGGTAACATGCATTCGGGCGACGACACTTTTATACCTAATTTCGTGGTTTATTATGTGCTGGATACCATAATATTAAAAACAACTACCTATCTGATAAGTACAATAAAATAAAATAATAATTTATCTATTAATTTTCGTATCGGTTCTCGTTCGCCGTTGGTATAGTACTTAGATACTTAACTACCTAGGTAATGATAGTTTACAGCTTCATCAGCGAGCATGAACCTAGTAAACTTGATAGGTGTCATTTCAAAGCTACTTACCTTATTTATAAGCTGCTTGTACCTCCGCAGTCCGCTCCCTCATCCGTGTGTAGTCAGTGTGATAGTAAATCTCATGATTCATACTTAGGTACCTCAGTGCGTGTAAAATTTTTGCCGGCCTTGAGTACCTAGTTAGGTACGTCAGTTCCTAGATTATTTTTAAAATTCAACAGTTTGGTTGAAATTGCACATGAAATACCTGGGTACTATTTCAATCAAAGCTTAATCTTGTATAGCTAATAAGGCGGGATAATGTAGGTTAGGGATGGTATTTACAAATAATGTACCTACCTAGGCTCTTACATTCTGTATACAATCAAATCTTTATTGCGTGGTGCGCTTCCAAATAGTTCAAAAATAATTAACTTAATTCAATTAAGTTTGTCGCAGTTTGTCCCCAAATTTGCCGCCCTAGCTCGAGCCTACTGAGGCTGCTGATAAATCCGCCACTGACTTACCAATTGTTTCCACCAGCACGATGACCATCGACCTGTACTACGTGCCCGGCTCGGCTCCGTGCCGCGCGGTGCTGCTCACTGCGAAGGCCCTCAACCTGAACCTCAACCTCAAAACTGTGGACCTACACAGCGGGGAACACTTGAAGCCTGAATTCTTGAAGGTAAGTAAGTGGGTGGAAGAAGTTTCCGTGTGCAGGTACCTAGTCCTAACCTTACAATTATTTATACCTTTGTGCTACAATTGCTACAAGGCAAGTAATAAATAATCCATATGACTGTAAGTAGGTAATTGTAACTATGATATTTTTCTTAACTCCGACCTCCTACCAGATGGGTTAAGAAATTGTACAAATTCGAGTCCAAGCTTAAGAGAATAGCGCTACGATAGGTACATATAAAATACTGCAAGCTGGAAGACTGTGCGTGAGCATCGGCGCCTTCGTTGCGACAGGGATAAATCTGTTTATAACGGCTCGGAAAGTGTTCAAGGTCAGGGTTCAAAGTGTCACGTCACGTCGCGCGTCGTATTAGTTTTCGCTTCAAGTTTTAATAATTAATACTTACTTAGCTCATGAGTAAAGCATAAGTGTTTTACTAATAAAGTGTAAATATGGTTTATTGCAGGTTTATTACCTACTTACTGTTGGTATGAACAATTAAAGACAGATTTGAATAATTATTTTGAAGATGTCACTAGGTAGTGGTAACTTGATTAGGTACCTAACTACCTACTTACTTACTTTTTTAGGTATGTCTACATTTTTATAATAGGTATACCTACAGGCACTACAACATCGAATAAGAAACTCGACGTGTTGCTACAAACGTTTTGGTATTGATCGTAAATGGTTTACAAGGAATCAACTACAATTTGATAACTTATTTAGGTTGCCAAACCAAGCCAAGACACGCCTACCAAAATCGAAAAAATGGGACCTTGCTCTTTAGAAGCTTTACCTACCAAGTCTCTGTTCAGTTTCTTTACGCATGTACCCTTGTTTGCACTAATTAAACAAACCAAACTAGAAGGTACATAGGTAGGTAGGTACTTACTTACCTACATATATTTATGTTACATAGGTAGAAAAACATAAACCGGAATGGTTGTTTCGCCAGTGTTAACTGATCACAATAATAATTTTATAAGGAAAAAACAATGCAAACAGCATATTTCTTACGTGGATTCTGGCTAAAATAATATCTGACAGTTTATGGTCATAGGTTAGTCGATTTCCTGTTCGAAATTTTCCATAAAGTGGCAGGTAGGTTACTTATTTTGCGTAGGTTCATAGTTAGGTACATAAATTTGTTTTAAAAAAACAAACTTCCCAAACGAATTGGGTGCCTATATCTAGTTAGGTACCTAAGTATCTGGCCAAGCGCAATGGATGGAATCCTTGGCACTTGGCCAGCATTTCCCGTCAAACTACTAAATCTAATAGCATAAAATAGTACATTGTTACATGAGTGGTGAAAGTTACTTATTTTGTCCCGAGACGGGGTTTGGCGCCCGAGCGTAGCGAGGGCGCTAATAGTTCGAGGGACAAAATAAGCCTTTCACCCGAGGTAAACACTGTGCTTTTCATTACGAATACAAGGAAAATAAAAATAAAAACAGGAATTGGCTAAAGAAATAATACAAGGAAGTATAAACAATACTCTACAACTCGAAAAAAAAAATCGGATTGCCGCCTATTTTGTTTTTTTTTTCGTTGGCCGGCCAACATCATTATTTAGCCATTATTTTTCATTTTCATCTTCAAATATTTTGCCCAAATCTATGTCATTTTAAAGAAATTGTTGAAACTAAATTATAATTAAGTCATTTAAAAATATATATTCTTTAATTAATACTTAACTTTATGTTATTTCAATTTTACATCGTGCTGTAATTGAGTGACTGTAGAAAAAGTTTGAACATGGTTCCATAGAAATGTGAAAATGGAACTAGTTTTTTTTTATAATTTGACAGCTGTCAGTTGAAAGTGAAACTCCCGGGCCTGAAAAGTATTACTTTCAACCCGCTTCTCAGGCAACTTCAGAACTACTTTCAGAGTATGAGTAATGAAAAGTCATTTTAATCTTTACACCATGACCCAAGAGTATAAAATTGCATGGGGGAATCTGAAGGTCACAGACGGCAAGTGATGTAATTTAGCAGTAGGTAGGTAGATAGGAATTCGAGATCGTTGAACCTTTAATGGCACAGCGTACGTTTTCATTGCAAGTTGTAAATTTATACACCAACAATTTCGCTTATAGCATTAAGTATATAAGCAAGCCTATTTTACATTCTGGAATTTATAGGCATTACTACCCTATATATGTAGGTAAGTACACTCTGACTGAGAGAACTCAGAAAACATTGTACCTCTATGTAAGGTACCTACATATATGGATCAATAAGGCGTCTTAAAAATTAGACGTACCGGATAAAAACTTATAAAATAGGTAGGTATGTAGTAGAACAGATCAACGAATACTTAATTCTAAAAAAAACTACAACCGGTTTGAGACGTGAACGCGTCATTAGGTTTTTCCAAAATTGCCTCAGCCGCGGTGTAAAAACGAATATCATACTTAGGTGACTAAGTAATAGATTTTTAATTTCTGTATCGCCGGATTAACATATTACCTCCATACATGATGTACCTATTTCCTTAGAGGGCCTCATAACAGTACTTATGGTGCGATCCGTCGCTTCGATCTGAAGAAATCGTAACGATCGACCACTAAGCGACCGAACTTTGCTTTGCCATCGAGCGACAAAGACGGAACGATAAGAAAAACTTGTAGTCAACCGAGACAAAAACCGAATCGTCTCTCAGAGCTATACACTGTTGATTCCTACCGGCTAGAACCCACCTTGGACATTCTCCCGCTTGACGATGATGTCGCGGGAGTGCTCCGTAGTCCTCATCTAACTCTTAGCTAACACAAATTGTTAAGTAGGTAAATAGGTATACCTACTAGTGATGTAACAAATGTTGGATTTTTGACATTCGCGAATGCGAATGCGAATATTTGGCTTCGACATTCGCGAATACGAATGCGAATGCGAATGTTGACTTTCAATTAAGAAACCCTATATTGAAAATTAAAAAAATAAATTAAACGACTTTTTAAATTACAAAAGTGCTGATAATTATCAAACGGTTGAATCGATTTTCGTGAAACATTGCTAAGAACACTCTCGATCAGAACACCTTTTTAAAAAAGAAACAAATTTTAAATCATTTGTTTGGGGGCTACGATGCCGCAGACAGACACACTAATACACATGTTAAACTTATAACACGCCTATTTCTCGGAGGTTAATAAAGAGCGCGCAAATGTTAGACTGGATTGACATTTCGTGTCGACCGAACATAGGCGAACCCATAGGTTGAAAGAACGAAGTTAGTCTCATAAAGTTAATTCCAAGAGATTTGTTTTGATTTGAGGATAGTTTAGTATTATTTCATTTATGAAATTTATTTTATATCCAAATTTTATTGAATTAATGTTTTAATTAGACTAACAATAGCAATAGAGAAAGATCCTATTTATAATTTTGTTGCCTACCTCAAGACAGCTATTTTTTTTTTCAAATATAAGTAAATAAGTGCATTATGTGCAATTGAGCTAAGTTACGATCGAGGCTGGTTTGCAGCCCGAGACTAACACGAGGGCTGTGCTGTGATGGAGCCAAGGTGTGTAATTAGCAATGCTCACGCATTTCATATGACATTTTACAACTTACTTGCGTGTAAAAAATATTTAGAATATTACAATCTTAATTGAAAAAAATACAAATCACGATTTTTTTAAGACCTAGAGAATTGCAGAATGAATGAAAAATAAAACAACATGGCGCGCCGTAAGTTTTTAGGGTTCCGTAGTCAAACTCGGAACCCTTATAGTTTCGGCACGTCCGTCTGCAATCACAGTAATTTTAAACGGAGACCAAAATACTGCAAACTAGCCAATAATTTTAAAGAGTTTATGTACCGCTTAAAAACTGTTTTAAAATTTTGAAAACAAAGTTATTCCATTGTACCTCCCGTACTTAAGAAAGGGGAGTAAAAAATGTTTACAGACACACCCCCTCGATTGAGGTATTCTTCAGTAAGTATTTTAAAATTATTTTAAGGTTTCTTTGACAGTTTTTCAACATTGATTCCCGTTGACGAAATATTGAGCTTCATTGTCGCCTTTTTACTTAAGTAGCAAGATTCATCCTTTAAATTAGAATCACATTATAATTGGTTTATTGTAGGAAATAAATAGTTATTTACTAATCAAAAGCAATATACTAAGTTTTTTTTAAAACTAAATTGAATTTCAAACTTCGCACCACTAATTGTGCACCCAGTCTAATCAC
Organism: Notodonta ziczac; assembly: GCA_918843915.1. Taxonomy (NCBI): domain Eukaryota; kingdom Metazoa; phylum Arthropoda; class Insecta; order Lepidoptera; family Notodontidae; genus Notodonta; species Notodonta ziczac. The sequence continues at coordinate 11,735,828 of OU974048.1, read as the reverse complement.
AACTCAATTATTTGAATTAAAAATCCTTATAAGAATTTTTATCAGTTTAAAAAGAAAATAAAAGTTTGTGTAACTTTTGTTGAAGATGTCTTTGATGCCGGTTTAATAAATTTAGTAACAGAATTTCTTACTATTTTATTTAAAAAGGTAACTAATAGTTAATTAATTTCGCAGAAATTAATAGGGTACGTGAGCCACCGTATTCGATGTTTCATATGAATAAAAAATATTACTTTTATTTTATGAGTTCCGTAGTATCGAAAAGTGGCGGGATGTCTACGGAACTCTAGAGTATGCGTAGTCCGACATGTATTTGGCTGGTTAAATTTATCGATGGGTCTGGCAAAGCCGGTAACAATTATCATATTATTTGAAATACATATAATAAATCGAATGTTTAATAATATTATGTTTTATTTACTATTAAATTGAATGTGAGATAAAGTTATTTAAATAGTTAATGTTTTATGTATAATATTTTAATAAACATCGTTTATTTATTGTTTTAAATGTTTACTATTTTAAGGATAACTCTTTACTAATATTTAAAAAAATTAAAGTCAATAGCACAGTAATAAGCTGCTTTATGAACCTAAAAGCGGTGCAATAAGGGCCACCCTATGAGCAAGTTTGTTTTAATAATATATAATTCTTAATAGTTGTTAACATTCCATATCCGTCTATAGATAATTTCCTTTTTGTTTTTCAAAAACATTCGCATAGATTCTTGCGAATGCGAATGCGAATGTCAAAAAATATGCGAATATTCGCGAATGCGAATGCGAATATTCGTTACATCACTAATACCTACCTCCTTCTTGTGTGCTGTACCCAAAAGCTGAAATCAAAGCTGACTGTAAGATATCGTAAATATCTAGGCCGTGCTATCTTCGGCGTACCATAGAACAGACAGACTAATTGATAGAAGATACTAGACACCGACTTACTCTCCCTGATGTTCCCTTAGATCAACCCGCAGCACACAGTCCCCACGCTGGTGGACGACGGGTTGTCAGTCTGGGAGTCGCGAGCTATCATCGCGTACCTGGTGAACAAGTACGGCAAGGGCAGCAGCCTGTACCCCGAGGAGCCGCGCGCGCGCGCCCTCGTCGACCAGCGCCTCTACTTCGACATTAGCACCGTTTACGGGAGATTCGCTGACTATTTCGTGAGTACTATCATGACTTATGAACTGTATTTGTATAGGACAAGGCTCGTCTACACACTCCCACCAATCCAGGATAGACAGTGGTATCCAACGACGATTCCGAGGATAGGTTTGACCCAGGATGGGTGTAATGGGCAAAGTTGAGATTTGTGAGTCAGTCGCCCTTTTTTAAAAAAACTAGTTTTTTTTTAAGATAAATGAAATCGTACAAATTTTCCTCTCTATCCTATTTATTCCTTTTCTATCCTATGTTGTTTTCCAACAGTACCCACAACTGTTCGGTGGTGCGCCGGCCGACAAGGACAAGCTGGCGAAGATCGAAGATGCTCTGCAGCTGCTCAACACATTCCTCGAGGGCCAGAAGTTCGTGGCCGGCCCCAACCTAACCATCGCCGACCTCAGCCTCATCGCCAGCGTGTCCAGCTTTGAAGCCTCCGATGTCGACTTCAAGAAGTACCCTAATATTAAGAGGTTTGTTGGTTGGAATTCCCTATTCTAATCTGCGTCCTAGCGTCACTTATCGAAATTTGGATGGAGATGTCTGCTCTTTGAGACCCAAACCTGTGGATCTACCACGGTAACCAAGAGGAGTTCTTTATAGAATACAATAACCTACCTAAAACAACTTTCATAGCAAGCGAACATAAGTAAATGTGGTACTACTTTCTAATCTCCGAAAGTCACAGCACCTACTCACTGACTATGATGTAAGTAATATGCAGGTCATAGATAACGTGAGTTTCGCATATCAATTTATATAAGTATTTCGAGATTAAGATAAAACAGAAAGTGTGTTATTAAGCACGCCGCCGAGCTACGAGAGTATGTCACGCGATCGCGACCGTGAGTCATTTCTAGAAACTCCTTTAAAAGTAGTTCGTTTTAAATAATGAAATTATATATATCGATGGTTATTACAGATGGTACGAGACAGTGAAGGCCACCGCTCCAGGTTATCAGGAGGCCAACGAGAAGGGACTGGAAGCTTTCAAGGGCCTCGTCAAGAGCATGATGAAGAAGTAATCCGTCAGATCACATTCCTACCGAGCTCCATTCATTTAACAAGCAATACCTATAGTCTATAGTGTTCTGTCCTTGATGTGTCTGTGACAACGGCGCTACTGTTGACGCACACTGATTATTAACTCCACAATTGAATGGAGCCGTGTTTACTTTAAGTATTTATAATTTTATCACCACGTTCACGATTGTTTTTCCATACACTATTATTGCTTTCAGAATTTATTTTTGTAAGTATTAATTAAATTATAGTTTTAAGACACAAATAAAATATTTGAAAACACTTTTTATGTAATTTTATTACGAAAGAAATACAAAATTATAGGAACATTACAATTCAGTTTTTATACCTCTTATTTGGGCGATCAAGTTCTTGAATTCTTGAATGCCTTTTTCATTTGCTTCTTCGTACCCTTTCGCCGTGGTTTTGACCAGGTCGAACCACCTGTTGGAACGTTAACAACAATAATAATTATTACATGTTGGTTAATATAATAATTCGGCAAGGTATTTTCATTCTCGTATGGCCTTGGAAGCGTCTAAGTAGACGATACGTGACCATGTTGCCTCAAGGCATGTATTTTTTACCTTTTTTAACTTTTTACCTCTAACACCATCCATTGTATAAAATCCTACAGACAATAGCGTCTTACCATAAGCACTTTGACATACTTTAATTAAACACTCTAAAACCAACTGTGTAGTTAAAACTTTAAGCAGTGTAATAAATACTACCTAGTACAATTCCAGTTCAAATTACTAAACAATATTTAATTAGATCACAAGCACATAGAGCACAAGAACTGATATGAGTTAGGTGTTACAAATGACTTACTTCTGAATATTAGGGTAGTTTTTCAAGCTGATCTCAGCAGCGTCGATTGTAGAAACGGTCGCCACTAGACTGAGGTCGGCGAGGGAGAGCTCGTCTCCGGCAGCGTACTTGGGCCCAGCGAGGAAGGTGTTAAGGAACACAAGAGCTTCCTCAAGTTTCTTCAGCTGAGCTTCGTCCGGTTTCGCACCGCCGAAAATTTGTGGATACTAGTAGAAAAGTTAAATTATTATCAATCCATGATTCAGTTATCCAAATCGAGATATGTTATAAAATTAGAAAGTGTTTTCTTATAACGTCTACACAAGCGATTAGAGCGGGCTCTGTACTCACGAAGTATTGCGCGAACCTCGGATACAAAGTGCCCAGGTCGAAGTCCAGCCGCTGGTCGACCAGCGCCCTGAGCTGCAGGTCCTCGGGGTACAGGGCGCTGTCCTTGCCATACTTGTTCACCAGGTACCGGCTGATCGCGCGCGACTCCCACAGGGAGAACTCGCCGTCCACTATTGTAGGGACTGTGTGTTGGGGGTTTAGCTGTAATAAAATATGCACTATAAAGTAGGTGCGTATGCACAGTTTCAGCATTATTTAGCCCCTTGAACTAAGTTTAAACTAGGAGTTCGTTCACCTCGATAAAGCAATTGGCAGTAGATCAACCCGAGGCTATTTCGCTCGACAGGCGACGGCTTTACACTATTTAACTATTGGCGCAAATTTATCGTTAGGTGGCCAATCAATTAATTCAGTTAGTGATTGCTTTTTTGTAGGCGATCCCGGTCGAACGATCCTGTATATCAGCTGTAGTCAACAAACAATTAATTTTTTATTATTACAACAAACAAGCTTCATACAGTATAGATTAAATACTTATATAAGATACAGCTCGATTCTAATGCCGTTAAATTTTAAAATGTACTATTTAGTGTCTCTCTTTATATCCATCTTCCCTTAGGGTTTTAGGTTTAAGCAATGATGGGACAATTTTGTAGAATAGTGGAAATTCCATAAATGATTTAGGTACCTAGGTGACTAATATTTTGAAATATCCTTACACATTGGTATTAGTGATATGATCCTATTTAAAAAAAAACAAAATGAAAGGCCCAATAATAACAGTTTTCACATTCCAACAAAACGTTCACTTCCACAAAATAAAACACGTTCAATCAAACAATACAAATTCACGACCTTCGCAAGATTGACATGTCCGAATATGCTAGAACGACCAAGGTCGGCTAGGCTATGACTATGCCGCAATGACTTGCATTTCCCTGTTTATTCGTTACGTTCTGCTACACATTGGAATTAACACCCAACCGAGAGATATCTATAGTCATAGAAATACCTATTTACTCAATTCACTGGCTCCATCTAATTAGGAAGTCATAACTGATAATTTATGACGGCACGGGGAGCTGGGGTGGGCAGTACCTACAAAGCGTCTTCAGATCCTCCGCCCGGTTTACAAGAAAAAAAATCTGCATATCCTACTAATATTATAAATACGAAAGCTTGTGAGTGTGGATGTATGTTTGTTACTCTTTCACGCAAAAACTACAGAACGGATTCGGATGCAATTTGGAACACAGATAGTTTATAACCTGAATTAACACATATAATACTTTACTTAAGTCTACGCGGACGAAGTCGCGGGCATATTTACGAAATATTAAAGGCGGTAACGTATCTACCTCATAGATATTAAACGTTTAAGACGTAACACCCTTAATGGAGGGTTTCAGCGCCCATTAGGGGGCGGATCCACCCCCGTTGGGTGGGAGCCACCGAGCTAGGTCTTTACCTTCAAAAAGTCCGGTTTGAATTGATCGCCCTCGCGTAAGTTGACCAAGTTAAGGTCGAGTTGGATGTTGAGGGCGGCGGCGACGAGCAGCACCAGGCGGCAGGGGGCGGAGCCCGGGGTGTAGTATAACGCTATCGACATTATCCCTGGTTTAACTGTAGATGTAAACAAATACATAATTGTATGCATTTCAAAAGCTCTTCTACATAGCGAATTAATACATCCAATAATAACAAGCCGAGCTATAAGAAGTACGGAATCCCATAAAACTATAAGAGTTCCTTGTTTGAATCATAAGCCCGTATTAATAAATATATCTGAATAGTCTGAGAACGATGTTGGGAATCAATGTCATACTTATTTCATACCAGTACAGAATTACCTGTGAAAAGCGTAGGTACTTAAGACCGTTATCAGACTTGAGATCGATATTAATGCGGGCCCTAGAGGCAGATGCCGTGCGTCTGATTATAGGAAGCTCAGTCTCTCTCTGTTGGGCATGTGTTACATACAAGTGTAGAAGACCTTTTAAAAGACACAGCACTACACAAACTTTATCTCAGCACCGGCTTGTCGGCTTGGCATAGTGATTAATTCAATATAAAAGTAATGGTTTTACATAAAAAGCCGACAGCGTTCCAAGTAAGAACAATTATTAGAAACCAAAGTAGGAGTTTAATATTATGATTTTTCACTATAAATCCATTACAATTTCCATTAATAACAAATTAGTTTTCTTCAACTCACCTATCGTGCACTTTATACCAACGACGCGATGTTACACTGGAAACTGATAAATAAAAAGCCGGTGACCTTGGACTGGTGTTATTGGCTTATAATGCAACCAATTTGTGAAGTCTGATGATAAGCACAGACTCCCATCACGATTGAAAATACAGACAGACCTTTATTTTAGTTGGATTATAGTAGCTAACTTCCAAGGTTCTAGTTTACTCTCTACTGCTGCTTTCTCTACTGATTTCTGCACATCGTCAGTGATCCGAAATTAAATTGCCAGCCACCAAAGAAATTTCTGTTTGCCACATTTAAACATGTTTTTACAAAATTGGGTTTTGGTATTGAACAATATTTATGAAGTCAATTAGTGTCGATTTGACCAAAATTAAAATGAAAACTCCAAGAAATTTACATTATATTTTATTATCTTTGTCTTTAATAAAGTAATTACAGGTAGGCACTAAAAAATAATCATGCATATTGAAGACCATAATACAATAACATATTTCTTAGATACAACAAACACCGCACTCTCTCGAGATATAAAACGGCCGAAGCCCTTAGTACCGATGCCGGGTGTTATAAATAATCCGCTGCTCGTGGGCAACGATGGCACGGACCATATAACACTTGTGACTGAGTATTGTGGTCCTATATTAGCGAATTGCGGCATTAGATAACAAGTATTAAATCTCAATGAGACAGTGTACATAAGCGATTCCACGACTAGTAACAGTACCGAGGACAATATCACTATAATATCTGCGATACATCGCAGCGAACCGTTAGTCCGTCGCAGTCCGCCACTAGCGCGGAACGTAACTTCAACACGAGGCAAAAATAAACAATAAAAGCTTTCAATAAAATGTACATGTCACGCCGATTCCATAGAAGGCACGTATTCGTAAAAGAAAATATTTCCTTTTAAAAAAGCTATCTCGTTACTTAGTAAGAACTACCAGCTAGTGTATTACAAAACAATTAGACGTACTTTAATTATGAAGCTATGATTTGTGTGCTATTAAACAGTGAAGTTTTATGCGAATTTCGTCAACCGCCCCATTTTATTGCTATTGGAATTTACGCCTTAAACTATGGGACGAATGTATCAAAATAATAACGGTTTTTCTAGTTAACCTTCCATCAATTATTTAATTCACTAAATAAATAGCATATAACATGAATTATCTACTAACGAAATAGGTTTTACCCCTAAATAAAAAAAGTTCAATTCAGGTATAAATTACACAGGTATAGTGTGTCTAGCGCCAAAATCAATAAACTCGGGTGCTTTCTATAACCGAAGCATGGTTCCTTTACTAAATTGTGTTATATTGAATCGTCTCTTCACGTTACGATAACTATTATAATATTTTTTACTTTATTCGTTCGGACACTAAATATCAATAATTACACAAAGCTATCTACATGAGCCACTCTTTAACCTTTTTTGAGTTAATGTTGCCAGCACAAAACATCTGCCGCCATAGACAATCTAGAATATACTTCATGGATTTAAGATTTCATCTTGTGTGGGCAGAATATTTTCGCGCTGACGACATAGTTATTATTATGTTGGTAAACACCATTGTCTGGGAATGATTCGTAATGATTGCATTTATATCTTCAGCCGCGACTCCTCGGCTCCGACATGAACTGGACTTTCTGAAAAATATACACAGAATGTAAATATAATGTTTTAAACAAAAAAAACAGAATCTATTTGAACTTGGTTGGAAACAGAGCGAGATAGATCAGCGCATTAGCCCGGTTGGACTAGATTTAACTGAGTTGCCATGCAAAATATATCCTCCATGGGTGTGTTAAACTTGGGATGCCGATTATCGTGCTTATAATTTAACGATCTCTATACACAGTCAGCCAAAACTCTGGATAAATGCTAGCAACTGTACTTCAATGATGACACCGAGGTTTGACCATCGCCGAGTCCCGGGGTAAAGCTAAATTGTCTTGGAACCCCCACACAAATTTAATAAGAAAATAATAATAGGAGGAGTTCGAAGAAAATTATCCATTCTCCTCCGTTTTAAAGAGGGAGAAAAAAATAACTGAGTAGACTAATTTCACTGCAGGAAGTTTGTTACAGCTAATTAAAGACCATGGATTGTAATGCGACTAATTGGACTTAAACTCGTGAGATTATTATACTTGTCAATAATCAGTATGGCTAAAGCGTCTGAACACATGGAAATTGTCCCTGGTTTCCACAAGGTGTGTGTAATAAACTGTCTAGTGTATTTTTTTTGTCTGGTCCCGCGACGCCCTTCCACCACTATTACTCCTGTAAACCAGGATCGACAATGGTGACCAAAGATGACGTCAAGGTTTCACCCCCAACGAGTCCCGGGGAAAAGTTAAATTGCCTTGGAACCCCTACCAATTTACTCGAAAGAAATAATAGGTGGAGTTGGAAGTTAAAATGTCCACTTGTAATGTGAGGTGTCGTACAGGATCGGGCGGCGCCTACTGGCAGCACTGCTTGCGCACGTTGTCGGTGTGCGAGGGCCGCACGTCGGCCGGCTCCGCGTCGGGCCGGATCACGTCGCCCTCCGGCGGGTCGCGCATCTGCTTCTGAGACACGATCCTGTAGATCTCTGCACACAAAACAATAGACAAATTAGTATAAGCCACGCAGGGTTAAAAAATCCAGACATCCAGGCATATTTGTGACAACTAGAACAACCTGTTTAGTAGGTTTCTGAGACAAATAGCGATTTGGCTACGACCCGTTGTCAGAATAACACTAGTAGTTTATAAATAATGGATTGATTCAGAGGCTGTCCTCTGAAAGATAATATAACATAGAAGGATAAAGATGAAGGATAGATAAAAATTGTAGCCCACGACTGAAAAAGAAATAGATTTAGAAAAATAAAGCCATAAACTTAAGTTTTTAGAAATTTATAGAAAATCGTAACATTCGTTTCTAGGTACACAAGATCTGGGTCACTTAACACAAATTATAGCTGTAACATATACCGTGTGTTCGCGATGCTGTGTTCGAATCGACGATTAATTGGACTGGATCTTTATGTAGTTCACATTCCTTAGTAACAGTTGTAATGAGCGATAATAAGACCACCATGATTTGCACTGAATGAAAATTATAAAATTTTAAATAATTCTGAGACCTCTTCTGAAAGTTTGGCAGTTATGAATCTGAAAAATTCTGGCTGGCTTACTCCCGCGTATTCACAAACATTACCATGAAGTCTCACAGTCACAGTCACGGACAACCCATTGGGAAATGTCAAACTTTCAATAGTGTTGGTCCCTTATTTAGAAAATAATTGGTAGTGAATAGGGCCCGGAAGTTAATATTGGCGGCAGCCACACTAGCTGGATCTAGCTCGGATTGCATATGTCTCCCATATATTCATACAGCCAAATTAGGTTAGACTAAAGGCGACATCAGAATTTGAGAACAGATCTATGAAATGGAATAACTTAATAGAAGGTAACAATTGTATAAAGCTGTCCTTACTTTGTTAGTCTTAAAATAAAACTAAGTTGACAATCTGCGCGCTACACATGTTGTGAGAATCTTTCACTCACAACATTCCTTATTGAAAGCTAAGAGCGTGTTTCCCTCACTTAATTAACTCATTTGACCCCGCAACAGTCCCGTTAAACAGTGAAACGACCCCACAGCCGGCACGCCAGCGGCTCGGAATTACGTGCGTACTGGCCGGTTAGCGAACTCAATATATTTGATAACGGCTAATTATGTTATTAAACTACAAATATTTAAATAATAATAAATATCGCCAGAAGAACACACCAACTGTATGGTCCCAAACTAAGCATCGCTGGGGGGGATCCCAGTGACACCCAGGCTAGGGAAAAATATGGAAAGGCCATTTCCAAATTTACCCCTACGGGAATCGAACCTGCAACCACCCGGCGCAGTGAGCCGAGCGGCCTACCCTGCAACCGCTGCGCCAAGCGGTCGTCAATTTTATTTAACTACACACTATGAATGGGAACGGGTAAGAAAGAGACAAAAAAAAACGAAGCACAGGCACAGAATAATAAAGTTAGCTCCTGTTTTCAAACCCTGTCCATCATCGCTAACAATTCTCAAAGGCTCACGGAACGTATGCGGCATGTCCGGTAATCAATCGCGTCCCAAATGTGGGCGGACATTGACATTCACGCTGCCATATCGGGAGTGTCAATAACACGACGAGTTTACGATAATTGTAACTGTATTTGTGAACAACGAACATTTATTTACATAGGATTATAAATTTATCATCTAAGCTATTATTTAAAGGAAAATATGACATAAAAATGTTGGTATTGTGATTGTTTAGGAGTCACCAAATTAGTCTAGTTGTTAAGATTGATCAAAAACTGCCCTTCCCTACGAAAATTTCATTTATATCTCATAATTATTGTGCAGGCATTTCTAATGTGTGGGCCCTCAGCGCCTCCCAAATAAAATCGTTTTGACTAAAGTTAATTAATCTTAATGTTACGCATATTTCTTAATAATAATTGGAATGTATTTACCAGTTAGTATGTTCTGGAACGCTGGCTCGACGTTGGTGGAGTCGAGGGCGGATGTTTCAATAAAACTAAGACCGTTCTTTTCCGCGAATGCCTTGGCTTCTTCTGTTGGGATGGATCTGCGGAGAAAACACGCCAACATTTTATAATCGTGGTTAAAGGACAACGTAAACAAAATAGCTTGTTACTGAGCGCGGGATCTCTGTTCGTATTTTCTTTATTAATTTGCGTACACACATACAAAGGCTTCATGCAAAGACCTTTTTGGGGATTTTCATACCAGTTACACAGATGGACAAAAGCCAGTACAAACTTTTTTGGAGATTTGGACAGCAAACGCCCCTTCTTCACTATTAATTAGATTGACACTCAAATCACAATGATTTGTGCAAAGTATCTCCTAAACTATTCATTTTGACTTTGCAAATTCTTGCACAAAATTTGTATATGTTACAAGATTATAGTGTAAAAGTGCGCAATAATAATTATGGTATCTGATATGAACATGTCCTGTGTAGACAGACTCCAAGTCAAATTATCTGAATTATGGGAGTTTTAATAAATGTCACAACTTTTATGTTAGGCCTAAGAAACAGTGTGAGTAACAGGCCCCCAGGCCCAGTATTGGACTACAAGTCCCGGGTAACGTATTGCCTCACCTGAGGTGCCTGAGATCGCTCTTGTTCCCGACGAGCATGATCAGTATGTTCTGGTCCGCGTGGTCGCGCAGCTCGCGCAGCCACCGCTCCACGTTCTCGTAGGACAGGTGCTTGGCGATGTCGTACACGAGCAGCGCGCCCACCGCGCCGCGGTAGTACGCCGACGTGATCGCGCGGTACCGCTCCTGCCCCGCCGTGTCCCATATCTGGGCCTTTATGGTTTTGCCGTCCACCTGGTGACCCAATCAACACGTTTGTTTAGGATAGGGATGGCGAACCAATGGTACGCGTGTTATTGGTGGCACGCGATAGAATATTTTGGGCACGCTATCGATCGAAACAGTTTGCATTAAAGTTTAAAGTAACAATGTTAGTACACTTAGGCCGATATTGATAAATCGATCTTAAGCCTGAGAGAAATCTAGAGTTCGCTTTTGACATATCATTTTGGACTGCTATGATGACATTTCCAAGATCGCTCTCAGACTTGCGATCGATTTATTAATACGTGCTTTTAATACAATTATTTGATGGCACCTCTTTGACCTCATTAAACATAGTTTTAGAGAAAATGGCACCTTTCTGCTTAAAGGTTTGCCATCCCTGGTTTAGAGTGTCTGCCTGGCTTAAGGAGCTTTCACATGACACAATGTGATTTCCAAGAATTGGCGATCAAATTCTACCGTATGGAGAGCAGTTGGTGATAAATCTGATATAGATCTGAATCGGGTGGGTCACCCGATCTGCTGCAGTGATACATGCTCGGCAACAGGTTGTAATTAATCTCACGGATAAAAACATCAAACTGTATATTCAAATATCAGCTGTCAGCAAAAACTACTTGTCTAGCAGGTATATCTTGCTCCCAAAGGCATTATAAGAAAATTTTAAAAAACCTTAGATAAGTTAACATTCCGTAGATCTGCTTACAACGAATTAGTTAAATAACACTATAAACATGTTAATCTTAACAAATAATAATACACCAAACGCCTATAGGTTTTCGCCGAAAAAGACGGCAAAAGTGCGAGTGTACTCACATTACGGCCGAAGGAATTATGCTGCTAACGTAAAAGGGAGCGAGCCTACCCAAAAGAAGCAATTAATAAGATACCCACCTTATATTATTAGCTCGTAACAGCTATACAAGCTAATAGTAGTAGCAGGCGTTATTTACAATGATATATTTATAGCTATATATTATTATTTAATACCACCTGCTACTTTATCTGTAAAATGTTTACCAAAGCAGAAGTTACGTAGCACTCCATTTATTATCGAAGTAACTTCGTACGTTTACATATTTCAAGCAATATTTCCCTTGTTAATACCAAAAAGTATTGCACGCGTAGCAGCCACATTTCCAGGTCAGTTTCATATTTTGAACGAGCATTACACCGATCAATAGGAGTGTGTAACGGTAAATAAAACACGTATGTATATGAGGACCAAACACTCGTCGAACTAGATTCGACAATAGCGGCTATGACGTCACGACAGTTAAAGCTATACGTTGCGAGTTGTCCTGCAATATGCAGGAATTAAAGTTAGGATGATGACAGGATACTTTACCTACTCTTATTTTTTGGTTAAGGCGTGTATATCGAACAATACCATATTCTATAGCGTAGGTATTTTTCATCTTCGTCTTTTCGAAAGCTTATAATTGGACGGTAACTTTACATGGACGTGATTCAACTATGTTACGCCACACATTACCTTCGTGACTGCGTCATAATGCATACATGATTGTTCCGTTATGCGATATTCAATAATGGTCAGGTTAAACATGAGTAACACAACATGTGTTATCAATAACCGATAACAAATTAATAGGTGAAAGATTACGTGCGAACAAGGCATTTAAATAGTGTTTACACATCATAATAGAAGATTATTGCCCCAGCACAAATCATAGGTACCTATCATATCTCATATTCATAAGTACCTAATCATAGGCAGAGTATTTTAAGAAGTGAATCTGTAGATCAAAATAAAAATAAAATATTGGAATTATTTGGTATTTATAGCACCTTATTTTACCTAATAGATGCACTGTGTAGTAATGTAAAAACTAAACTAAACTGTGTGTAAAAACTATATAAAAAGAGGTATTAAAAACATTAATTATTTATTACATTTTATAGGAATATGATCTTTTTATAACCCATCAATTGAACTTTCTTTATTATGTGTTGTTAAGCTCTAATTTATATTAATATCTCTCCTATGTTCATCAGTGAATCATCTGTTGAATGTACAGTGGTAACGCTGGATGAAATTTCAAATGACTAAAAAAATAAGATTGTGAATGAACAAAGGTATTTTGTAATGAATTGGATTGTTGTTTTTAACAAACAATCTCAACATGTCTTCTTAATGTTTACTACATACAAATTACTAGTGTAAATTAGGATTAACAACAAAAATGTTTTAAATAGTTATTTGTAAATACATCATATTTTAATAATTTTGAATGACATTACAAAGACATGTCAAGGTCGACTACTATAAGAATAGAAAAACAGAACTGAAACGAAAAGCATAACTGGTATGTAAGCAATGGAGAATGGCATCATCAAATTTAGGCCATTTTATAGGCTCACCGCTACAAATTATTTCCTATTTCCAGTTGTATGCACATTCAAACTCTTCGATACCATTACATGTGTGTACAAGTATACTAATATTTTTTTAACCCTTTTGATGTCCCACTTGTAGGTATGGGCCTCCCCTCACTATGAAGGGGATTCAGGCCATAATCTATGTTGCTGGCCCAGAACTATAGTATAATCATATCATTAAACACAACCACATTATCAAAGATCATGAATGAAAGCAGTGAGTTAGAAAGTAAAGATTATAATCATCAGTATAAAAATTAGCTTGTGTAGCAAACAATAGATGGGATTCTTCATTGTTTCATTCCAAGGAGTACCTGCCTATTTTCATTATAATTTCTATTATGGAAATTGTATACCCACATATTTTACCGAACAATTATGTCAAAATATATTTTAATCATTAATCATTCTAATGATTATAAGATGTTATATTAACAATTGTATCTAATAAAATGTGAGGAACTAGTAATTAAAATATTCTAAACAGTTATTTCAATACATTAAAAAGATATAGCAACATTAGAATTGGTACGGAAAACACACTAACTAGGTATAGTGCTTTCAATATCCTCATCAGAAATACCTACTTTATGGACAAAGAGAATTAATTACTATTGTCATAACAGTTAAAATAAATAAGAGCAGGCTCACAAGAACAAATAAATTACCAAGTAGATTAAGAAGCAGACCTACCTATCTTTATGAAAATAATGGATAGAGACTGGATAATGTTATTGTGTTTTGCAACCACTGCTGCACCCAACCAATGCTTTGTTTTATTAACTTCAATTGAAAACATGTTTTACAACATTAATGCATTATGTGCACTGTTACTATTGTACTACAGAAAAGTGCATCAATAATGAAATAAGTAAATTATTGTATTCGTAAGGCATCTGTTGTAATTAAAGAAAGCAAACAAAGAAATATCTCCACAAACAATGACAGTTAAATTACCATTAATTTTATACTCACTATAAACAAAACAGTATATTTACCTCTATACTTCTTGTTGCAAATTCCACACCTATTGTGGATTTTGACTCTAAGTTGAATTCATTTCTAGTGAAACGTGACAGCAGACTGCTTTTACCGACCCCGGAGTCACCTATTAGCACAACTGAAACAAAGAATTACAAAAGGCTTTACATAAACAACATTTTTATAATATTTTAAATACTTTTTTGTTTTGAACATTAAGTACAGCGATTAGATCATTGAATGTGATGAAAGGTGACTCACGAACAACGAAAATTTACGAGAAATCGATAGTAGTGACTCAATCAGCTGATGTAAAAGAAACTTATGATTTTTAACATAATAAACGTATTCAATAGCAACTATACAGGTTTAAAACACGAATAATATAGTTCTTAAGGTATTCTGATAAAAAATTAAGGGGAAATCATATCAATCACTTTTTTCCTACGTCATTCAGAGATGAAACAATGGTAATTCTAAAGCGACATATCGTATCAAATTTCCAAGAGTTAACGATGAATAGATGAATACTTTGGACATTACAAGATATAAATATTGTTACCTTTGAACAAATAGTCGTATTCGTCCTCTCTTGTGCCCATTTTGATTTATCTAGAGCTTGTTCTAATCGACGTCAAAATCGGTCAAATATAAACGTCAAGATCAAACGTAAACAAAAATAATTGGAGACACAAATATCACAGGCTTTTCAAACACTGCACAGTTTTCCAAATAACACTTATAAATAAAGATTAATTAGATATAAACTGGTTTCAAACAAATAAAATCCTAAATTGTTTCAGAGACAAAATGGCGGATTCTTTTACGCCCTCTTGAGGTTCGTTCAAAAGTCCGGACTCTAAATAACATAATAATGTTCATGTTTTGGTATTCAGTTTTTATCTGCAAATCGTAAATATCTATAAAATCATTACGATACAGATATTTTAAAACTAAATAAGGAAGCATTAATTGTAAATAGTAATCAATCCCATATTTTATTGCCTATTTAAAAAAATATTAACGTCTCAATCTCTTCAATTAAAGAATTTTATTTCGGATTCGGAACGCATGTTCCGTGTTGACTGCGTCCGGTTGACTTGACTGACAGTGATATTTGCCAAATATATTCTTTATGGTTTCATAACAAAAAGTTTGAAAGCCTGTTCTACCCAGTCTTTGGCCTGGTTAAATTATTATTTTGATTCATTTCATCTAACCCAAAGAGAATAGATCTAACCAATTAAATAAAATTGCAGTGTCTGTTTGTAATATCAAAATAAGACCTTTTCACTAAATGCATATGAAAGTACATACGACACCTAAAGCAAAAACGCGATTCAAATTTTTTTGTGTCTGTGTGATTTCTGAAACGGCTGGACCTATTTTGACGGGACTTTCACTAGCAGATAGCTGATGTTAAAAGGAGTATCTTAGGGTACTTTAATTTTAGAACTACAGTTAGGGTTCCGCGTAAAAGAATAAAAACACATGAAATTAAAGAGTATCTCCGAAACGGCTGGACAGATTTAGACAGGATTATGACTGGCAGATAGCTGATGTTATGATTAGTGACTTAGGCTGCTTATATTTTAGAAAAAAAACAAAAAGCATAGATCACAAATGCTGTCTGTCGCGCGGGCTCAGAACGCGCGAGCGCGCTTTTGCGATAGGTAGGAATACACACACAAACATCAACACGCAAAAAAAAATTCACAAAACTGAGGGTATTTGTGAAATTATAGTTTTTTTAGTTATTCATAATAAATAATTGTTACGAGTTTTCTAAATTTTTACATAATTTATTATACAAATAAAACTAATAGAATATTATTTTCTACTCCAATTTATAAAGATACTATGCTGTAGCAGCAACAACTTCTCCCTCATCATCGCTGTCCTCTTGTACTTCCTTCGACAGAGTTCGATCTACGTATACAAATGGATCTATTTTGAGTTTCTCTGGCGATGGGCGACTCACTATCAAGCACCTATAACACAAAACAGTAAAATTAAAATATTTCCTATACACAAAAATCATAATAATATTTAGAACCAAGAATGTCAATAATGATGACAAATATTATAAAGACGATTTAAAATTACTTTGTGATGAAGAGTCCATCTCTCTTTGGGCGTGCAGACTGTAAATCTTTCAGCAACGCTTCAATGTTTTCAGCGATTAGTTTTGGTTCCATATTCAACTGAAAAAAAGAACATTATAGCTATAATATATTCAAACGCAATTCAATATTATTTTTAGGGTTCCGGACCTTACAAGGTAAAACCGGAACCCTTATAGGATCACTTTGATGTCCGTCTGTCTGTCTGTCTGTCAAGACCTTTTTTCTCAGAAACGGGTAGAGTTATCAAGTTGAAATTAATACCAAATATCAAATGCTATGGTCCCTTGTGCTCTTCCTGAGAATTTACACCATCTGTAATTCATTGAAAAGAGTAACCATTGAGTTTCTTGCCGGATCTTCTCAGTGGAAGCAGCATTCCGAACCGGTGGTAGATTCTGACTATTCATAAATGCTTTGTTGGCTTACATGAATAAAAAAAAATTTGAGTTGAGTTTGAGGGTGTAAAAAAATTAGGCTTCTAAGTCAACGCAATCAAAAGATACGGTGATTTATGTCACATATTTTGATACTTTTCGCAAATTCACTTCAACTTCATCAATACAAAGGAATCAACGCACAGCCCAAACCGCTGGTGTTAGAATCATGAAATTTTGACAGTAAGTACCTTATATACCGCAAGTATCCACTAAGAAAGGATTTTGGAAAATTCCACCCCTAAGTGCATAAAATAGGGGGTGAAAGTTTTTATGGGGTAAAAAAATTAAATGAACCTAGAGACATGAAAATAAGTATTGAGGCTACTTATTACAAATAAAAAATATTAATTTCAGCGTTTTGTAAAATCCACCCCTAAGTGTGTAAAATAAGGGTTTGTATTGTAGTTTGTATTCAGTTTGGTTGCAGTTTGTATTCGGTTCCCGAATTTGTTTAAGCATTTTTGGGAACTATTTATTATTAAAATATCTTGCCGGTATCGATATTGGAAATCAGGAATGGAAAAAACTGTCTAAAATAAAATATTGTACGGAACCCTCAGGGCGCGAGTTCCACTCGCACTTGACCGGTTTTTATTTATGAACATACCCTGCCAATAGGTACATCAACAAATCCATAGTTCTCCTGGTGTTCATCCTTCACGACTCTGTACTGGACTCCGCCTGCGAATTTCTTCACCAGCGTCTTGAGGTCGGCGTCCATAGTGCCTGACCGCAGGTTGGGGAATCGCCGCTTCATTAGGCCGCGGATGGGCACCAAGTCTGTTATGATGTTGGGGTGCGCAACTACGTAATCATAATCGCCCAGCTTGATTTGGCCTTCCTGTTTGCATAAAATGATGGTATACATTGAAAATGTGAAAATAACAGCTATTTACTAAATGCATATGAAAGTATATAATATATGTACCAACTTATACAAAAAATAATAATACAAATTTTAAATTATATTTGTCTGTTTGTTCCAGCTAATCTCCGAAACAGTGGACTGACTTTGCAGGGTCAGTGGCAGATAGGGGATGTTATAAGGAATAACAATTATTATTATTATTAATTTATTTCATCGAAGTACCATGCGGGCAGTACCGCAGTAATTAGCTAGTCATATATAAAGGTCAGACAATAATCAGAGCTGTTAAATATCTGATGTGTTAGCACTTATCACCATTAATAATATAATACTGCATGTTGACTTTGAGTCAAACATAATTGAAGTAAAGCCATTGAAAATAATAATCCTCTGACATTTTGTAGTGGTCAAAGAAGAACAGACAGTGAAAATCTCATAAGAATCTTAGTAGTACTGAATACCCACCTGAACTTTTTTAATAAGTTCATTGCCGCCAGCGGTGGTGGCGCCGGCCTCTGTCACTTCCTTGATCAGCTCGGGACCCTTCACGAACGCCAGGATAGTGCGCTCCTCATCACGCGGAAACGGGTTAGGCAGGAGGGAGAGACGCGTGAAGCTGTCCATATAGCGATTCTGTTGTGAAAAATAAAACCTAGTATGAACAAGTTCTGTATAGGAAAATATACTCTGTGTGTATCACATACAGTTGAATATAGAATAAAATTCCTAACGGTACCAGTTTAAGGAAATAATCCCTAATTGACGAATTTAATCTTAATCTGCCCAAGTAAAATTAAGGTGAAGGCCTGTAGGACAGTAGTTATTTTTCAGCAGTGGATGTTTTCCAGCTAATAAATAAATATGACCTTATTGTATGATGTTTCACTTATCTATTGCATTTGCAACTCTAACACAAACCCAAGAAAATAGATTTTTAGCTATACCTTTTTAACAGCAGTCATGTCAAACTCAATCTGTGCTGAAACAAAAGCATCGGGGGCATTGTACATGGTGGGGTGGTGGGTCTGCTGGTGTGCTCGCACCGCGTCCTCAGCCGTGTACACTATCCATCGGTAGTACTTGAGTGGGTACACATTGTCTGTTGCTTCTGGCTTGTGTATATCACTTGTGTGCTTACTGACAGTTGACTTTGCTATCCTTAAATTGTAATAAAATACAATATATACCTGCAGTGATAGCTGATTGGTTAAGCACGCGTCTTGGGTTCAAACCCCGGCTCGCACCTCTGGATTTTTCGAAATCCATATGCGAATTATAATTCCTATATGATTATCGCTTGCTTATGGTGAAGAAACACATAGTGAGCAAACCTGCATGTCTTAGGAGATGTACGAACTGCAAACCCGCAACAGGCCAGCGTGGTGGATTATGGCCTGAATCCCCCTTGTGTTGAGGGGAGGTATGTGCCCAGGAGTGGGACATCAAAAGGGCTAAATATCATTTATTATTATTATATTATGCCCACAGAACTATATTGACCAACATATTGCAGCCTTTAAAAGATTTTTGACTTGGTAATAATAATCAGGATTATTTTAGTTATAGCATCATGTTACATTATAGAATCCGCAGATCCACATAAAAAACATACCTATTCTTTCCTCTCTGGTTGTGAGGAATGAAACCAATTTTAGTGACTTCAACCTTAACCTTCTTAGCGCGCGCCTTCGCTCTGGTGCCTTTTCGAGCCGCATAGTACACAGGGGCAGTGTGCAGGGATCTCTGAAATGAACAGTTAATATCCTAGCCTTATTCCAAAAAAAATATAATCTATTATTATGGATACATTATGGGTAATATTGTTGGTATATAAATAAGTAAGTACAGTATTATTACGGACGGTTTACATTTTTTAAATCCATATAATACTTTAGAAATTCCAATGAATTTATTTCAAATTAAGAAGTTATAGTTCACAAAGATATGTGGCATTGGGTTGAACAGGTAGTACCTAATATTAATACTTACCAAAGTTGTAGTATTGGTCTTATAAAATGATAAAGAGGTGTTCAACACAGAACCTGAAAATAATAATATTTGGTTTATGTTTATGAATGGGCGATGTTTATTGGACTACACAATAATACCACACTTACGGAACAGAGTCCCGGCCATCGTTGTACTTATAATAGTACTTCAACTTTAGTAATTAACTTTTTATTTTATATATTTAGATTTTAGTTTCATTCCCAATTTAGGATTTTAGAGGTTATAGGTCCATAGACAAACATAAACAGCAAAGATGTATGCAAAGAGAATACAATACTACGGATGTATGATTGTAAAATGTAAAGTCTATGGTTGGTTTTATTCAATTCACAACACACTGTATTCTCTATGAAACAATAGTGCTGCTCAGTCGATCATTTCTTACAATTGAGTCAATCGTGGCCCATTGGCACGATAATCGGGTAAAAAAGATTTGATTGTGGGTCACGGTGGGTGTTTGACCAATCAGCTGACCCACGTCGAATGAGTAAGTCCCTGTACGGTAACACTAACGTAATTAATTAAAATGAATGTGCGTGACCTGTGAGCGAACCGAAACAAACAGGTTTTTACAGGTGCCTGAAAACACGCGCGAGTGAAAGTGTCGGACCTACCTCCCTGCATTTGAAAGAAAGAGACAAATACAGTTACTCAAATTGAACGTTATTTGATGATAAGTGTAAAAAATAAAACCGTGGGATTAAAAAATTAAGTTCATTTTTGATAAACCATCGCCCCCCGCGATTACGTACGTCATTAGTAGGTCAAATACATTTGAATATTTTTGAAATTCGTGGTTGTTTGATATATCGTGACATGTGACCCTCACATCTCGTCTGAACAAACGTTGTAATGTTCGTTCAGTAATCGATACTGCGACAAAAAATACGGAATTTAGAGTAGGATTCGACCACAATAATGTCACGATATATCGATTATCGTTGCTAAGAGTAGCACCCCAGTAAAGCGATACAGCTCTAATTCAAAACTTCGTTGGCTGGCTGAAAGTTGTGTTTGTTTGTTGTCCGTTTAGAAAAGTTTTTCCTTATTTTATAAACAAAATGTGTTAAATAAATGAAATATTACAATATATAATTATATTCTAAGCCTAAACAATCATCATGGAGAAAGCAAACTGTACTTTATTAGTAATATCTCTGTGTGCATTGTTGTGGGGTGTGGCCGGTCAGTATGAATGGCAAATTCGCGATGCTTTCGATGAAATTCGAGGTAAACTCGACAAGGTATCGGCCGATAACTGCTATATCACACATCTCGACGACCTCTACCTGCCAGAGGACTCTGTTTCCCACCACCCGGACGTGAAGGAAATAAACATAAACCCTGTGTTCCCGAACCGTACAGCGATGCTGCATCTCCACAACATGGCTATGAATAGAGCTTTTTTCTGGAGTTACGTTCTCCAGTCGAGGTTCATACGGCCCGCGATCAATGATACATATGACCCTGGTATGATGTATTATTTCCTATCATCAGTAGCAGATTTGTCAGCGAATCCTTACATTAACGCTAGTGCGATATATTTCTCACCTAATATGTCGTACACGTCGTCGTATCGAGGCTTCTTCAATAAAACCTTCCCCCGGTTCGCTCCAAGAGCATTCCGAGCTGATGATTTCAATGATCCTGTACATTTACAAAAGATATCAACACTGAACACATTCTACATTGAAGATCTGGGTGCGTTTGATAATGAAAGCTTGTCAAAGGATTATACGTCTGAGTTCTACAGGATAAATGAGTGGTACAAGAAATGGTTGCCTGATAATGTTGAGAAGAGACATGACACAAAGACAACATACCAAGTCGAGATCAGATATGCTAATAATACAAATGAGACATTTACTTTTCACGGGCCTCCTGGAAACGATGAGGTTTGTATAAAATAGTGTACTTTTTATATAAAAATAGATGTTCGGTATTAATTATCTGATGAGCCTCTCTTTATGTTGTGTTCTCTTTAAGAACCCTGGCCCAGTGAACTGGACCCGGCCCTATTTCGATTGTGGGAGACTTAACAAGTGGCTTGTGGGGGCAGTGTCTCCTGTAGCTGACATATACCCGAGACACACACAGTTCAGACATATTGAATATCCAACGTGAGTATATTTAACATGCAGTTAACTTGATTAATTTTTTGTTCACATCAATATAAATAAATAATTATCGCCAGACTGACACACCAACTGTATGATCCCAAACTAAGCAACACTTATACCCAACACATACAATGGACTGGGCGTGATCCCAGTGACACCGAGACCAGGGCAAATTATGAAGAGGCCATTTCCTGAATGCCATGCAATGACAAAATTGAACATCCTACTAATATTATAAATGCGAAAGTTTGTGAGTGTGGATGTATGTTTGTTACTCCTTACTCCACGCAAAAACGACTGGACGAATTTGGATGAAATTTGGAGCACAGATAGTTTATAACCGGGATTAACATATAGGATACTTTTAATCCCGATAATCCCGAAAGTTTTGTTAAAATAAATACTATGAGGACGAAGTCGGTGGGCACAGCTAGTGTTATCATATGTCGCACCATGGGCGTACTAGAGGAGGAGGGCAGGGGCACCGGCTGCATGAACCTTCACTGCCACACTTATTTTTCAGAACTCATATTTGAGCCCTACTTACCTGTCCTTTACCTCCAGAAAATTCCTACTTTGCCCTTCCTCAAGGTCAAAATCTTTGCTTTCCTCCACGCAAGAACCGGATACTACCTACATTTACATCCATTATTGTAACTATTTGTAACATAATAGCCACTTTCCTGAAAATATTTTTAAAATCTCACTACTCCAGCTATCAACAATTGGAAAAAGTATCATTGGATGATATTCTGTTTCATTATTGTCTTCATATTTCATACTGATGTTGTAGTTTGTGCCAAGACAATAAGTGATAAAAGGGTGATTGAAACCTATCTTCAAATCGAGTTTTCAATATTCCTTGCATGTACAAATGACCTCTAACACAGTTATGAAAGGTCACATTTAAAAAAAATCCAAGGATTAGTTGAAGTCACATGTTTATTGGATAGGTACACGGCAGCTGTTGTGATGGAGATGGATTACGACAGGATAGATATAAACCAGTGTCCACCCAGTGAAGGGAATGATAGACCCAATAGATTTGCTTCAACTGCAAGATGCAAGGAGACAACCGAGGTAAATGTTTATACAATATAACAAAAAGTTTTAGATTCACATTAGAAATTGTAAATTGTTTCCACATTATTTTGTGAGTGTGTTTTAATAACCCTGTTTAATTTGAAAATTGGTATAAAAAGTGGTAACAATCAACATCTCTGCAAACTGGAACCAGCCTACAGTATTTACATTAGGGTTGGTTCTGGCTTGCAGGAATATGTGTGGGCCAGCTCCAGTCTGGAAAAATCTCATCCGATTATATTTTTGGAAGTGTACCTGACACTCAAGGCTAATTGGTATTGCCGTCTGCAATTGTTTAAATAGAAAGAGAAATAGATGAAACTGAATTTCCACTTCTCACCATTGCAAACGGGGAGACTGCACTCTACTAATACTAATGTATTTCTTGGAGTGCAGTTATCATTATCATTACACCCTGACTTACAAAGCTGACGAAAATAATTTTCGATATTCGACATACTAAAATACTTGGTTCCATCTGTGTGTCTAGCTTGACATCTCAATTTTTTGTTGATCCCAATCGAATTATTTTACACGCCACATTTTATTTGTGTCAAACCATACATTCCATAATGTTAAGCAGATAACAGAGAATATTTATTTGCAGTGTGAGCCGCTCCAGGGCTGGGGCTTCCGGCGGGGCGGCTATCAGTGCCGGTGCAGCCCTGGCTACCGCCTACCGAACCTCGTGCGGCGCCCATTCTTGGGCGAGATAATCGAGCGAGCGACATCCGACCAGTATTATAATAACTTCGATTGTAAAAAGATTGGATGTGAGTATAGGTCATGTATTGGTGCTTTTCAGATGATATTATATTAAGCAATTTTAACTTTGTAAAAAAAAGGAAAGTCCACTTAAGGTGAAGGCGCCTGTCTAGCCCGCGAAATTCAAAATTTTCGAGTATTTTTATAGTTTATCCAAAATCTGTAAACATTTGCGACAAACACAGTATGCAGTGCGTTTATTAATACATTTCTTTAACTCTAAATATTATCACGGTGGATATGATACTAGTAAATCACTAAATATACAAAAATTGCCAGATTATCTGGATAGCTGTCGTTCTCGAAATGTTTTAGAGTAAGTTGGATATATTAATAAATGCACTGCACACGGTCTTTGTCGCGAATTACAAAATGTGCCTTTTATTATTGTCAGACTTTGAAAAATTTCTAAAAAACCTCAAAAAATTTGGACTTCGCGGGCTAGATGGGCGCTTTAGCCTTAAGTTATTCCGGATCTTTTGTTGAGGTCGCGTTCCGATCTGGTAGTAGACTTCAGAAAAAAATAACAATACAATTTTAAGTGTCCTCGTGGGCCTAAATGAAACAAAGGTATGGAGTTTGGTATCTGAGCTGTGGATCTCAATCTTCTGTCTAGGGATAAACCGGTTGCCGGTGAAGTGGGAGCGCGCGCACCCGTTCCTGCGCGCCATCTACATGGACCGGCACTACGAGTACGTGAACGCGACGCAGGGCCCCGCCGCGCTGCACACGGAGCGCGTCAACCTGTACGAGGTCCTCAACTTCATCAGGGGCGTGCAACCCAACAACTGCTCCAAGTCAGTACACCTCTCACACGGAATAATAACGTAGACAGAGCGCGCAGAACTATTGAGAGAAGACAGCGATAGTTATACCATATACTTATAGCATCAATGCAGAATCCCGCCGCCCAGATGTAGAAGTTTCGCTTGTCATTTGGTGAAGCAGCGGATTTGGTGAAGAGTTTTCTTAGTTATTATTCTCATGACAGAATCTTGACAATTTGTCTGTATAGTTCGCGACACGGTCTCTGGTGGGTCCTTCCGTCTATTTTTCGAATATACTTTTTTACAGCTTTACCGGATGAAATGATAGGCACAGTGGGCTTCTATGATATAGTGGCGGGGTACATGGTGCATTTAGCTCATGGTTACCCAAGAATCTAGGTAAATCTAGTCACAAGAGATGATATTATAAATTAACTGTTTTTATTGCAGATACAATCCGACAGACCTATTTCTGAATGGCGACATAGCATTCGGCGCCGAGGAGCAATTCGAGAATCAAGCAAAGATGGCCGTCCGACTGGCTAACTTTATCAGTGCATTCTTACAAGTGAGCTACACAAGGGCCATGATGAGAGTTTACAACACAGTGTTGAGCCGATACTACATTGTATATTGTACCTTATGTTGTTAACAGGTATCAGACCCGCAAGAGGTTTTCAGTGGTAACAGAGTGGCAGACAAGCCTCTAACTGAGGATCAGATGATTGGTGAAACACTCGCTTTAGTACTTGGCGATTCGAAAATTTGGTCGGCAGGTAGGTGAATGAGAATATATCCTATTTAAATTAGTTTTCCTTTTATTCAATTATGCAGGGACTTTCACTACTATATAATTTTCTTTCAGGAACATATTGGGATAGAAGCAAGTTTACAAATAGAACATTTTTCGCGCCTTTCGCTTATAAGACTGAGTTGAACACCAGAAAGTACAAACTTGAAGATTTGGCGAGATTGAACAAGACTGGTGAGGTGCATTGGCATATTATTATTATTTGTCGTTATAGATATTTATTATAAGTAGGCACCTGAATAACTGCTTTGTGTTGGAATACTATAATATTTTTTTACATATTTTACAGAGGAAGTATACACCAGCAAATCATGGTTTCAATTCCTCAAACAGCGTTGGTCGACCAATTTCGACAACCTTGAACAGTTCTTCCTGAAGATGAAGATAAGAGATGATGTGTTGGGCCAATATTTGAAGAAATACGAACGCTATCCGACGTACTACCGCGCGGCCAACCTCAAGCATGGACACTGGACCAGGCCGTATTACGATTGTGAGGGGCATGTGAAGCAATGGGTGATCACATATTCAGCACCGTTTTTCGGATGGGATAGCGTTAAAGTGAAGTTGGAATTCAAGTGAGTTAGTTGATTTATTAGTCTGATAAATATTTTAATTTCTCCGCCATAGGAAAACTTTATAGAAGCTTACTACATTTTTAAATACGAATCTATACAAATAAATAAAATTGGAGTGTCTGTTTGTAATATCAAAATAACACCTTTTCAGTAAGTGCATATCAAAGTACATACGACACCTATTGCAAAAACGCGATTTAATTTTTTTTTGTCTGTCTGTCTATCTGTCTGTCTGTCTGTGTGTTTGTTACGGGTAATCTCCGAAACGGCTGGACCGATTTTGACGGGACTTTCACTGGCAGATAGCTGATGTTATAAGAAGTAACTAAGGCTACTTTAATTTTAGAAAAACAATTAGGGTTCCGCGTAAAAAAATAAAAACACATGAAATCAAAGAGTATCTCCGAAACGGCTGGACCGATTTTGACGGGACTTTCACTGGTAGATAGCTGATGTTATAAGCAATAAGTTAGGCTGCTT
This sequence comes from Notodonta ziczac, assembly GCA_918843915.1. Lineage (NCBI taxonomy): Eukaryota > Metazoa > Arthropoda > Insecta > Lepidoptera > Notodontidae > Notodonta > Notodonta ziczac. Next base: position 11,709,427 of record OU974048.1, on the reverse strand, counting down.
TTATTTTAGAAAAACAAAATTTTAAAAAATGGGTCCTGTCGCGCGGGCTCAGAACGCGGAACGCGGGAGCGGGCTTTTTTGTTAACTTAAATTCCACGCGGACGAAGTCGCGGGCTCAGCTAGTCGAAATATAAAATTCTAAACCCCAACATTTGGAATCTTGATATTTCTTAATTGAATTTGATATTTTGAAATAGCCGTTTTAGTTTATAACTGTGTTTTATTAAATGCTTATGGTTTATGATATAAAAACGATATATTTCAGGGGTGTGGTAGCAGTCACAATGGCCCTAATGTCTTTGGACATAAACCAGTGTCCCGACAAATATTATGTACCGAACGCGTTCAAGGGCACCGACAAATGCGACAGGAGTTCCTCTTTCGTAAGTACCTCTTCTTTATGCCCTGTCAAAAAAAGAGGGGTGTTATAAGTTCAACATGTGTATTTGTGTATCTGTGTGTCTGTCTGTGGCATCGTAGCTTCCAAGCGGATGAACCGATATCAATTTTGTTTTTTTTTGTTAGATAGGTATTCTGATCGAGAGTATTCTTAGCAATTTTTCATGAAAATCGGTTCAGCGGTTTGAAAATGATCAGCTCTTTGTAGTTTAAAAAGTCGTCGAATCGGGGGTTTTCTAAATTTTCCATTTTAGTTATATTTATTTATCTTTCTACTATAATGGATCGATAGCTCTTTATTGTACTCCCACATAAAGGTTGACAGATTCATTGATTTTTTTCGTATTTTATATTCTGGAGTAACAATCCCGAAGATGAATAGATTATTTTTAATATGTATTTAGAAAGAGGCCTTTAGCGAGAACCTACACAGCGATCATTCCACGAAGCCATAGTCCCTGGTATTAGCTCACATTTCATATTATTTGTTGCAATACCACAGATATTTCTCTTAGAAAGACAAATAAATAGCGACTCTTTCTGCGACACAATAAAGTACGATTCAGTTCGCATAACTGTGTGGCTAAAATTATTACAAAATTTGCCTACAAGGGTATCACTTTCTATCGCGTAACTCTATTCTTTTCTGGTGCGGCGCAACGCATTGAGTGGGTCCACCAAGGCAAGTCGAAGCCGCCGATGTACTTGTAGCTTAGTAAAGACCTAAAGTTTTGAGTGTGCCAAACTTGGTAATACATACAACATATTAGTGAGGTTAGGTCTAAGGAAGCAATTCTATTGTCATGAGGGCAGGTATTCGACGACCGCTTGGCGCAGTAGTTCGGGCGTAAGCCGCTCTGCTCACTACACCGCGTGGTTTCGGGTTCGATTCCCGTCACGGTAAATTTCGAAAATTACCTTTTCGTAATTTGCCCTGGTTTAGGTGAACTGGGATCGCCCCCAGTCCATAGTACAAGCGTTGCTTAGTTTGGGACCATACAGTTGGTGTGTGTTGGTCTGGCGATATTTATTTATCTATCTAAGCTGTGGTCGTATTCTATTTATATCACAACTTACTAATTTTCAGTGCGTACCGATCCTCGGTCGCGGTTTCGAAGCTGGCGGATACAAATGCGAATGTCTCCAAGGCTACGAATACCCATTCGAGGATCCCGTCACATACTACGACGGTCAGATCGTAGAAGCGGAATTCCAAAACATTATACTAGATAAGGAGACACGTATTGATATGTTTAAGTGCAGACTAGCTGGTGCAGCCAGCATGCAAAGCAGTGTGGCCATATTAGCTGCAGTTCTGTTTTTATTGTTTAAGCTAAGGTAATATCGATCGATTTTCAAGTGACTTTTACGGCAGTTTTAATTTGATTGGGTAGCTGTAGTTCGTTTTTTGAATGGGAACCATGAAAGAGCCAATTGACAGGATATTTTAACAAACTCTTGATGTAACTTAGTGATTGAACACACAGATGTTCACAGTTAATCCATATGGGAATAATGAGGTGACTCCGATCCATTTTCTTTTTTTTTTTTGTATATAGTGAAGCCAAACATGTTTTGTTATGAATCTCTTAGTCAGTATTTAGGATGTTCTTAAGTAAATGTTTTTTATAACAATGAATTTACTATTCAAATATGGGACACTTAATGTTTTGATTTGTCTTTAGAAGATATCTTCTATGTATAGTTTTTTTATCCAATCTATATTTTAAAGACTGTAATTTTTGATAAGGGTCAGTTAATTTTGTTAGTTTAAAAAAATCTCATTTAATCGATATCTATAATGATGGCCGTCCATTTGTAGACTGATTGTTTAAGGCTAAAGCGCCCATCTAGCCCGCGAAGTTCAAATTTTTTGAGGTTTTTTAGAAAATTTTCAAAATCTGACAATAATAAAAGGCACATTTTGTAATTCGCGACAAAGACCGTGTGCAGTGCATTTATTAATATATCCATCTTACTCTAAAACATTTCAAGAACGACAGCTATCCAGATAATCTGGCAATTTTTGTATATTTAGTGCTTAACAAGTATCATATCCACCGTGATAATATTTAGAGTAAAATAAATGTATTAATAAACGCACTGCATACTGTGTTTGTCGCAAATCACAAAACGTTGTCTTAAATGTTTTCAGATTTTGGATAAACTATAAAAATACTCGAAAATTTTGAATTTCGCGGGCTAGTGGGGCGCCTTCACCTTAAAGAATCTCTGCAATATTATGATATTATTGTGTTAAAGTTAGTATACATTTAATTATAATTTGATATTAGTATATACTTGCTACTTAATTTTACTATATGGTATGTCCAATTTTTATAAAAATACTTTGACTAAATAATTTCTATTCTCTATTGAATCTTTAATCACTTTTTATGTTATCTGTTTTATTATTCTTTTAATTCTTGGGTATTTCTTTTGTATTTTAAGTCTTTGTTCTTCTATGCAGAAAAATGTATTCTTGTATTATTTATTTATGTCTATCCAAAATATATCTTTGTATTTACTGCCTGATAAATTTGTAAGGGTTAGGTATTCAAAACGGGGTATTGATTGAGCATTATAAATATAAATAATGTAACCCTTTTGATGTTCTACTCTTAGGCATGGGTATCTCCCCACTAAGAAGGGGATTCAGGCCATAAACAACCACACTGGCCCAGTGCGGGTTGGCAGTGAGTATCAATCAAAGATATGAAGTAACTAAAACATTTCGTTCATTTTTTATTGACATTTAAATAGTATGGTTGCACAACAGTATTCTATCTTCAAATATTTGTTTGCTAACAAAAATACTTATAAAAGCTGTAATTAAATGAGATGATGATGATTTTATAGCAGGTCACTGGCGCCGAATTCTTTGGGCAGCTATTTTGCTTCACTTCAATAAATATTGTGTGATAATTGATTACAAATTTCAATGATCAGGCTATTTGTTTTCATATTTTGTTTTATAACATAATTTCATGTTTTTTTTTATAAAATTAATGTTATTGTTATTTTAACGAAATATTTTGATGTTCACAATGATTATACTTTACAATTGAAGAACTAACCCTAGAAATACAACCAGCACCTAGTTGATGGATCTTCTAACTCCATTTTGTTGAGCATTCCATCATTTATAAATAAATAATTGTTAGGCTCAATCGCCGTCCATTTTCAGTGCCTTTTTGTAATTAAAATAAGTTTTGAAATATTAATGTATTTTCATTAATTAAGCCACATCTTCATTAATGCTGTAAAACAAAAAAAAACTTGATATAAGTACATTCCTCCAGACCATGGTAGTGTTGACATGAGACTCTTTCAGAGCAATGGAGTATAAACTCTCAAAATTATGGGATATGTTATCTTATTATTTACCAAATATAATCTCTGCTTTACCATCTACCAAAGTGCTGCACCTTAAACTTCATAGGATCGTGCGTATGTACATACATAGTAGAAATTTATATAGTGAACTATTTCCCCAAAGAGGTAAGGTGAGCTCAGGTAAGATCGGACATGGGTGAAGACCGGATGAAATTAATTCCCGGCGAATTTGGCCATGTTTTATAATGTTGTCAACATTTTACAAGACGCCATTTTATCCTGCCGCGACCAGTAGTTCCCGCTAGTCGCTCCGACAGTTGAACGAGTGCTACGCGCCAAAAAAAATGTTAATCCGATCTTTCCTTCGCCAAATGTTAGTCCGATCTACCCTGAGCGCACCTTATTACAACACCATGCTTTACTTTTTTAATTTTACAACATGTACACAGACAGATGTACAGTAAATTCTGTGTTGTAAATACGTGCTCCATTCTCTTTCCCATCCAAAGCAGGCTCTTGCCTTCAGGGACGATGGTCGGGATGTCGTTTTTAGGCTCCAGAGTAGCGTGTGAATGGTGTTTACCTCAGGTGTATTTAGGTACTAAAATGAAACAAGTAGATACCTTGTTTCTACATACTTGTTGTCCACCATGTGTACGCTTCTCACATAGACGAGAGCTGCGATTAACCCCAAATATATGGCGATGTACATCACCATGTACAGGATTACAAGCAGGCGGAGAAATCCCATGCTTCTTTAGATTACACATTTTCATTTATCTACGTGGCGGCATATTATTAGACTTTTATATTTACATTATTATTTATTTGAGTCCGCTAGTAGAAGAGCAAAAGGAAACAGAAATATGAATTAAAGTCAAATTTGATGTTCGATGTCAGTTGTATTGTACACGGCAAAGATAAATAATCACAGTTTTTAGTGACAAGAGCACTGGGTTTATCGACTAATTTTATTTACACCTGTTGATTAATTTGAGTTATTATTTCAGACAGACAGTACAATCATCAATCTTTTTTTCGTCTACCCACCTCGAAAAAGTGCACTTGTATTTTTTGCGACTCTCGACAAATAATTCGGTTAAATACGTATAAATGTCTTGTTTTTGCTTAAAAATAGTGGTCTTACGTTAATAACGATCTAAAACTATAGTGAAAGTGTTATCTTGCGGAAGTTTTCGCGATTTAACTTTGTTTTCGTGACTCGCGATTTCCGTGGTTCAAAATGCCGGTCTGTCTCAAATGCATTAAAGAGATACCTAAAATTGACGATAAAAACCCTAAAATACAGTGTTATGGATGTGAAAGACATATCTGTGTGAAATGTAGTGGGTTGCTAGCCACGGAGTTGAGAGTGATTGTGCTTCAATCTCCTACTCTTAAATATTTGTGCCCCGAATGTGAACTAGGAGTGCGTCAGTTACCAGCACTAAGAAATACGGTCACTCGTTTGGAAATGGAGATTGGAATTCTAAAAGCAAATCAACATAAAAATGTGGGTATGGAGAGTATTTTGGCTGAACTAGGGGAGAGGAAAAAGCGGAGTGCAAATATCATCATGTTTGGCGTAGGTGAGTGCCAGCGCCAGACTGGTGATGCTGGTCGGGACAAAGAGGTACGTGTTGAATTTGATAAAAAGCAGGTACAGCAGGCGCTGACCGCCATACCAGATTCGGATGCCCCAGTAGCCATGATTCGCCTTGGAAAACCAAATCAAAGTTCTTCACCACGCCCCCTTAAGGTGATTTTTGCAAATAAAAAGGCCGCCATAAATGTATTGAAAAATAATAAAAAGTTATCTCCCGGTATATCGGCTAAGAATGACCTCACGCCTTACCAACGAGAACATGTAAAGACTTTGCGAGAAGAGCTGAAGCAAAGGACTGAGAATGGAGAAACTGATTTGACTATTAGATATATCTACAACACTCCTAAGATCGTCGATACAAAAAAGTTATAACTACAGATTGTTTTGTAGAAATGACCATCCTGTATACGAACCTGGCATCCATTATGGCTAAACGAGATTTGCTTATTGTTGAGGTCAATAGACTGAAACCAACTTTTATAATTATTACTGAGACACACTTGAAACCTACGATAAATAATAGTCTGGTCGACATTACGGGCTATGTATTGTTTCGACACGATAGAATTAAAGGTACAGGGTGGGGAGGTGTTGCTATCTACGTACCGACTATGTTTCTCGGCAGACCCATTCAGGTGACTTTACATCCTACTTACAATAATAATAAACAAGTGGAAGCGCTGTGGCTAAACTTGAAGTATGACAATTTTAAGATGGTACTCGCCGCCGTGTACCGTCCTACCCATTACACTTTTGAAGAGACTGACAGATTATTATTTGAAACTATCAAACAAGCCTCCGATGAAAATGACCCCTTGCTAATTATGGGTGACTTCAATCTCCCAGATTTAAAATGGCCCTTACAAGATTCAGACATAGACAAATACAATTCACTACATGGAAGGTTTGCGGATATGTATGTAAACAGCAACTTAAATCAACTTGTAAGCAAAATTACGAGGCAAAGAAATAACGAAGAATCATTACTTGACCTTATTCTTTGTAATGAAGAGAATCTATGCACAAACGTTAAACACTACCCTAACATAGGAAAGAGCGACCATCAAGTGTTGGTAGCTACATTACAATTCAGGCACAATCCGAGCGGTAAAACTGTTACACAACCGCCACGAAGAAATTTCTATAATGTAAACTATAAGGAAATGATGACCTACGTGTTAAAAGAGGAAACCATAACAGATACTAATTTTACCAACGTGGATGATGCTTGGACTAGATTTACACAGAAAATGCAAAACGCAATTGAAAACTACATACCCCTTAAAACCAAACATAAAAAACTAAACATTAATAAACCCTGGATAAATCAATTAGTTTTAGATAAGGTGGAACATAAAATGAACTTGTGGAAACGATATATTCAGAACGGCTCTAACGATACATACAAAGATTATAGAACGGCTAACAATCAACTGGTAACCATGGTTAGACAGCTGAGAATGGAGTTTGAGAAAGGAATAGTAAAAAGTGGGCCAAAATCCTTCTACTCATATGTACGCCGACAATTAACTTCAGCAGTAACAGTCCCACCATCATTAAAAGACGATAGTGGAAACATGACAAATGACAAAAAGGAAGTAGCCAACTTGTTTGCTCATCAATTTGAAAAATCATTTGTAGTGGAACCGAAAAATATGACCATTCCTCAAGTGAAAGCACCAAGAGTAGAAAATGCAATAGATTCACTGATAATTACAGCAGATAAAGTATCCAAAGCCCTGAAAACATTCAATGACTCTACTTCAATGGGACCGGATGCTCTGCCATCAATATTATTGAAACAATGTAGCGATGTTCTTAGTAATCAGTTAGCCCATATTATGAACCTATCACTCAATACCGGAAAATTGCCACTACAATGGAAAGAGGCCCTTGTCACTCCAATTTACAAGAAAGGTGATAAGTACAATCCTGCCAACTATCGACCCATTAGTCTCACCAGTATTGTCTGCAAAACCATGGAGAAAATAATAGCGACCGAACTTAGAAGTTTTATTGACAGGGAAAACATAATAATCGACGAACAGCATGGTTTTGTACCGAAGAGATCAGCAGTCACAAATCTTCTCATTTGCCTTGAAAAATGGACATGTAATTGGGATAATCGCCAACCGACGGATGTCATATACCTAGACTATGAAAAGGCATTTGATCGAGTCCCTATTAAAAGACTTATAGCTAAGCTGAATCACTTTGGAATACGTGGACAACTACTTAAATGGATAGAAGACTTCTTAAGTAATAGAAAGCTCAAGGTAAGAGTTGGAGACACCCTCTCAGATGCTGTTGACGTGCTTAGCGGGGTACCGCAAGGATCTGTGCTTGGACCCATCTTGTTCGGGATCTTCATCACTGATCTGAAAACTGCAATTCAGTCCGACCTATCAATATTTGCAGATGACACAAAAATTATAGGGAATCCTCTTATCACTCACAATATTATACAACAAGACTTGGACCGCATAGTCCAATGGACAAAATACTGGCTTATCTCACTGAATGCTGGGAAGTGTACTGTACTGCATATAGGAAATAATAACCCAATGCTGACATACAATATAGACGACGTGCCCCTTCAAGCTGTAAATACACAAAAAGATCTCGGTGTTACGATAACGCACAATCTGAAATGGGATGTACATATATCTAATATAACAAAGAGAGCCAATTCCATGCTGTACATGATCAGAAAGGCCTTCTTCAATATTACCAAGGAATTGTTTCTTAAAATCTATAAAACTTACATTCGTCCATTGCTAGAATATGCTTTTCAAATTTGGTGTCCATACTTCAAAAAAGACATAGAAATGCTGGAGAAGGTCCAAAGAAGGGCTACTAAAATGGTTGTGTCAATAAAAAACAAGACTTACGAAGAACGTCTCATCGAACTTAACTTACCAACATTGGAACTAAGACGGAAGAGAGGAGATCTCATAGAGACTTACAAGATACTCAATGACCACTACAACGTAAAAAAATTGAAGAACTTGTATACAATTAATCAGAATAAGCAACTAAGGGGCCACTCCTTGAAGTTAACCAAGCCTCCGTCTACTAGCAACCCCAGATCAAATTTCTTGACACTTAGAGTGATAAAATTGTGGAATTCTCTTCCTGAAACAGTAATAAGTGCACCGACAGTGAATAGTTTCAAAAATAGACTTGGCAGACATTTAAAATTATAATTATAATAAAATACAAGTGTCGTGATATACACGCATCAGCTTAAAGCTGCTAGTGTATCAATCAATAAATAAATAAATAAATAAATAAATCATCGGTTTTTGAATATTTAATTTTACCGCCATTCATTCACGGTGACGACACATACATACGTTCAGAAATACTTGGTTTCACTTTGACGTTATTAAACTAAGTTTTCGAACGCAGTGTTCACTGTCATTTAACAAGTTTGCTTATTTATCACGTCTTGCGACACGATTTCAATTATTTAAGGGCACGATACGATCGATAAACTTTTCTGAACGAACTCTGCATACGATAATTTACTTCCGTCCGTGATTATTTATTAAATGTAATCATAGTAATTATTTTGATAAGTTGTCACATTTTCACAATGCATCACCCTGCATTTAATTCAACAAATAATAATTGTAAGCAATATTAAATCGTTTTGTGTAAATAGCTTTGACGTAATTTTTATCAGTGACACTGACATTGGTTATGAATTATAATTTGGTTGGTGATAAAACGCGGAGGGCAGACGTTTTTAAAAAAAGCGAAAGTAAACTTTTAGAATTAAATAGGACGAAATACTAAAACAGGTTAGTGACATGACCAGTGTATTTTGTGTCCATTTTAAGTCATAATATTTACATTGTCACGGCTACACTTAACCTTGACACGGTACCTATTCAAATAACAAGTATGGTTCATTTAAAAGCGTGTATAATTAAAACCCCAGCTTTAAATGATTATTTTTATTCTTATGTGTTATAATAACCTTGAAATGGAATTGAGACTATATTTTTTATCTTTTTTTTTCAGCGAAAATGAGTGCGTTATTCAGTAATCTTATGAAACAGCTAAAAAGCAAAGAATTTAGGGAATATTTGATGAGGTAGGTAACAGCAATATTATACATTAGCCCTGTATTAAAATCGCAGCAAGCAAGCAAATCCTCATGCAAAGTTCATACCAATAGTTTGATCTACGGTGTGAGAGTGATCTTGGAAACATCATACTAGTCATACCAGTACACAAAATGACATGTCAAAAGCAGTACCTACTAAATAATTACTTGTACTTTCTCTTCTTGTTTCTTAAATTATGAGGGACACAGCCTGTCACTTATCAACTGCCATGTAAAAACGGCCACCTACATCATTCTTTAGGAATTGTGATAGAATATATCATGCCTACTTGTATTTAATATTTTCAGCACACACTTTTGGGGTCCGGTGGCTAACTGGGGAATACCCTTAGCAGCTATAGCTGACACTAAGAAGGACCCTAGCTTTATTAGTGGCAAAATGACATTTGGTAAGTTCCATAATCAATTTACTATTACAAAATTAATGGCTATAGTTTTGCAAAATGGAACCAAGCTAAAGCCACTAACACAAGGTTGGATTTGGTCTACAGCAGTGCAAAACGATATCCAATGTGAGATAAAAAAATAATTTTCTCAATAATGTTGGGTCCTCTGTTGTAGGTACCAGCCACAGCTAATAAATAATAATGACAGACATGAGAAACAATATAATTATCTAATTAATAATTAGCCTTTTTTATATTGAACTAAGTATTAATTAGTCTGTTTGCTTAGTCTGGTTGCAATGCATGGTGTGGTGGTAGTTACCTACGACACTGTAGTTACCTACTTAAACCTTATTCAAGCTTTTCATGTGTGATAATTGTTGGGCTCCTAGGACTATTACTGGAAGATTATAAATAACAATTATAACTAAAGTAATAATCTCATAAATATTCTTGGTTCACACAATAGCATGACCAATGTTTGCAGTTTTAAGGAAAATCTCTGAGTAACATAATTATGTTTATGGATGTGATGGTACCATTATCCTGTCTATAGCATGATATGTTGTCTCTTTGTTAGCTAAGCAGTTCAAGATTCAAAACAACTGTTGAAAATCACAAAAGTTTTATGAATCTTATCTCGTCACTCAATGTAAAAAATATAATCTCATACGTACATTATCTCCATATCCGTCGACACTTTATTCTTATTTGCAGATACTTGTGTTATCATCATTACACTTCACACGATCTGATTTTGAAAATGAGAATGATGTATTTATTTTGCTAGAAATTTGTGTTTAGAAGTAGGTACTTACTTAAGATTTCACCTAAGACGTGTATTAGATCACATCAGTTAGCATTAAAATTCCTGTTGTTTACTACTTATTAAATACTAGCGACCAGCCCCGGCTTCGCATGGCTCTAAAATTATCAGTATTTCTCTACTATATTATGCACATATTATACATATAACCCTTCCTCTTGAATCACACTATCTATTAAAAAAACCGCATCAAAATCCGTTGCGTAGTTTTAAAGATCTAAGCATACATAGGGACATACAGACAGCGGGAAGCGACTTTGTTTTATACTAGGTAGTGATGTTACAAAAAAAATTCCCGAGTGTGTTTGTCTGTCGTATTAACTTTCAATTCTCGGTACAGTCGGTACATACACTCCTTACAAGATTTTATCTAAAACTAAGGCAGGTCGCGAGCCACTTTATACACATTTATGACTTACTAATAGGTTTAGGCCTGTATTAATAAATTGATCTCAATTCTGATACCAATCTTGGAAATGTCATTCTTAAGTCATACAAGTACAAAATGACTTGTCAAAAGCCTACATAAGATCGCTCTCAGATTTGAGATTGATTTATTAAAACGGGACTTAGTGACCCAGTGAGTTTCGATCGTCGTCCAGTAAGATGCCGATCATTAATATAGTGCACCATGTAAGCACTGATGCATTAATATAGCATAGCTGCCTAGTAGAAATAAGTTTATGACATGGCAATATTCTGGGCCTATTACTTTATTATTTGTGATGCCTTATGCATTAACCTACATTGTCCTCACACCTCTAATTATACCTTCTGTAAACGCAAACATAATTTAAAAAAATAGAAGAGAAGAAATGTATCCATGGAGTTCCTTGCATGTTCTTCTCCATAGGATTTTGTTTTGGAACATGCACCTAGCTCTGACTTTTTTAAAGTGCCAGTTAATCTGGCCTATTTGAAATAAAAATATTTGAGTTTGAGTGTATTGTGTTCCAGCTCTCTCGGTGTACTCTCTGATGTTCATGCGGTTCGCGTGGCGCGTCCAGCCGCGCAATATGCTGCTGTTCGCGTGCCACTTCACCAACGAGTGCGCGCAGCTCACGCAGGGCGCCAGGTTCATCAACTACCACTACATACAGGGAGGGGAGAAGCCGGAGGCCAAATAGAACCAAGGCGACCGCGGCTTGATCATTTTGAACTGAACAGTTTGGTTATTGATTATGCGAGTGGGTACACGTTGCCGTGCAGAATTAAAACTATCGCCTGACTACCATACCAATGGTATGGTCCCAGATTAAGAAACGTACAAACGGTTTTAACACGGTCTGGTCTTTTGACGACGGCTTAGTACACTAAGCCAATATTTTTATATGCAGATGGTTTAGAATTCCAAACATTGAGAGACCATTAACGCCACGCGGTACCGATAGGGGCGCTGCTGTTATGGTGGGTAGAAATACAATTTTGAAGTACTAATGTTTAAAATAATGACTACCCTGTAGTTTTTAAAACACGTTACAACTTTAAGAATCTTAAGTTGTAGTCTGTAGGTAGGTGCATATACTTCGATGGTATAATTCGGTTCTCTCAGTAGGATGGTAGTTGCTGATTATCACAAGAACCATTGCCCTTACATCTTGTTTAAAGGTGCCGTGTAGTAGATTTATTAACATGATACGCACAATATTGCCACCAGGAGTCTCCCTCGCACCTGTAGCTTGACAGAAATAGCGTATCGTTTCCGATTCCCGAACAAGTTTAGTTCAAAACTGTTTTCAAGCATTAGATATGGGTCTGGCGAACCTTGAAGTGATTGATAACAGAACCCGTAAAGTTTATCTCATACTGACCTTTAGTCTTGTGAGAATCATACCAATGGTTCACAAGGAATTTAAGTTTGTATCGTGACTTGTAATTATGGTAGGAATATATTTTAAGGGTCTCATGAAGCTAGTAGAAACAATAATTATTTGAAGCACAAAACTTAGGACTCTCGGTTTAATATAGACGTACAATCTAAACTAATTATAAAATGTAACATTGAATGTTTAAGGAAACAGAAAAAAAGCGTGTACTTTAAGCGAAAATACCAGTTGTTCCATTTGTTCACCCCAACAAAAATCAACCTATGGTGGATATGCGGAAACTATATTCGAGAATCCACTTAATACCTATAAACAATGATTTTATTATATTATTTCCCGCTTTATCACTCTAGGGCACGAATTAAGAAATTGATATCAAGTCTGAGAGCGACCTTGGAAATGTAATTCCAGTTCAAAATGTCACGTCAAAGACGCACTCAAGATCGCTATCAGACTTCAGATAGATCGACGGCCCATACGTATATAGCGACATGTCTAAAGAAATGTTTTAAAGAAATGTAGGGGCCGTCGGGATTTATTAATACGGACCTAGTTGCAGTATGAAGTAGTCGGTATGACTGCACATGGTAATAATATCAACCTCTCGACTTTCAAAAATTCTTTCGAAAAATTCACCCTGGCTGATTTTTTTTGGGTGGATCATGGGAATATCTGGAAGTTTATTTTTAATTTGGTTGAGGCACTTATGGTGCGTCGAATGCTAAGTAAACAATACATACACAAATAAGTACCTACTTGGATAGATTACTCCTAGGCAGCTAGAAGTAAGTAGTTAGTAGGTGGTAATTTGAATACTACCCGAGTAACTCCACTAATAAATGTCGACCTTTATGTAATATAATTAGGTTTGAGAATACCTCATTGTTTTGTTTTTAATTCGTACCATTTTTGGTTGTGGAATGATGTGATCATAATGTGATTCTTTGTTATAAATTATTTTAAACGGGTGTGATGTTATTAATGAATACCTAGCAATCGTTACTTTTACTGTATTCGCGTAGCGACATCGGAATTGGAACTACAATATGAGATACCTACTCTTTAACTATAAATACTAGCCAAATGTTCCCGACCATACAATACTTAAGTAGGTAATTATTGTACTCACGGTCGAGGAATAATGAATTAATTTTAAATATTGTTTATAGAGTTGAGTAGGTATACTTCACCGATCTCAATATAAAGTAACACTGTCCTGCACCCTTTAAAACATCCCGCCATAGCAACGACAAAATACTTAATGTTTTGTGTAAGTTTAGTTTAATGTTTATTAAATCCCTTTTTGTTCCTATACATAATTATATTGAAGAAATATGACACGTGGTCTAGTAAATGCGTAGCAAATTTTTGTAATATTTATTATTAGTAAGTATATAAACAATTTATAGTTACCAACACGTGTCGTAAGGCTCCAACAGTTGTCTCCAGCGGCCACTATAGCGATCGTGTCACTTCCGCCGTGCTCGCCAGACCCATCGTAGTAATAAGAGAGTAGGTTGTATTGAATCTTATTGAAAGTTATGTTAATAAATGGGTATATTTTGTAAAATATTTATTGTAAATTTTATTATTATACTCTGCTGTTGATCTGTTTTTTCGTTTCATTGTCGGTCCTGCTAAAATAGGTTTGGAATAGAAAAATAACGGACGTGTATTATCGTCAAATCTTCTATAAAGTATCTAATGGTCGTGGTAAAGCTCTCTTTACACACAACAGGTATTTTACCCTGCATCTCTATGCAGGGTAAAATTATTTCACCAAGCTATTTATACTTGCGTTTCGTACAATAAGTGAGGGTCGGAAGTCCAACCCCCTCCCTTCCCCCCTCTGCAAGCTATTGCAAGCATCTATAGGCTGCGGTTACTGCTTAACATAAGGCGGCTCGTACTCTTGACAGTCGACTTGATTCGAGCATAAATAAATTATAACAGCTATTACTATTACGTTAAGTAATAACAAACAAACACTGAATACACTCCCGTAATGAATAATGAAGTTTTAATTACGATGAAAGCTCTAGTCTAAAGGGAGAATTACATTTAGCTGACGTACATCACACGTTTACCTAAAATGTGCCGCGTTTGTCTTATGCGGCTAAATTGAGATTGGACACTGCGAAGGTTTTGAAACCCGGGACGAGATACGAAATGGTTATATTGTTCGTGTTCAAGTCGTTCGCCGCAGGTTTCTTAAACATTCGGGGAGCAATTTCATAAAAAAATAAAACGAAACGATAGAAACATCTAATTTAATAAAATGGTCTATTCATTTTCGTATCACTTCTCTCGCTTCTCCGCCTTGGCCCGTGGTATAGTACCGACAGAAAATCAAACTGAACCGAATAATTTCAATGAGTTCAAGTTGCTAACTAAAAAACTTATGAGCTTGTTGAAAGTTGAAATAATGGTACGTTATAATACTTCTTTAGTCTTGACTCTATCGGACGTCTCCGGATTCCGGACCTCCGGTCTCGGTAATGTGTAGTTCCACTTTAAGCAGCAGGGGTGTGTTGCTCGGTGCATTTACACAGACAATGGCCCGCGTTTAGACGCAACAACAATGGCCACCGTTTCATTGTTCGCGGCAAGTGTTCGCGCTACCGACGCAGTAGGTCGCGGCGCTTAATATGATGAAGTGATATGAATGTGATGAGATATGAAGTGATACCTATGCAAATGCGTTTGTCTTGTGTGCAGTGTAATTTATTCTTTTGGATTTCTTTGCATTTACTTAGATAAATATAGTCCAATGTCATGAAAATTACATAATTATATTGTACTTGATAGATAATACCTACCGCAGCTTAATAGAAGAAACAGGTAGGTATAATTAATTTGAAAATAAGATCATTCAACCGTTACTTTTACATTTAGGAATTATATTGTCTGGTAGATAGATACAATAAAAAAATATCGATAGACTGACACACCAACTGTATGGTTCCAAACTAAGCAACGCTTGTCCTATGGATACCGTACAATGGACTGAGAGCGATCCCAGTGACACCCAGACCTGGGTAAATTACGAAAAGGCCATTTCCGAAACTTGCCCTGGCGGGAATCGAACCCGCAACCACCATGTGCAGTGAGCCGAGCGGCCTACGTTCGAACTACTGCGCCAAGCAGTCGCCAGATAGATAGATAAATCTTTATTTCACACCAATTTTTACAGAAACATTTGTAGGAAAAGCATTATTAGGTATAGTGGGCAGTTTTATCGCTAGCTGCGATCTCTTCCGGACAACCTTAGGATGAGGAAGATTCTCTATAACTCTGTGTAAGTCAGATAAAAATATAGTACATAAACATACATTATTATTGTAATATACTTGCCTGGTACCTGCTCGAAACGAAAAAACTGGCCGTAAGATTTTAAAAACATCTACTTACAGTAAAAATACAATTTACAATTTTTTTAAAAAATTGGTATCCCACCACAAACTTCTAGGTGACTAAGTACCTATAACTTGTACAAAGTGCACGTTGATCAGGCAGTCTACGAAATATAGGAACCTCCATTGCATAGATACCTCCGCTCTCCAGTATCTACTTGAGGTGGGAATTATATTTCCCCAAAATCACAAACACTATGCTTGCTACAAGCTGCAAACACAGAACCGCAATACCTTTTGTTTTACCTGCTCAACATGGCGAACGCCAAAGCCTGACCACACTTAGATAGCTGCTGGTTTAATTAAAACCAAATTGTACCTACTACTAACAGCTGCATGTGTACCAAATAATTCGCTTTTGTTATGCTATTTTGTCCACACTGGAAGGAATGGAATTTGCAGTTTTTAGAGAACAGTATCTAGATTATTTAGTTGGCCTAATCGCCGTTATTGGATAGTTTAATGCTAATACATATATCATCTCTTTGTAACAGTAAGCAGTTTTAATTTATCAGAAAAAAAACCCTATGATATAACATTTCTGTATCAGTCCCTTTTTACATTATTTTGGATAAACTGTTATGTTAGAATGAAAATAATGCTTACTTACCTTCCAACCAACCTATTGGAATTTAATCTCTTTATTGATAAAAAGATGATGTGCAGTTACGCTGTAATCACATCGCAAATGGCGCCCAACGAGGGGCTTTCCTTAAGCCAGTAAGGTCGACAAGTATCTACTTACATATGAAGCAAATCAGATCCTTATACCATTCATTCTCGCACAACTACTGTTATAAAACTGCGTTTTATCATCATGATTACGCGTTCAGGAAGGAAGGATGCGCGCTAAAAGTTGGAGAGCGATCTTGGATCCGTTTCAAATGTAAATAAGTCGGAAAAACGGCGATAAACGGGCCACCGCCGCCGCGGCCCCTCATCTACACGATTACGTATGCAGTAAACAAACATATTACATACCCACTCGTGTGAACCCTACATTTCTATTAGGAGTTCATTTATCCCATCCAAAGTTGTCGTGTTTTCTCCATAGATTACTTAATACTTATTTACCGTATACTTATTTAATACTTATTAAAATTAGAAAATCTCAACTTCTCATTACTGTTTGGAGTTGAAATACCTAAACCAATGTTGGTATCATACACTAAAAAAAATACGACAACATTTTATTTTTCTCAGTGTAGGTAACCTTTAGAACAAACTGTTGTATTGCCCACCAGGGTTTCAGTGAGTAAACAAATCAACCATGGTGCACATTTACTTATGCGGTTTTCAACACTAACTTCTTACAATAGTTTATTCCCAAGAACAATCCAAGTTCCATCGCGGAACTCCAAAGCGGAAGCCGTGGTACCGACTGCCTGCAATGTTATCAACAATAGCTTTCCTCTTGTACCGCAACTAACATAAGTTACGGAGACCAAACCGGGCGGAATGCCAGTTTAAAAAGTATTCTATTTTTTTCTGTAGCAGATAACTTATTCGTGTTATGTCCTCACACGTTCACACTCGATTGAGCCTCGAGTGAGAGTTTGCGAACGCTCACGACCCACTGTTTCCGGTAGCGGCGCCGCCGTGTCGCCGTCCGGTTCCGACTCAATGGCAAGATGGCGGACAGAAAAGCGCGGGACTAGAAAAGATCGCCATTCACAACACGGCCATTACCGGCTTCAGTTCTACTGTGCGTTAGTTATTGCCTTACATTTGTTCAACTGTCGGGCGAACGTAAAATAGCCGCCTCTTGAGAACCCTCAAGAGCCGGCTATTTTGCGTTTTCAGCAACAACTCACCCAACTGAGTGGGTTGTTGCTGAGAATGTGAAAAATGAAAATGTATAAAATGGAATTCATATTATGGTGAGAGCTACGGCACTCATCTCTACATAATTATAAGATCTTCAGTTTAGTAGGTATTTCTGCATAAAATCAGAAACTATTCTCGATTACAGTCTAGGCTAAGAAGCAACGAAATTAACCTATAATTAAAATCTCCCTACGTATGCTTATGTTATACATATTTACTAGACATACATATAGGTACTTAACTACTTATACATAATGAATATTACATAGTTCCACCATTAAATGTGTAGTAAACCTATGTTTAATGCCTTGTTTGCGATATTATAACTTTTAAAGTTATAACTTTCGTCAATAAAAAGGAACATAAAAGAAAGCTAATAAGTTACACTGCTCATGAAACTAACTTTTTATGCGAAATCTTGTTGTAAGTATGTTATAATTATTAATCGATAGTTCAATAAAACCTTTTCACATCATTGGTTAATATTAATGGTACCCATATTTTGGCATTCTGCCGCCAATTTTATGGGTGACTCGGGAGTACCTATAGGGAATGAAATTGATTCAAGTACTAAAAGCTTCATTGTGCAATTGCTCCAAGATCGTAGTCAAGCGGACATAATAGCACTGTCAGCAATTAACGGACACTCTGGGTCCAACCGGCTGATGAACGGCTTGGATTAGAGGGCCGGATCTCTGACGGTTAGCTAACTGCAGTGGTACGTAGCGGGGAAGTAAAACTACATGGTAGACTATACTAGATAATATTTATATTATACTAAGTCTAACAAAAAAATATTCAATTGAGTTGTAGAGGTATTTTAAAAATAAAAACGAATCTACTACTAAAATGTAGGTATTTTTTAATCCTGCACTATTCTTGGCTTGGTGCCTTATAGTAAAGATTAATCTATCACAAATAATAATCCAATGGTATTAACGTTATCTAGAATTTGCTAAGGCTCCGGGAAAAAAATTGTTAATTATTAAAATAAGACCTCACACATCTATAGTGTTCTCCCATCTCAGGCTTTACAGCTAAGGTTATAAGGGATACCCAAGTATGAATAAATCTGTATCTGTATGGAACAGGAACCGATTAAATTATAGTCTTTGACTTATACGGGCCCATAGAGAATAATTTCCTGCACAATCGCAATCGTTTCATGTCAATAGCTGTAAATTTCTTCTGGCAGTTCATTGTTACGACCAAATACCTTTATTCGCTTCTTCCCAAATCTATGGTTACGACGGTAAATATAAAAAACATAGAATTAACGTGCCATTAAAACAATCTACGTGATAGAATATTCTGTGGTATTTATGTACATTAAACTGATTTGTTTCGACATGCAACATATACAGTAGTATTATTATGCTTTGTAACATATAGCTTAACTAGCTGAGCCCGCGACTTCGTCCGCGTGGAATTTAACTTATCCGCTCCCGCGTTCTGAGCCCGCGCGACAGGACCCATATGTTTTTTTTTTCTAAAATTAAAGTAGCCTAAGTTACTTTTTATAACATCAGCTATCTGCCAGTGAAAGTCCCGTCAAAATCGGTCCAGCCGTTTCGGAGATTATCTGGAACAAACACACAGACAGACAGACAGACAGACAGACAAAAAAAAATTAAATCGCGTTTTTGCTGTAGGTATCGTATGTACTTCCATATGCATTTAGTGAAAAGGTGTTATTTTGATATTACAAACAGACACTCCAATTTTATTTATTTGTATAGATGTATAGATGACCGACATATGACAGTTTGTCATGCATTTTCTGTGCTATTCGAAATGGCAGATTGGGACAAGTTAGGCCCGGGCCAGGCAGAGCACGGGCCGGGACGGCAGCCGCGGTAATTGCTCGATTGCGCTGCGAATCGCTCGCGTCACGGGTCCCTCAGCGCCGGTTATTGCGGTTCTAAACGGTAATTGTGACAGTTTAGATCGAGAATTTGTGGATAATATCCGGATTTATATTGAACTAGTTTCTAGGTGTATTTGGCATGTGACAGGGGTATACTGTAATTGCTTCTCCCATAGAGATTACACAGCACACTTCCAAGCTACAGGCTTAGCGGAACGCCCAAATAGAACTTTCCATGACTTGGAAATCTAACTCAGTGCTTCATGTTCAGGAGCCTCGATTGCAATCACAGTCGGGTCCCGAAGGCATCAAATAACCTTGTAAGTATATCCCTCAATTCGATCCTAACCTACCTCCATATCTACTCTACCTCATTCCTACTCTATTCGACCTGTTTTTACCAGATACACAAAAAAACATCTCTAGAGCTCTGTGCATTCGTGCAAAAAATCATCAATCTCCAATTAGGCGGAGAACCGACTTTTTACCCAAAACGACAGACTCAAACCAATTAGAGAGTCCCAATCCGCTGGCTGATGTATCGACAATTTTATATCTTGATCAAAAATTACATCCGGTGGGAAATCGGTATCCGGCGCTCCGGTAATTGTTAGCAACAGTGTTGCCATCCGGCAAGCTGCTATGTGGATTTGGGTAAGTATATTGAAATCCAAAAACACGCAGAATAAACAAATTAAGTCACAAATCGATTTTGAAAAACCCAGAGGTGCAAAAGGCGTGCTTAACTGATAGGCTATCACTACTTAGTTTTGGCCTTAATTATACCAAATATTTCCTTGACTGAATTAACATGATTTTCGTGAAGATTTCACAATCTTCCTGGAAGGAAAAGGTTAGTTTTTAAGGCCCGTATTAATACACCGATCTCAAGTCTGAGAGTGGTCTTGAGTACGCTTTTGAGATGCCAATTTGTACTGGTATGACATAATAACGATATTTCCATGATCGCTTTAGACTTGAGATTGGTTTATTATACGGGCCTTCGACATGCACAAAACAAACATGGTGGCCAAGAAAAACAGGGAAATCACAAAATATAAGATGGCACCACTGCTTATCTCGGTCCATCGGCCTTCGATTGCCGGATTACGATTTCGTCTAGACACTGATGACAAAAAAATAGATTTTCTTTTATTCCGTTTCGCTGTTAGATCAATTAGGTTGCCGTACGAATGATTTATTTAGGGGAATGATGGCCGAAGTTCGGCGGATGATTTTAGTGTTAACGCCTCGTTGGTTTTGACTCAGTTTGACGACTTTCGTCTAGTTTGTGTGTTTGTGTACGCTGCCGGATTTTATCGACAAACTTTTCTTTATTTCTTTCAATGAATGTTTTTACTGTAAGCTAACATATTTTAACGATTCCAGAGATGAATCAATCAAGATTTTCAAATCGTACTTGCGTACTAAATAATCATTTAGCCGTGTTTGCAAGATCGTCTTTGCTCATCTTTAAATTTTCTTCTCTAATTATCTTTATATTTTTATTCTAATACTAGCTGAGCCCGCGACTTCGTCCGCGTGGAATTTAACTAAACAAAAAAGCCCGCTCCCGCGTTCAAAGCCCGCGCGACAGGACCGATTTTTAAAATTTTGTTTTTCTAAAATAAAAATTGCCTACGTTACTGCTTATAACATCAGCTATCTACCAGTGAAGGTCCTGTCAAAATCGGTCCAGCCGTTTCCGAGATTACCCGGAACAAACACACAGACATACAGACAAAAAAAATTAAATCGCGTTTTTGTTATAGGTGTCATGCCTATGTACTTTCATATGCATTTAGTGAAAAAATGTTATTTTCATATTAAAAACAGACACTCCAATTTTATTAATTTGTACAGATAAAGCGGTCGTTTCCGACACGGAAACTTTCCGTCGATTGAGATTCCCCCCTCGATTGGTCCTCACTTTAGTTATGGAACATACACATCAGTCATCGGAACCCCAGCCGTCGGTGAGCGCAAAGGGAATATGTGACGAGTACGATTGACAGCACATTCGATCAATTAACACGGTTTTGCGAGCCTCCCCTCCCTGGAGCGTTCACACTTCATTGAGGACAACGAACATTGAAGATGGTGTTTCGTGTTCAGCTCAAATGTGAGTAGGTAGAATGTATTACTTGTCAGACATTACCGATCTGGCTGAACAATTCTAGCTCAGACGCAAAACCTTGTCGTGTTAACCGTGTGAATGACTGCTACGCCGCTCTGGATGAATAGGTCTCTTAGTATCATTATCATTGATTTTATGATCTAGGGGCTGAACACCATTTCTTCCAGCAAAAATGTCGGCACTATAATGTAATTCGGCCGCCGTAAGACGCTTCAGACGCCGCTATTTGATTTAATTCCGTTTTAATTCGCGGCCGAGTCGTTGTTGGTAACAACGTTAAGCTCCTTGCCGGCTGGATGGATAAGCCCAACAGCGCTGGAGCTGCATTGCGCCAGTGCAGTTTATCGGTACAAATTATTGTGGCTTTTTACGCTAGGGACGTAAATTCTTAGTATTGACCAGTTAGAGTTAAGAGTTTTTGAAATATTAACCTCAGCAAATGACATTGAGAATTTTGGTCCTTGTCGTGTTGCGCTTAGCACAAGTTAATTGGCTGTGATGTGAGAACGTCACTCATCTTCTAAAATGAAAATGAAAAAAAATGAAAAAATATTTATTTATCTCTAAGTCTACATGTTTGCAGGTTAATTCGTTACAAATGTTTTCCGTAGACTTGAGGAACAGAACAATAATTATGTAAGAGTGCTTAACTTGTGACCCTTAAACTAGGCATTGCCTGTATCTTATGGGCCAGATATATTGCCAAAACAATTGCGCGTCGACATCGCGATGTCGAGAATAATAGAAAATTATACAAATCAAAATCAAAACAAAACAAAAGAAACTAAAATAAAAATTATAATATAACTAAAATAAAATTCAAAACAATACAAAATACTCAAATCAAAATTAAAATCTAACTAAAATAAAATTAAAAAAAAAAAGAATATTAGAAGGTAAAATATGTAACAGGCTGGCAAGGAGTGTGTGCGCGTGTGTGTGTATGTGCGTGTGTGTAAAAATAATAAATCAATGACCACAGCAGAGATACACCCTGTTCACTAGCGAAAGAGGGCTAACAGATAATGATATAAAGGTGATGCGTATATAATAAAATATGCACATTACCGACACATGAGTAATATCTACTGACGGGCTTCGCTTACATGGTCTAGAGTCGCGGCAGTGTCGAGGCCCAAGCGGCACACCGGCCGACACGTCTAGGTTTTCTTTAGTAACGTAAGTTAAGTAGGTACTTATCTATGGCAGTGCGTTCATCTACTGGAGTAAAGGCGCCGTCATCGACACCGCGACTCTTGTGTGAATGAAGCCTTTAGGGTTGAGCATATTTCACCAGAATCTATATTTTGATGATATGCAGGCAGTGCCGGATTAACCATATAGCAAGAGTAGCAATTGCTACGGGCCCCGCGCGAAAGGGGGCCCCGCAAATGTTAGTTTCTTATCAAAATTATTCTATATTGCCAGAAAATCTCATCTCTGGCTTTTTGTACTTGCCCAGAGCCTAACAGCGCTTATAGTAATTTAGGTACTAAATGCCCACAAAATTGTAACCTATAGATAGCAAATAAACGTATAGACTATTGATTAGGGCTCTTTAAAATAATTTGCTACGGGCCCCGCGCTTGCTCAATCCGGTACTGTATGCAGGTAAGGCCGGTATTAA
The DNA here is from genome assembly GCA_918843915.1 of Notodonta ziczac. NCBI lineage: Eukaryota > Metazoa > Arthropoda > Insecta > Lepidoptera > Notodontidae > Notodonta > Notodonta ziczac. The sequence continues at coordinate 11,686,042 of OU974048.1, read as the reverse complement.
TAAGTCTGAGACCGATCTTGGAAATGTCATTCTTATGTCATATAAGTACAAAATGAAATGTCAAAAGCTTACTCAAGACCTTTCTCACACTTGAGATCGATTTATTAATACTGGCCTTAGTGTTGTGCTTAAATAAGCAATTGCTAGTGGAACCAATTTTTTTTAATTCCTTAAAAAAACTTTTACCTCCATGTTTTTCTTTTAACAGAAACCACTGAAACCGAAATAAAAGGTGCACGCATAAAAAAACCCGGAACACGTCGAACTAGTGAGCGAGCGAGCAATCGAGATATTCCACCATGAAAACATTTCATAGTGAACGAACGGGAGAGCTTGAAAGGGGAATATTTTGAATGTTAAATATTCATGTCGGTTTAGCGTGTGTACAGTTACGGACAAATGTTGCCGAATCGACCAATAGTATTTTTAAAAACCGAAGGCCCATAATAATAAATCTATCTCAGTCTGAGATCAATCTCGGAAATGTCATTCTAATGTCATACCAGTACAAAATGACATGTCAAAGTATACTTAAGGTGAAGGCGCCTGTCTAGCCCGCGAAATTCAAAATTTACGAGTATTTTTATAGTTTATCCGAAATCTGAAAACATTTAAGACAACATTTTGTGATTTGCGACAAACACAGTATGCAGTGCGTTTATTAATACATTTATTTTACTCTAAATATTATCACGGTGGATATGATACTCGTTAATCACTAAATATACAAAAATTGCCAGATTATCTGGATAGCTGTCGTTGTTGAAATGTTTTAGAGTAAGTTGGATATATTAATAAATGCACTGCACACGGTCTTTGTCGCGAATTAAAAAATGTGCCTTTTATTATTGTCAGATTTTGAAAAATTTCTAAAAAACCTCAAAAAATTTGAACTTCGCGGGCTAGATGGGCGCTTTAGCCTTAAGATAGCTCTTAGACTTGGGATCGTCAAATTTTTATTCCAATGAATACCTACCTATAGGCATTCGATTTCTCTCTTATTTTTCCGTCTCACTAATATCTACCTTAATCATAAAAATCTGGTGCAGTATGGTGTGCAACTGTGCACATATGACGTGTAAGATATTTCCCATTTCCTTTAGCGTCTTTCCGTTGCGGACTGTACAATACAGGATGTACCGTTCGCAGCTTTCCTCGTTTTGGCCTTGTGTTAAAAACGCTAGTTTTATTTTCGACGCATTCTACAATTTCTTTTTTTTAATATCGCCATTTTGGGAAGGGTTGCTTGAGTAAACTTTTGGACCTAATTTTATTAGAAAAAGTCAGCCGATACGAATAGGTAAATAGGTAAATAAAGGTAGGTAGGTAGGTAGGTAGGTAAATAGGTAGGTAATAGGTAAATAGGTACTTCTTAATGATTTTGATCAATGTTATTTCGCATCTTAAAAAATCTTATTTTATTGATCGCATCTCTTTCGATTTGCGAAAATTCACACATATTTCAGATATACCTAATTGAATGTAATAAAATAAATATGACTTATTATTTCATTTAATTATTTGTATTTATATTTTTCTAATAGAAACATACTGAGGAACGAAACGCACGCGATGCACAGCGGCGGCTTCTATTCCTTTCGCACTCGTGCGTCCTTACATATATCCATCTCGCTCACGCACACCCACAGGCGGCGCCATTGCGCGCAAGTTCGAATTCAATGCTTAAATAATTAATAATTCTGATAAAAATCCTACTAATATTATAAATGTGAAAGTTTGTGAATGTGGATGTATGTATGTATGTTTGTTACTCCTTCACGCAAAAACTACTGAACGGATTTGGATGAAATTTAGAACACAGATAGTTTATAACTGGGATTAACATATAGGATACTTTTTATCCCAGTAATCCCGAAATTTTTGTTACGTTAAATACTACGCGGACGAAGTCCGTGGGCACAGCTAGTCATCAATAATTGTGTGAGTGAACTGTGCAGTGATTATACAAGTGTGTGATCAACAAAGAGATGCCTCCCGGAGCATCACGACAGCGTGCTGGAAAATCTGTGGTCAGTTCTCTTGACTTCTGTCCTCACTCTCGTCAGTTTGCATTGCATTTTTAATTCGCAATAATATTAGGTGTCCACTTCTTAAAATTATATTAACGCGTTAATAAAACCATCCAAAGCGCAAATTGGGGAAGCAGCAGTTCGAACCGGTGGTAGATTCTGATTATTTAATAAGTGCTTTGCTCGTTTGCATGTATGTAAATATTTTGAGTCTTCTCGTCATCCATACCGCAATGCTTGAAAACGAAAGTTTTCAATCAGTGCGTCCTACCCGTCATGACCTACGGAGCCGAGACGTGGACACTCACGGTAGGGCTGGTCCACCAGTTTAAGGTCGCTTAGCGAGCTATGGAGAGAGCTATGCTCGGAGTTTCTCTGAAGGATAGGATTCGCAATTAATACATCCGACAGAGAACCAAAGTTATCGACATAGCTCAAAGAATTAGCAAGCTGAAGTGGCAGTGGGCTGGCCATATCTCACGAAGAACCGACAACCGCTGGGGTAAACGTGTTCTTGAGTGGAGACCTCGACTCGGCAAGCGTAGTGTAGGACGCCCTCCGACCAGGTGGGATGACGATCTGCGAAAGACTGCAGCTTGCCGCATTCAGCATCTGGAATGCGGCAAGCTGAAGACAGGGCGCTATGGCGCTCATTAGAGGAGGCCTATGTCCAGCAGTGGACAAGCATAGGCTGATGGTGATGATGATGATGATGAAATATTTTGAATTTCGAATGGGGTGCAAAGAGTTTGAATTCTAATCTTCGAGTTGAAATCCCATTTCGCAGAGCCCAGGGTTCTTAATAATTTACCACCCGTTTGTGGTAACATCAATAAGCGGTCTAAACACTCTGAACCCGGAGTTTATCGAATCTTAGACGAGGGAAGCGGTAACTGAAAGCTAGGTACTTAGGTGGGTACCTACCTACTAAGATGCGTGTCGAAATTTCAATGTAATTATAATTTGATCACTACGATTGTAGCTTTCGGGAAGATAAATAAGAAGTTGATAATTACCGGGTTAAAATAGTACCCAACTTAACGTTGCTGTGGTAACTAAGGGAATCATTACTTAGGAACGTCTATATGAAATAAGTAAGTAATTTGTATTAAAGTATACCTAAATATCTTTCTTATTGTGGTACAAGGTACCTACCTACCTTACTTCTAAAATATATCACTGATGTTGCCATCCCCGCGAGAACTACATATTCTATCTATAAACATTTCTTTTTTATCTTCACAGCGGCAAAAGCGACACAATACTTTGTTTGTTACAATGATTTGTCAATCGATACCTATCAAAACAGCTAGGCAATTCCGGTTACCGGTATCGAGTCCGGCGTATCGATAATTGTATAACCCGATACGATATCGATATCGTTGGTCCGTTTGCTGTTCGCCCTGTCGCGTCGCCTCGGGGCCTCTCGGTGTTGCTAATTATCACGCTTGGACTATCCACTCGATAATTTAAATTATTTCTGTTTGATTTTACAATAAGTACCTAAATATATTTTGTTTACAATGCAATAGAAGGCTCTATGGGCGGAGTTTTTGTGGAACACAAATCGGACTATCTTGCTAATCCGTGTTTCTTCTGTGATCGAAGAGCACTGCTAAGTTTTTATTGAAAAACTAACTTTTAATTACATGGTTCACCGTATATCCGGGATGGTATTATCAGCACTAACATTAAATTGCCTTTGATTTTAGTAAGTACTTATTTAAGCAATAAAACACGTACCTAATGTTTATTGACGTAACACATTCTAACATACATTTCATTAAGTATATTATATTTAATTGGTTATGATTTATCTGCCTCTAACATTAGTCGGTAAATTTGTAAAACAAAGATGTAAGTACATCAAGTCAACTAAACGTCGAATTCTAAAGGTTTATTGCCAGACTTAAAATAGCTACCTACTATAAATTATACAATACAAGTTTCTTCCAGCGACTTCGTCCGCGTACACTTAAATAAAGTATTCTATGTGTTAATCCAGGTTATAAACTATCTGTGTTCCAAATTTCAGCCAAATCCGTTCAGTAATTTTTGCGTGAAAGAGTAACAAACATACATCCACACTCACAAACTTTCACATTTATAATATTAGTAAGATTATAATAAGCATAGATAATTTCCACTTGGTATTGTGACCGCTCTAGGAGTTATCGTAATATCGTTATCGTAAAGGTTTGACAACAACCAACTGACGATTGTAACGATTACTCCTGATGTTTTTCCACAATTGCAGCACTCCCATCTGAAAGTCCAGAGCTTCAGGTAATATGCCGTTGAAAAACGAGAGAAACTGGTTATTATCTTGAGGTCATTGATGTGTGATTGACTCGGGTATCTTAACAGTCACAGAATGTATTGGTTCCTTAGGCATGCACCGTTTAGGCATCATTTCTTCATCACTTGACTCAATAACATTACCATGTGTTGTATTTATTTCCTCTTCCTCATTACTTTTCTCATCATCAGTATCTGTATCGTCAATTCTCCTTCTCCTGTAGGGCGTATTCAAAAACGCTAGTTGTTTGCTTATATATATATATACGGCTTTGTCGTAGTCATAATACCTAATTTGATTTTCGATTTTCTTTAGGTTTCTTTGGTAGCTATATATAGCACTTCTGTAGTATCAGTTGTCCTGTTAAAGAAAAGATTGGATATATTTATTGATACTTTGCATGCAACAACCTTTGAGGCCTGGGTTAGTATGGCGATTATTTAAAGTAGGTATTTTTAGGAGGATGCATTAACTTTGGGTTGTACAACTTGTACATACCAAGAGATTATCTTCTTCATTATCTCTCCCCACCCTCTTCTTGTTGCGACACGATTCTTATACAATTTCAAACTTATATCCCACAAAATGGGTCTTTTGCGCACCAAATAAATTAACAATTCCTTGTCTAACATGTTACGGTATTCGTCTGTTTCATGAGCCATTGTATTAAAAGTAGATATCTTACAAAGAACCTGTCCAACAATGTTCTTTGTGTTCTTTCGTGTCGAATTATTGTTGAAGACGGGTGGTGCGATCGGTCCCGTACGTGTCTGGCCAATAACTGCGCGGTAAGACTTTGCGTGGTCTTGCGTTCATTGCTCCCAAGAACTTTATATGTACATTTAAGCTCCTTGATTGCTCCTCTGACGTCACCCTCGGCGTTCAGCCCGCACCGCACCTCGGGTGACGTTTAAAACCGAATACTGAACGTAGAAACGTGTCAAGCTAGCCGGCAACCGTCTAACGATTTCCGATTCGGCGAACGCTGGTTAAGGCTATTATTCTACTAAAAACGTGCGCATGCCGTGCGATATATTTCACCACCGGTTCACACGCTTGTAAATGTATGGAGGATTGTAATAATACGAGATCGAGAGGAAAATAATATACTTAGGCACTTAAGTACTTTTGGGTGTGGAGTTTTTTTAAGTTAAGTACCTAATAGTTACGTATTTATAGTCCATCAGTCATGTATAGTACTTTGGACCCATATTATGATACATGGTAGGCGCTAACTTAAATATTATTAGATAGGTCTATGTGAGATTGCGACACGACCTTCAAGTTAAGCACTTCGGTTATTTAATCTAAGGATAAACACGAGTTATGTAAAATTTTACAAGTATAATTAAACATAGCTATGTAACCCGCGTTTTATTATTTTTGTAATTACTAATTCGGATACACGGATAGGGTTAAATTTATAGACTTTAAGACATCCGCACATTGCACTTGTCGTTATCAACCATAAACGTGGGGTAACAGTTGTAGTGACAAGCTCTACAGTTCATACACGGCCAGCTCGACTGGGGTATTACCTTTGATAAAAGGGTATTACCTGCTCTCTCAAAATATCGGCTTAAAATAAGGTACTTACGCCCAAGATGGCCCAGTTCCTAAGATAGCCCAATTACAAAATTTCATACTTTTATAAGTTCCACTGAGTTTCAATTTCAAGCCCACGTTCGGTTAGTGCTCTAGACAAAACTGCAAGTTCTTATAAAAGTAAGGGAGCCGTCATCTTTGCAGTAGTTGACATTTTGTCAGTGACGTTGCAAACGGCTTACGATTTATAACCTCATACTCACAAACTTTTTAGTATTTCTTTAGAAAAACTAACAGTTTTCGTATTTTTTTAAATACAACGTTACTAAGGTTTTCGGACGCTCATGAGAAGTTGTGTGTTGTTTGTGTTCTTGATTATTATTATATTTTAAATAAGTAGTTCTTGTAGGCGGGTAAAGTCCCTATAAAGGCCCACCACACGGGTTCCCATGATGGCCCGGGCCTTATTAGGACTAAAAAATATCATAGTTTCTTTGGAACTTATAAGATAATATGAGTTATTTCGGTTATTTTTTAGTTATTAGTATTGTAGTGGACCACTGGAATTTATATTTTTACTTAGTTCGTTACCTACATTCTTTATACTACTTTAAGCTTGAAATTTAAAGTTCTCACATCTTTAGTGTGTTCCGTCGAATCTGTAATATTTTTGGTAAGCGTAACCACATTACGTGGTTCTAAATAAAAAATCGCACTTTTCTCATCTCTAAAAATTGAACTTTATCTTAAGTATGTCCATAATGTGACGAAGAGACTATTAAACTTTGTGGTTATTCTAAGTTCCTCTTTCACTGTTTTTTTTATACCTACTCCTAATAAGGCCCACCGAAATCGTGGAGAAAAATATTTTGACCATATCTAAAAAGAAAACTTGTTTTTACCAAACGTAATAGTTAGATTCACGTCACAATAGTGTTCTTTATTGATTTTATTGAGAGATTTTTGTTTTGTAGGTAGATTAAGTTTTGCTAAGCCTAAGATGGCCCATCGTACAATTTATGACCAAAAAGAACGATTGTAACATATTGATTACCAAGAATCTCATATGTTAGGTTACGTTTTACGTTTGTACATATTTTTTCTTTCGATAGCGTTTATAAATTACGTAATTAATAACGGGCCATGATAGGTACCTATGTTCCTAAAAAGGCCCACTTTCGAGGTTTTTAAAAACAATTGTTTTCTTAAAGAAATTTTATCTAATATGTTGAATTGTATGCTGATTGTATTCACAAATAAATTAAATATATTGTGTTAAAGTTTGTTTCCATTCATTATTTCAATTTTTTAATTTATTTCAATATTGCAAAAAATGGGCCTTACAAGGCGTAAGTACCTTAGTTATTATAGCTGCGTTTCGTGTAATGAGTGAGAGAGCTGGAAGACCAACCATCTGTTCCCATCTCTTTCAAGTCGGCAACATGTGAGCAACGCATTTAGTATCGGGTCATAGGGGGGTCATAGGCTTGTTGTAGATTTTGTTTTATAATAAAATGTAAATATCAAATGTAACCCAGTCTAAAATATTTTTTTTGAGACACGTTTTTCCCCTTTAATTGCGCCTACAAAACGGAACCAAGCGAATTATTGAAAAAGTTCGCGATGTTCTGAACTGCTTCTTTGTGCTGTAGACCGACGTTTCCTGCACTCGAATAAAGCGATCATATAAGTTGACGTTATGAATTGGATGAAGTAGCAAAGTCGTACAATTATTTTGCCAACTATAACCTATCTACAATACGTAGAGAGAGATTTGAACAAATGAGAAAGTGATAATAGTTATTAGGGGCCATTTTAATAAATTATCCTTGATCGATCTTTAGAATGCTCTGGATATGCCATTTTGTACTGGTATGATATAAGAATTACATTTCAAAGATCGCTTTCTGACTTAATATTTATTTATTAATACGGACCTAAGAGTGTGTGCTTTACATTCAATGTCGTAGTTAAAACATATAAACTGATCTATAGTAATCATTTTCATGAAAATAGTGTGGGTAGGTGTTCTCCTGAATACTGACACTTTACTTATTTATTTACGTACCTATTATTTTGCATAAATGAACAATTTACTTTCAATAGTACCTCCTTCGATCGATTTTATAGGCAGCAGGTATATTCTACCTTCTATACAGGTATACTTTAAAACTCATTAAGTAGGTAATTAATTAATAGTCGCTAGTCTGTATTCCCAAATCGGGATCACTGCGTGCTCTGACCCGTTTGCGTTTCCATCTTACCAGCACAGCGCGTACTGAACGCGGAAATCGCAAAGAAAACAACTTTTCCCATTACACGCCACCCCGTTCCCTTTCCGTCCAAGTAGCAGGCGGTAGCGGGGAGAGGAGAGGAACGATTTATTTCAATGTTACATCGTGCTGTAACTGAGTGACTGTAGAAAAAGTTTGAACATGGTTCCATAGAAATGTGAAAATGGAACTAGTTTTTTTTTTTATAATTTGACAGCTGGCAGTTGAAAGCGATTCTCCCGGGCCGGAAATGTATTACTTTCAACCCGCTCCTCAGGCAACTTCAGACCTACTTTCAGAGTATGAGTAATGAAAAGAATATATATGTTTAAATTACTTAATTATAATTTAGTTTCAACAATTTCTTTAAAATAACATAGTTTTGGGCAAAATATTTAAAGATGAAAATGAAAAATAATGGCTAAATAATGAAGTTGGCCGGCCAACGAAAAAAAAACAAAATAGGCGGCAATCCGATCCTTTTTTTTTCGAGTTGTAGTGTATTGTTCATACTTCCTTGTATTATTTCTTTAGCCAATTCCTGTTTTTATTTTTACTTTCCTTGTATTCGTAATGAAAAGCACAGTGTTTACCTCGGGGAAAGACTTATTTGTCCCTCGAACTATTAGCGCCCTCGCTACGCTCGGGCGCCAAACCCCGTCTCGGGACTAAATAAGTCACTTTCACCACTCGTGTAACAATGTACTATTGGTACTACCCGGGGATAATGTTCATTACGGATTTCTGCTTAATCGATCTCAAGTATGAGAGCGATATTAGTAACATCAATCTTATGTGCTTTACGTAATCTTATGTATATACATACCAGTACAAAATTACTGAATGTGTAAATATGGCCCTTAATGCACAATGAAATTAAATATTGTAAGAGAACCTTTATGACTAATGAGTTTTCGACCTAAAAGTTGATAGTCCGCTACTGCTTATCAATTGTACTAACCGTTTTTTACACTAATGTCGCTTTCAAAACTACCTTCCAAGTTTTGAGCAAAAAATCTAATGTGTTATTAAAATAAATTGCTTAACTTAACTAACTTGGTATAAAAATTGGTGGCTATTGGCTAGTATAAACTAAGTTGGCGTAAAATAGCGTGACCCGCTAACTAAGCGTAGTTTGAACAATTTTACGAATAATAATTACTTATTATTCTTTCTTTTCTCGCAGAATATTTCAATCCTTATTCGTGCTTTAAATTCAGAAGAGTTTTTTTCCACTGTTTTTTGTGAGTTAAGCGAAGTTTGAATGTAACTTTTATTTGGATAATTGTTAAACTTTTTATTCTTTCATAAGAACTTGAGGGAGTTTGTTTTAGTTTCAAGATGTTTTTGTGATCATAGGCGTTGCTTTAGGGGTTGAAACAACAAAGGGTATAAGAATGCGCTGTTATGCTGCAATAATAAAAAAAGATTAAACCTTATTATGCTACAGTGGGTCTGCGCGGGCTCTTCCAGTTGAGGGTTCCACCCATAATACACCAATATTACTTTATATTTATGCCTAAAGAAAACACCAACAAGTGAGATTGTTACAGAACAAATAAACATGATTAAAACATCATCAAGTCGAGAAGTATCGCGATTTGGGGTTCGCGAAAGCTTTTTATTATTCAGCTCACCCCTAAGATTTCGCGGAATGTTCCGCCGAGTTCGGAGAAAGTGTTAATTTTAAATAGGAAAGACAAAAATCCATTGCCCAGAGCTATTGTAAACATACGAGAAGGTATAACGTACGTGACTATATAAATTTAAATAAATTATGTGGATAAAATGTGAACGAAAGGAATAAACACTCACGGTGGTACTCGGTAAATATTAGCACAGAATTATGGATTTCTTTGGTGGTTGTAAATGTGAACTAAATGGCTCAATGCTTCATGTCGTTGTCACCATAATATGTTACACTCAGTTTGATTCCCTGGAGACTATTACTCTTTCATTTTACGTGGAAAAATCCTTATAGATACCCGCACATCTCGGGGAGATGACTGGGTTATGCCAGACTCTTACCGGTTAACTCGCCCCGCCTTGCGGTAGGGCTCGCTCTCGCACAGCCTATCAGCCTATCAGGTCTACCCTATCAATGAATACACACTTACCTAACTTTAATTATTGTTCCTAACCGCATTACTCTGAACTTAACTCTTTACATACAACTATTTAATAAATGTTATGAACATATATGAAAGTAAACTTACGACAATTGGGGCGATTGGGGGCTTTGCAAATATTAACCTCATTGAAATAATCTCGTGGACCCCTTGAAATTGTTTTGACGGTTTCTTAACGCTGCGCACCAGCACAAATTGAATAGTCTTGTATTTCCAAAACTAAGGTAGCGGTTACATATACAGCATAGTTGCGTTAGCGGAGCAAAAATAAGAAAAAGCGAGATTCGGGTATATATATAAAATGTTCGTGAGATGATTGTTCACTAGCTTTGAATTTAGATACTTGAAGCCTTGAAACTAATAAAAAACAGTAGTCAGCGCACCGTCTCTAGGTACTTCTTTCTTGATCTTGATCTTGATTCGCATCCAATCACTTCATGGAACTGAAATGATTATTTCATTAGGTACTCATTTTATTACACTCGGTCAATGTTTTCAATGAAATTTCAAAGGCTTTATATAAACACATCGACATTTCTGTCTTCGCTCCGGTCTACTATGTCCACACCTTTGTCGTTAATTTTTAATGCAAATATCATCGTAGCGCAGCGTTAACGAGATTGACTCCCCGTTGGTATCTGAACACTTCCCTAACATTTTTATGTCGAAAGGGGTTCCTTTTAATAAAATTAAAGCAAGAAAAAGTAATTTATTTAATAATGAACTTCTTAACATTTTAGCTACAAGGGGACTAGGGGAATTTTGTACGCAGTGTATAAAGAGACTGGGAATATTTTGGTCCTCACGCATTTTAGTAAGGTGGTTACATTAAAGATATTCTGTGAGAGATACTGTCTTCCTCAAATGTAAATAAAGGTCACGTTTACGACGAACTTTACAACAATAGTTTACATTTAGTATCACGAGGTCACAGGTCCTTAATAGTATGTAGTCTGTAATTGTGAATAGACATCAATCTTATAACTGGACACAATTTGGTAGCGATCACACCGTCGCATTGAATGTTTCTGTAATGATAATGCTGATTGAAATATATAAATAAATTACTAGACTCAATTTTGATCGTGTTTTGAATCATAAACTTAAAATCAGTGCCGTTTAGGGACGCCCGAAAGAAGCGAAGCTTTGCAGTAGATATATTATAAGTGGCGTGCATAGGGTTTTGAAACAGGGCAGGCAGAGTACGCGTTACGCGTATTTTTATGTTACGTGTAACGCGTAACGCTTTTCGCGGTTTTAGTGCCCGGGCAGCGAGCGCCCCGAACGTCCGTAAAGAAGCTTCGCTTCAAAAAGAACACAAATTATACAACAAGTACAAAATGGAACAACGTTAACCATATGGTTAGCCGGAAGGATTATACATAGATAACCTATGTTTATACTCGCTTACAATATCCAACCCACTCTACCGTTTTCCAATGCTAAAAAACAGCCTCCGCGTTTTGGACCTTTGTTCTTAATTCCCGTAACACAAAATACGAGTGTTTATCTACTTAATACAACTTTTAGTTGCCCTAAATGGCGGCCCTTAGTTGGCTCACAAATACAAATAAAACGGACAGTTATATCGTCTCTTCGTTGTTTTTTCTGTTAAAAATGTACTCTGCCATCTCTTAGGGAGCAGGTGTAATGTCGAGTTCAGCCGTAAAATTTAATTAGCGCTAAATTATTTGAGATTATAAGGATTTTTCTAATTAGCGTTTCGGGGCGCGGCGCTTCGCGATGTTTAGGTGAATAGCTGGATGGTTTTATGAGTGCGAGGTTCTGTAGTTATTTATTAAAAAACAGAGATGTGTGGTATGACGTTGAATGTTAGTGGAGAGCCTTGAATCGGGAAAAAGACACAGACTTTATGTTTTCTCAATGTCTCCACTGTTATTTTGAACACTTTCTTATATTACTAAGTGTAGTGTCATTACAAGGAGGTAAATATTCAAAGTAATACTTTCTTTAAATAAAAACTTTGATATGGGATAAAGCTTTTTGAGCTACTGGATAGATAGTTTTTCGTGATGGTTATTTAGGTTAGGCAGTTGGTTTATAAATGTAGAACCTGGAAATGCCTATATCTACTACTATAGGTTTAAAAGTCATGGTATTAGCTATCACTGATAAATCAGTAACAGTTCACGTTGCACAACCTTGTGTATATATACACACAGCATATCTAGTACTTAGACTGTGCCTACAGTTAAGTAAGTAGTTGAACAGCGTTCCGCCGCAATAACATCCTTTCATAATTCAAGTCACAAGTTCTTGGTACATTGAAGGCCGTAGCTAAATGAAATTTGCTTAATTATTAACTACCTTAAATTTTAAGTGGCGGAACTCGCACCGGTCGGTGGAAGTTTGCGCCTTATCTGAGGTTGTGAGCCGGCAGTTTGTCCGCACTAATTATGTACTGTGAATAAAAATAAAACACGAAGAACTTAAACTAAATCAGTTTAATTAATTTACGAAAATAACATGATTAACATTACTTTGTATTTTTGTTGTATTATTTTTAACTGGCATTAATTTCTGGCTATTGAGTGGCATTAAGGCAATCGACATTAGTTGACATCTAGATTATAAATGATTATAATATTGCCTACTGCACTATGTAACCTAGTAATTAACCTTACCTAACCTTTGGTAGATATAGTTTTACATTTGTCATCTACTTTACAGTTTTAATTGTAATAATTCTAGGTACACCAGAAATGGAAAGGTAATAAGGTATTTTTGCTACGTTTATTTATTTTAAATACAATGATTCCTTTCGTCGCTTACGGATCTCTAAAATTATTTAACAGGGCGCTCATAAGTTCCGCAGTGAACTTCCTTAACAAGCTCGCTAAGTCAATTTGTGACGGCGTATGTTGACCTGTGTGCGTTAATACGGGAATTAAGACTTTTGGGTTCTGTACTGAAGCAGGTAGGAGTTTAACTAATATTATTGTAAGGTTTTGATGTACAGTCGCGCTCATAAAGTCTAATAGCGATTTCAATAAATTTGTGATGTGTGTTCACAGTAATACAATGCTTTTGCGTGGTACTATAATTGACGCGGGCCAAGTCCTAGCACAAGCAATTAGTTTTTTAAGAGGGGATGTAAACACCTCACATTAATAGTAATCTTTGAAAAAAAATATCCCTCACCACCAATGTCACGAGATTAGGAGAAATCGTGAGTGGGGAATATGATGATTTTGATATGATATTTATGTGAAGAAAGTAGAAGGGTTGTGTTAAATACGTCGCAGGGAGCTTGAAGACACTGGTTGAATAAAAAAATCTTAATCTTCGTTACTTTATTAAAAACAAATACATTTTATGTGCTATTAAAGTTTTCAAGTTTAGAGAAGAAGGCTATTTCATTAACCTCAAAATATCCCAAACTCTATTTAATACAACATGATCAAAAACAAAACCAGCACCCGCGCTGGGGCCGGCCCAGGAACAATACATCCCGGCTCTCATTCATATTCAATAGAGATGAGAATAAAAAGTGTGGAGCACTCCGAAACTTTCCGTTCGCGGTAACCCACCACTTTTGTTTGGAGGACATTTACATTACGGAATATGAACGGAAATTTTATAAACTCCTAGAAGGAAGATGACTTTGCTTTTCTTAGAATACATCGACGCAATTCTAGCTGGACCTCCAATAAATAAAATAAATATAACCTGACTGACGCAAAAACTGTAGATTTCCAAACTGAGCAACGCTTGTACTATGGGGGATCGTACGAATTTGGGGCGACCCCAGTTACACCTGATAGATTACAAACAATCCGTCTCTAAAGTTTTCCCCGACGGGAATTGAACCCGCAACCCCTCAGTGCATTGATCCGAGTCGCCTACACTCACTAATAGAATTCCTTTGTGTCAAAGTCAATGTTAAATAGTCTATTTGGTTTATGCTGAAATCTCAATATCATAATTTCACGCATACAACATGACTTTTCCTTTTGCAAAAAGCTATATTTAAAAGCAAAGTTATTTACCGTATCCCGAAGTGGTTTGACGTGGTCCCGATGCGCGCGGTATTGCCCAACTTTCCTCATATTTTTGTCATACGCAGCCCTCTTCAGCACTGTTGGTAACTGCACTTGTTTGTCACAGAAGTAGGGTAGAGGGTCTTATTGCTGGATTGGATTTCTTTAAATCTTGAGAAGTATTGTACTGTTGTAATTTTGTTTGACATTTTGTAATATTGGTTGAAGGAATTGTGTTTTTTTGACATTTTTATAGATGTAGATGATCCTGTTAGAAGAAATTAAATTGTTCATTATTTTCGTCATTATTCTAGAGACTATGAAACTTATTACTATGTGTTTGCACTGAAGAAACAAATGCTCACACTTATTTATGTTGTTGTCTCTATCGTCTTTTTTACAGCACAAAATTGTATTATTTTTTCATATCATCATAAATCGGTGTTTATGTTTCGTAAGTGAAAATCAGGGGTAAAAGTAATTTAAAATGCATCAGAACCAGTTTTTGTACCGTATTATTTTCTTCTAACCATTCAACCAAGTATTCTTAATAGTCCGAAGTAAACATCATAATTTATTTCTAAACACTTTCAGGGACCAGTCTTCCAAAGATAGTGTTTGTCGACCATAAGGTCACTCCCCATGATTAACTGGTTCAGCAGAATTGTCCAGCTGATTTATTGGTTTGTTGTCGATACATTGCGGTTAATGGGCCAGGGGTGGGTTCGCGGGGTTGCCAAGTGCGTCATAAAGCGCAGATAAGAAGCCCTGTAATGTTAACATTAATCTGCGGAATGAGCCTCCGAGCGTGATAAGTTTTGTCTCTTATGTTTATGCGGGAAAGATTACCGGTTTAGTAAAGATACATTTTGCTTTTCACCGCTATGAGGCAGCGGTATGACGTCATGCCCGAACTGCGGAAGTTACCTTCATAATAAATAATCGCATACCTATATTGAAAATACTAAATTTAATAGAACGACTAATGGTCCTTTTTACATATAGGTACTTACCTATGTACTATAGCAACTATATGGCAACTTCGATGAAGGGAATTTATTGTCTGAATGTATATAAATTTATATAAATAAAGCGAAGTGTCTGTGTAAAACCCCATGGGATGAAGGATCATTATGTATGTAGGTATGATCTGTTCACTAGGCTAAGCTTTTGGTCCATCCATAAATTACGTCACACGTTAAGGAGGAGAGAGTGGGTCGACGAACTCTGACATTGTGTGACAAGGGGTGGGGAGAGGTATTTTTATTTACATGTCTATGTATGATTTGATGGTGATATTATTGAAAAATAATTTAAATGGAAATAAAAATTATTTCGGAACACTGCTGCTTTATTTTCATAAATTTCTAAATGTAAAATTGCAAAATATATGACACCACACTAGGTAGCGGGGTTGTCTCACAATTGTGACCAGCTGTGACAAGGACGGGGGAGGGGTCAAAAAATCATGAAATTCGTGTGACGTAATTTATGGATGGCCCCTTTGGAGACGTTGAAGATTACTTTTGTAATGAGGTTGGTATCTCAAATATTACCCAAAAGGATCTAAGATTAAAGTAATAGTGTAAGTTAATCTAATTCAAATCTTATACTCAAAAATATACAAGCGAAACTCCACATTTTAAAACTACCCGCGCGTATTATAAAAGAAAACCCACGAAATGTGTGAGCCACGGAACGTTTTCCACCGGATAGGAACATTTGAAAGAAAAATGTTTGTTGCATTTTCCGAAGCAAGGTAAGAGCCGCTAGTGCTGGGAACTAGCTCGAATTAGTCGAGCGTGTCGCAACTTCGCGTTCGAAATAGTCGAGTTGAACGCTTGTTTGAATTAGTATCGATTAGAAGTTAGATGATAGTTTTTGGTTGTAGATTGTGAAATTATTCGGACGTTAATTTTGCTGCTGTTGCCGAGGGATAAGTTTATTGAAAATTACTTCGGTTGATATCTATAAGTTATATTTAGAAATTGGCTGATTTATTTACAGCTTAATAGTCTTTTACTTTTGTTATTTTTTACTACGATTAAAGCTTGATGGCAATTATAAATCGATGATCGAATTTTTTCATCACTATTGCGAATACTGCATATAGTTGCATATAGTTTAAGCCGTTATATAAACCTGCCGGCACGGTTTTGTTCCAGTTTTTAGTGTTGTGCCATGAAATTTATGTTTTCTTAATTAAATTCCAGCCTTTAGTATATCCTGCCGACTGCCTACACTTGGGTAGTTTAGTTGGGGTCGCTTGTTTGTGTAAATTCTAATTGATTATACATGTAAATGTGCGGTATGTTTACCTTTGAAAGGTTTTCATAGCGTTGAATTATTCGAACAGTAGGTAACGTTGAACTGATTTCAAACGCTGTATTTTACTATGCGAGTTATGATTTCATATTCATATTAGTACAAGGTTCCTATGTTAAATTATTAATTAAGAGCACTAGTTATTTATACGAGTATGTACTATATTTTATGTACCTATTATATTTTACGAGGAGGTACAGTTGTAATTTGAATTTAGCTTCATTCAATTTGAGTTTCAATTTGTCACAAGATACAGGCGGTAACACTTAGGCGTAGGGATACGGTGCGCACGAATACGCATGCAACGCATTTGACGTATTGGCTGTGCCGAAAATATGAAAGTCGGATTCATTGAATTCGTGAAGTGAATGTATGTAGGCACAGTGGTATGCCATGTATGTTTTTTGTAATGTAATTTTGAGAACAAATAAAGTCACCTTCTAGCGGACGGCCAACGAGAAACGAAACGAAAATGGATAGATTATTGTGGTTATATTCGTTTTTTCGATTCCTTTTATTTTCAATTAACATTACGGTTTCTGAGAGAGCATGGGCCACGAGTTTATAAAATCGCCGGCCGAATGTTGGCGCCATTTTATTAATTCTTAAGCTTTGACTTGATAACCATTTTGTATCGTTTCTCTTTCGCCGTAGTATAAACAATTCTATTAATTAAAGCACTACGGTGAAATAGTGTGCAATTATTAACATAATTCAGTGCAAACTAAGCCTATTCGCAGTCATTAGCGTCGCCGGCCCGCGACCGCTGCGGTGCCAATTACTGGGCCGCAAGCATTTATATTGGTATCATTTCGGGAGAACTAAAATTACGCGGTGTATTGCATATTGAGTAGGTACTTACTCACCTACTGCAGGATCACAATGATTCGTTGAAAGTCCCGATTGCGATTATAAAAGGCCTTATTTTGATAATCCACGATATTTTACATGTCGCCTTTAAATGCTAAAGCTGATGTACCTAACACAAATAAATAATCTTGAGGTTAATCTTTTCTGTTTGTTAGTACCGAGTGATTTTATCAAAGGTCAGTTGTTAAAGAAAACTTATCCGATTATTTTTACAATAGGTATTTATTCTTATTAAGATTTTATGAAAATGGATTTTAACGTCATATTGGAAACCACTATCTACAGTACAGCGGGAACGAACGGAAAGATCTAACAAAGCCGAACATTGAGAACCATGACATCTAAGCCGCTACTGAACTGAAAACCCAAAGGAATACGCGATGGAGTTGAACAAAATATTTCTAACAACTTTTAAAGCTCGATACAATATTGCTGTAGGGTTTATTGTAATATCTGAAACAAATGAGCGGTTGGTTCGTCGAGCCCTCCCTCCACGGTCAATTTGAGATCCAATTACGTCCAGCTTAGTGGGAAAAAATCCCGGGTAATCCTGCTCTTAAGACGTGGCACGAGACATAAGCAAACAGAGATAATACTTATCTTGATGTAGGTATCTTGACCTTGATGCCTTTTTTGTGCTCATCAAAACTTGAGTGAACTAAATTTGACACATCAAAAGTATAAGTCTTGCTCTTTCAGTTACTTCTTTCAGAAGGATGGCGATACAGTTAGTTTAGTCAACTTTAGTTGGTATAAGAACAGAATCAGCACCATTGTTCTCTGCGTAACCATGACCATTCAGAGCTGCACTCTCCCATATTTCGTGATTTACAGTTTTTGTGTTTATACCAATCAGGTGTGTACAATTTTTAGTAATCTCTCGATCTGTTGGACGCAATTATATTTTTTTGGGGAAGAAAACGCAAGCTTATTTCTTATACTATGAACTGAGAAATTACCTACGTGTAGTTTCATTTTGGAATGTTCTAGACTAGACATTATATTTTGACTCCCCGCTTTACCTTATGACTTGAGTAGTCCGTCGATCAGCTCCAGATTCGTGAGGTCCCGCATCAAAACACAATCGTGCTTCCACCCGAAAGGATTAAGATGACCCCGCGGCCTCCCGCCCCGCAGCCGGGCCCCGGCCGCCGCACTACTGATTGCTTTGTATAAATTCAATTGTTTGTATCGACTTCTTTAAACACGTACCTACATCCCATGGTTCGAAAGGTCAACTGGATTAATTGTGTTCGTTTCGTAATCAGATGCAGTGTGGGCTCCATCAAGAAGATTTTGTTTGATTGTGTTGTGTGAGAGCACGTTTCCTTATCGCTTCTGTATACCTCATTTTGCATAGCATTGCGGCACTCGTGTCAATAACGTTTTTATGAGCAACTAGCGACCCGCCCCGGCTTCGCACGGGTATCTTTATCAGTGTTTATCTGACTACTATACCTATATATTATGTATGTATTACAAATATAAATCTTCCTCTTGAATCGCCTAACTATTAAAAAACCGCATCAAAATCCGTTGCGTAGTTTTAAATATCTAAGCATACATAGGGACAGACAGCGGGAAGCGTCTTTGTTTTATTTTATACTATGTAGTGATAGTGGTGTGAGTCTCCAAGCTCTGTCGTCTATAATATTAAGACACCAATTTGCTTGTTAAGTTTGTACTTCATTGAAGCTGTAATTCGAAGCTATAGACATCCTAGTCAATAAGATACAAATCCTCATTGCAAGTTGAACGAGCCATCTGGAATGAGCTCACCTCAAGCGCGCCGGGCATCCGTCAGGCGGATGGCTTAATTGCTTGGAGTCCCGCCAGATGAACTGTCTGCTCGCCGCCCGCCGAGCTGATGCCTTTCTACTTCATTACTGCGCTCATCATTAAACTCACATACTACCATGGTATTAAGACTGATTATTAATAAAAGTTAGCTGTGTTTTATGGTTACAAACTTTATGATTAAGTGTTAAGTTGCGTGCATTCTAACCAAACGTTTTCATATAGGTCATCCAAATGGATCTTAGTTGTGGCTTTAGAACGATCTTTACCAGTATTTATTTACTAAGATATATCTTAGATCGGGTCATTAAAATACAGGATCTTCGAGTGCCTGGATCTTTGAGTGGCAAGAAGGCGAGACATGGCACATTTTCAATGATGACGTTAACAAAGTAATAGATATTATTTTTCAAGTATCTCCCTCGGTATATTCAGATTAGAATGTCGGGCCAGATTCCTGTCTTTAGAAGTTAAAACAACGAACAAATACTTTGTGGCAACAGCTGGTAAATTTCCACCGGTACATGGGGGGTGGCAAACATCGAACTGGACACTGTCCACATGGAGGGTAAACAACTGCTTACAAAGAAAACACTGATCTGAAGAGCGCAACGGTGCTAGTTTATATTATTAGACTTCAAGCTTCTTAATCGATATTGTATTGTCTTGTAAATTCGTCGTTTTGGGTTGGGTTACCAGTTTTGAATTGAGTGCAGCTGTCTCCTTTACTTTGGTTGACCATAACATGGTTGTTTATTCATGGCGGAGTCTCTATTTGTATGAAATACTATAATTTTTTTTTAACTAAGATTTGATCTCTCAGGTCTGTCCAATATCCTTGTGTAGTGTATGGCGGCCTTAGGTTGCGTTAATGAATGGAATCTTTAAGTTTGACGGCTGTCAAGTTTTGACAGCCCGCCGTGTTTAGTTAGGTTGTTTTGTGTTGGCTTGCTGGCCGATTAAATGGAATAACTTCTATTAATCTATTGTGGTTTTAATATTCCAAAACATGGGATACCTACGATTCATCTTGTCCAAGTTATGAGATCGTGGGTTCTGGCGACAGGTTTTCGCGATGGCGACGTCGCATCGTTTTAAATTGGTTTTGAGGGAGTTGGCGCGTCACCGCGACGCAGCGGAATGTGAGAAGTTTTCTTGTTTTATTATAATTTACCCAAATTACAGGTTTTTTTTACAATTATAAGTAATTGCCTTCCACTCCCCAGTGCCTAATAATTTTGTTAATACGGTCATATTACCTGTCTATGAACTTCCCTCATCAGAATCACATCAAAGAGACAAAATAAGACAACTCGCTACATTTTCGGCACAGACTACTCGCTAATCAAGCGGAACTTCATTCAGAGATTTAGCGCACCTGTGTCGCTGTCAGAACGTGTATGCGGTAACAACAGATAGCGATAATTAACCTGTTTGAAATGTTAATCAAAATGTGCTAAATTTAAGTAGAAAAATAGTAAATAATCTCGCAAAGGAAAGTTATCAAACTGCACGAAGTAACCGACACCGTTCTGTCCATAGGTACATTTATGACAGATAATGACCGCATTTTACATTAGTGTTTGCGGTTATCATAGCAAACCAATATTTAGATGACTATTACATATTATTTTAAAATGTATAATATTTGTGATAGGATACCACTGTAAACTAGAATATTGCAGTAATGTTGTGTGACGGCAGTGTATCGACATAAATCATCAGTATAAAGGGTACCTACCGTTTAAATTGTCCGCACGTTGTTGCCAAATTACTCAGTTGTAGATGCGGAGCGCGCTGCCCGAGTGCCCTTTACTGGGAGATAATGAATATTTGATACAGCTATCGTACTGGAAGCTTGTTGCGCGCAAGTTGGAAATTAGTTTTTATACTTTAATGGATACGGCACTATTGAATGACACATTTGGTACGAAGTCTTTAATGTATTCATTATGATATGATTATGATATTGAAAAGAGTAACCATTGAGTTTCTTTCCGGCTCTTCTCAGTGGAAGCAGCATTCCGAACCGGTGGTAGATTCTGACTATTCATAAATGCTTTGTTGGCTTACATGAATAAAAACAATTTTGAGTTTGAGTTTGATACAGTCAACCTTCAGGACAAAATAAAAAAACAAATATTGATTATTATTTCCCAGAAATTTAACAACATGTTACATTGTTTTACGAAACGATTTCAGATAGTAGATTTAATACTAGTACCTAAACCTTTTATACTAAGAAGAAAATATGTACTTATTTAAAGCCATGTTTTGTAGGTAGCCATCCTTTGTTAAGCATGAGTTGGTATATTAGGTAACATCGGTTCAAAGTTATACAATTGAAGGATTTCCGGGCTAAACATGTAACGGAAGTATTACTATTTAGTCATCAACGACATTTTAAAACACTCAACACGTGATCTGAAGAGCTATTGTTTCATCTACACCGGTGTTAAACATTCCTCGAAATGCCACATCCCGGAACACCTGGCGCGCGGTCCGCTCGCGATTCGCCGCCGAGTGGCGGGTTACGTAAGTAATTATTTTGGAGATCCGCCAAATAATATCGAAACGTATGGAGTGTGGACGGAGGTGGGACCAGATTTGGCAGCTCGTCCGATATCGTTATCCCCGGTTTCAATGTTCGTTTGCATTGGAAATATCAATTTATCTTATTCAATATACAGTGTGATTAGTTCGGATAACGGTGATCATTAACTACAATTTTATTATAAAAAACATGTTAATTTAGAACAATGAATATTGAAATTAAATAAATAGAAGGGTGTTAAAAATATTCGATCAATATATATATATACTCGGTGAAATTCCTGGGGGAGGCCGGAAACCAGCAGTGGCCGTATTCTGCTCATGGACGAATAAACACACTCTAGAGCGATTAAGTTCATACTACATGGACGAATTGGCGAACCGGTCTCTCTGGGAAGAATGGATGATTGAAGCCACTAAGAAAAATGGATACGCGAGTTTTATACATTATTTTAAAATCTTTAATATACCTACTTGACTCTTTTATCAAAATATAGGTGAATGCATAATTAATAATATTAAATGAGTCCACGAAGACGAGGAAGCCAGAATCGATGTTTGGTAATTAATTTTAAAAAGGGTAAAATCCTTTGTTCAATATTATTTTAATGAGGCAGCCGTTTACGAACCTGAACGATTTAGTACATTATCAGTGGTTAGTTAACAGTCTCCTTTAAACTATTGGATTTATACATATATTCGGGAAGCAAGTTTCAAAAACTGCACAAGTTTCAAATAAGCCCGTCACAAATGTGCGTACCTTGGATCTGTATTAATAAATCAATTACAATCGATCTTGGATATGTCATACCGGTACAAAATGACGTGTCAAAAGCATACTCAAGACCGCTCTAAAACTTGAGATAGACTTATTAAAACAGCCCTAGGTGCGAGCTATAAACGGTACTAAATTCCACCTAACATAAAACGTCGAGAGTCTTGTTTTCACAACAATAACTATGGGTGCAATACCTCGCTGGTGACGTCACAAATCCTCAGTTCGCCGGGAGTCATCGTAAAACGCTGCTCCGTTAGCTATGAATTGTTCCAGCCCGCTTTACTGCAAGTGCTCAGGAAATACTGGTACCTGTTACTGCTTGTAATTTTTATATTTTTATCGTACTGCTAATAAGCGTAGGTATATACCTGAACTTTGGACCGTATTCAGCTTATGTATACGTCTCATAGGTATGTACGGAAAAAAAGGATTATATCTCTTTCATTTGGAAAAGCCTAAGCTTCAACGATGTTTGGTTAAATACCTAAACGTAACCAGACCGTTTAAGATATCATAATATAGCAAACCATAACAAAAGCAGCTGACTAGCCGGTGAGAAAAGTGCATACGATAAGGTAATGCTAATATGTAGTTAGTAAAAGTTCAAGTTACTAAAGCAAGGAATTTGGAGTTCCGCGAGCGAACTTAATAGCGAACTGACAAAACTTCTCAGAAAGCACTCAACAAGTGTAATCGGGCTCTAAAATGGGTTGTTCATTTAGTCGCTATTTTCGAGCCTTTGAGAGATAATTTCAATTTTAAACTTGCAGTTGGGCTAGAAATTCCTAAAATAATTATTTATAGTACAGAAAAGGAACCGTATGGACTGGTTATAGTATAGTTAAGTTATAAGAAATTGAGGCTATTTCAGAAGGTTCTTCCAAGTCAAACTCACTACCGCGTATATCGCTTCTACGACTAGACCAGCGGTCGTATACTCGTATTGTTATTTATTATTTCACCAATGTTTACAGTTGCCTGTCGAGCACAACAAACAACTAACGCCAATACCCGGCCTCGTTGGGCAATACCGTTAATTTAAACGTGGCCGAAACTAGCAACTGCTTACCTCAACCATCTTTGCTAGACCTCTGATTAAAAATACATGACCCCTGAGCTTGCCCTAAGCATTATATCTATTAAGGGTACAGAGGGGAGTAGTGGTTCAGGTTTGAATGGTCCTTATTGCCACTAAAGTCGTAATTGGCACCTGCGTTTTGCTAAGTTGTGCAAAAGCAAAACTTTGTACCGTTCCCATGATGTAACACACAAAGTTGTGTCTTCGATGTTCCTGTACGAATGTTGGGAAAATATGACACAGTGTCGGGTTTAAGATGTAGTTGGAAATGGTAAGTGCGTTCAAATTGTGGACATTTAATTATTTTGCAACTAACGTTGTGTTAATTGAGTGATCGATAGGGGACGGAGGATATACTTATTGCGTTCAAAGGTACTATATAGGTACTGTATATTAGACACATATCAAGAGTTGTATAGTGAAAGTCGATGGCTAATTCTAGGCTAAAATTGAATAATCAATATCCCACTGGTTTTAGTTGAAAAATCAGAATCATGATACAATATCTATACAAATAAATAAAATTGGAGGGAGTGTCTGTTTGTAATATCAAAATAACACCTTTTCACTAAGTGCATATGAAAGTACATACGACAACTACAGCAAAAACGCGATTTAAAAAAAGCTGACCCTGCGACTTCGTCCGCGTGGAATTTAACTTAACAAAACAAGCTCCCGCGTTCTGAGCCCGCGCGACAGGACCCATTTTTTTAAATGTTGTTTTTCTAAAATAAAAGTAGCCTATGTTACTGCTTATAACATCAGCTATCTACCAGTGAAAGTCCCCTCAAAATCGGTCCACCCGTTTCGGAGATACTCTTTGATTTCATGTGTGTTTATTTTTTTACGCGGAACCCTAATTGTTTTTCTAAAATTAAAGTAGCCTATGTTACTCCTTATAACATCAGCTATCTGCCAGTGAAAGTCCCGTCAAAATCGGTCCAGCCGTTTCGGAGATTACCCGGAACAAACACACAGACAGACAGACAGACAGACAGACAGACAGACAGACAATAGAAAATATACAGCAATTTCCATTCCATCACACGCAATTTCCGAACGTAACTCTGCTTGAACAAAAAAAGTAACATAAGCGGAAAGTTTAACCCGACTCCCAGCACTTCGGCTCTCATTAAAAGTTGTAGTAGTTTTGACTAATTACTATACGCGACACACGACGGATGTCTGCAATTTGTTACTGCAACTTCGAGAGCGCTGCTGGCTGGGATGCTGCATGTATCATGTACGTGTTGTGTGTTTATGTACAATAGTTTATACAGGTAGTTATTTTTGCAGGGGTGTGTTCTTTGATCTTACAAGTTACAGCAACTTACACCCATATTCTAAGACGTTTCCTCGAAATTTTCTTGACTCAAACTCGACCTAGGTAGCCTCAAGGAATTCCTCAAGAAGTCCTAGAGATTTGTATTATTTGTTGAATAATTGATCGCTTCCAGAGGATCCTCCGATAAGGTCGAGTGGAGGTTGAGTCAAGGTTTATTTATTTATTGCGTGTTGTCCTGTACTAGTTGTCCACATCGCCACCAGGCGACGCACAATATCTATTCCCGCGTTGCTGCGCCATAATCATTAGTTCCCTCACGTAACCAACGCTACGTTCACACTAAACCTACAATTTGTGCAGACAAACCACAAAGCGCTAGTTATAAATAATGCATATTGAAGTTATGATAGTCAAGGTAAACAATTGCTCGTCTTGGAAACTAGATGTAGGGATGAATTGTGATGAAGCCTTGTAAGTTTTGAAAGGGTACCCACTTAAGTGAAATTATCTATGGGACAGTCAATCATGCTGACCAAGCCCCAAAACTACACCTGTATTGAGCAAAATAATATTTTTTTTATTAATGTAAGCCAAAGAATTTGTAATAATAAGACATTATTATTACAAATTCTTTGATGTAAGCATACCATAACATTAGTTTAGTATCTACAAATTTCTGAATGACTATAACTTATTCCATAGTTATCAGCATGAAGAATGTTTATTCAAAGATTACATTGAATGTAGATTCGAAAGAACCAAAACAGTTTTAAAAGCTTTCGTCTATTCGACTCAAGCATCCCGTTTGCACAAACCATTCAAAGATTAGAAACACGAATAATTTCCAACAGTTGAGGGAATTTAAATTGTGGAGTTCAATCTTCACGGATTATCCCGCGGGGGAGGCAGATGTACTGAATGTCAAGTGTGCGTTGATATTCACGGCAATCCGGTTTCGATGCTTTCCGAAACGGTTTATAGGGGATTATGCCCTTCAGACCTCGGGAAGAATACATTTTAATGGCTTCACAATCTTTGTTTTGTTCTAAATATGAGACAGTTTATAAATAGTGTTCTAATATACATTGGTAGCGTTCCGGGTGTATTCCTACAATTATTAAGCGCGTGCACAATCTTTGGTATTTCAATTGAATTCGTGTGGCTCTTCCCCTGGCGCTCGCCGCGGGTTAAATCTTGACGTTTTTGCCATCGCTGATTCTGGCTCACAAGCCGAGAGGTGGGATGTGATGTGACGGACCTAGTCCCATTAAAATATTCTACTAATATTACAAATGCGAAAGTTTGTGAGTGTGGATGTATGTTTGTTACTCTTTCACGCAAAAACTACTGAACGGATTTGGATGAAATTTGGATAAAAGATAGTTTATAACCTGGATTAACACATTGAACACTTTACTGAAGTTAACGCGGACGAAGTCGCGCGCAGAAACTAGTATTATATATCTTTAAGAACCTATGCCAATACCTATAGAAAGAAGAAAGACGGTTGGTGTTCACAAATCCGGGGATCTCGTACCTCTGCTCGATTAGAAGAGCACAGTAGATTCGTCTTCTTTTTGTTAACTTAACGGAATAAAATAATATTACTTTTATTTACTTATCCGTTCGGCGAAGTTCGATAAATATAGGGTTGAACAGGATTTGAAGAAAGCTACTGTTATTTTTTTAAAGAGATTCTACTTAAAAATAAGAAAGCAAGGTACTAGCAAAGAAAGAAACCATATCACACCTATTCTGGTACTTTCGCAAAATAAATTTGAAATAAGTAAGTGGGCTGGTTTTTGTTACTATTTTACTTTTTACACTTATTACTTTATATGAAAATTTGAAATTGCATCTAATCTGAAATATAAATAAACCAGTGAGATAAATAAAAAAGTACCGCGCGCTTATATACCAGAGTACTGAGTCAACCCTGTGCGCGGGTACCAGTCAATTTGTGTCGATCGCGGTCCTTTGAAATCGCCCGTTTGAAACCAGGTACGGACCTATATCCGCCTTCTTTTGGGGCCCGGCGCACCGTGAAATTGACTCGCTCGATTGTCTGTCCGATGTGAAAAGACTGTTTGCTGCGGACGACTGCCGAGACGCGCCACCTATTATGGCACTAATTTTGATAATCTTGATTCACACGATATTCGAATTGATAGTATAGTAGTGGTTAAAAAGAACATAGAGCTTGATAAATGGAAAATTGTAATGGTATTTTGACCCCCGTGACGTGCTGCTTATGTCAAATTAATAATTATAAAATTCTTAGAAATAGATTTTCAAAATAGCCAAGATATCTATCTTTATTTTTCTGTATGATAAGCTATGCAAAATTTAGAGATAGCAAATGTCATAGAAAATACAAAATATCAATATTATTACAAGTATTGTTAATTTTTTAATAGTCTTATGAATGTAATAAAATGTCATACTACTTACTTGAGTATATGTTTATTTAATGTAAATTGTACAATAGTTCTCTATTCTACACAACATTTGATTTCAAGACGGCACTATCTTCAAGTTTTTATCACTTACTAAGTGTATTTACCTAATATCTCCAAATGTCAGTCACAACTCAAATTTAGAATAGCATCACAATTTAAAACACTATCCTGCAATTCCCCAACGCATCTCTCTTGTATCCAATGGGGCAGTGGCTGGGCACAGATATAAGCAACTTCGAATTCACATCAATACATTCTCCTTTCTTATTCCTTGTAGAACTTTCTGGACAGTCTGCCTTCTCATCATCAACAGTATCATTAGAATCTAGTTGCTTCCCGTGGTATTTCGGTTCTATGATCTCCACTTCACTCTTGGGACCATCGCGCTCTGTTATATCAATATCGGTATTAACCTCTGTCGTCGGATGCTCGATTAAGAACCCCGGTTCTTCAATTCTTCGGGCCAAGAATTTGTCGTAAATGCAGTTTTTATATACAAACAGTACAGCGCTGAAGCATTTTGATAGAATGCCG
Organism: Notodonta ziczac; assembly: GCA_918843915.1. Classification (NCBI taxonomy): domain Eukaryota; kingdom Metazoa; phylum Arthropoda; class Insecta; order Lepidoptera; family Notodontidae; genus Notodonta; species Notodonta ziczac. The sequence goes on along the minus strand of OU974048.1, from coordinate 11,658,086 downwards.
TTCGATGGCGGCGCCTCTTCTTTAATTATATCAGCGTTGTTCACTTTGTTGAAGGAGAATATTTTGATTTTGTTCACTAATACGTCTGCCAAGATCTCGTTCCACGTCAAAGGCTTCGTTTCGTTCTTGGGGTCTTGGAAATTTTGCAATTTCCTTAAGAGTACTCTTTGTTCGTCTGATGTCTTGATGCTCGAGGAGTCCTCGATAAAACACTCTGCTTGGCCCATAAGTATGATTACAGTGAAGATGTGGATTATTTTCATTATTATTTGATTGTTTTTTTTTTGTTGTGAAACGGCGGCGGCACAATGGCAGAGCTAACTGCGAGATTGTGAGAGATAAGGTAAAAGCGCAGTTAGTAGGTATAATGCAGAACAGAAGTGCTATATAAAATGATTGAATGAAAGTGTTTGTATGTTAGATGTGCTGGAGTGTAAATGAGTGTTAAAAGTTGTTGACGTTTACCCTGGTATTATTTTCGAGCCCCAACATTTTAATTTGAACTTTAAATATTGTATACGATAGACCAGCGTTGTCATATAATATTTACATAGTTGTAACACTTTTCTTTCTGACTCTACGCTGTTATCATAATGATAATGAAAGATAAGCGTTGAACCAAATATTGACCAAGTGACGTTCGGTTAACGGAAAAAACTATTTAATAGCACTTGCCTCGAAAATGTAATCTTTATCGATGATACTAGAGTGTTTCGCAACGCGCCAAGGACGGAGATACCGACCTCGGCTCTGTTCTGATTGCTGATAGCACGGATAGAATTTGCCAATAAATAATAATGAGGAATAGTTTAAATATGTTAAATGTATGATTTCCAAGTAAAATTATTATTTTCTGAACGGTAAAAACCAGTAGGAGGTATTTTTAATCATTAAAATCGATAGCCGAAACAGATTCGCAAACTTTAAACCTCTGTATTTCTGACAACTTTAAAGTTATGTTGAGAATTATTTAACTATTAGTAATTGATATTATATGATTACTATCATTCAAATATTTTTTTCTAATACATTTAGAGTTTCTGAATCCGTTTCCGATATCGATTCGAATGATTTAAAAATACCAGGACACTGCACGTAAAAAAAAAAACTGCACGTCTTTTGAAAGTCGTGTGAAATTTTCTACCCCGCATTGGGTAAGCGTGGTTGACTATGGCTGGAATCCCTTTTGCATTGAATGGGATTGTGCCCACTGGTAATAGGCTTGCCCCCATTTACATTCAGACTAAAGTGCCATGGTGTAATTATTATTAAATTATATGAATCGATGGGTTATAAGGATCACATTCACATAACATCAGAGGATACAAAATTCCACAGTATTCGTGTTTACCTTTGCTATTCTAAGAACATATTTTTACCACAATCCTATACGTTTGTAAGCATGTTGATCACAGTCCGCGAGGATCCAATTTCACGGCGGCGGCGCCCGGGACACAGTCCTTTGAGCCGGGACAAATGCGCGCGGAATATTTACACTTGTCCGATCTGGTGCGTGGGCACAACACTACTGCATAATGTATCTTATTTTTATTGATATTTGAGACATATAATATTATATCCAGTTATAACATTTATTTGTCATTATGGATTCTCAAGGACGTATATAGGTTTTCATGTGTGTAGAGAAAATAGTATGTAAGTTATAAGATATTTGTTGTTGTTGGACGATTCTTGATAAAATATTGCTAGCAACAAAAATATAAATAGGTAAGTACTTGAAATCCGAAGATGCTAGATAATATATTTACCAAGCTTATTAATAGTAATGTATTATTTATTTACTTAATATGTGTACGACTCCGATAAACATTTGTTGTTTGTTCAGAGTCTTTTATAACACCGAAGAAGATTTGAATTGGAAAATGTATTATTGATAGTCAATAGCGGGCGGAGTCAACACAAACAGCAATAACATTGAGAATGCAACAACCGATTGAATTTCACCCTCTTTTCATTTCAATCGGTTTGTTTATTAGGGTTGGTACATTCATAATTTTTTCACTAAATTAAAATGTTGACGGTAAAAAATAGTAGGTACTATTTTAATTCAATAAATATTACAATTTAGCTATCGGTAACGCTTATTCCTGTAACTGAAGTATTTTTTTCATCAAATTACTTTATATATCTACCTAGGTATCAACTTTGTCCAACATTTTAAATCCGCAATTTTAAAGTAGGTACCTAAATCTAGAGATTGTAGGTACTATTAATATTAATATCTGCCTAAGAAGAGATCTAGCTACTCAGACAGAAAAAATATGAAGTGTCATCCTTAGCACTAACGTCCTTAGGGACATTTGTTTACTTGCTTTTTAGGGTCCCCTCTGATTTTCTATTACACATAAGTTGTAGTATTCGACGCGAGCCGCGAGAACTAATTGGAATTATTGTATTGTGACATCCTGCGTTTTTCGCAGTTTGACAACAAAATTTGTGTAAAATGAAATTTTATGAGGAAGTCATTTCTACACCGAGAGTTAATAATGCGCCTTTATACCTAAGTAAGTGTAAATAATAATTATAATTACTTTCAAGCAAAGGTATTTCATCGGCTTTCTCTTCTCTACCTATACTTAAAGAGATTTGAGCATTTAGTAAAATTCGTATAAGCAAAAGATTATGTTCTCGGTGGTGTATCTCACACAGGCTCTCACTAACAATACAACATTCATCAGTTCTTTCCAGTGCATTTCGGCGCGCGAATAGAAATAGTTCGTGGTCCAGGCGTGGCGATCCGTGTAATCGAGCTGGGTACCCGGGCGCGGGCGGCGGCCGGGCATCCGGCTGCAAAATGTACAGCCAGCGTCAGAAGGCGCTGGAAATCTATCAACCAGAATTTAAACTATCATAATCTCGTTTTCAGTATCAGAAAGAAAGAAAAAACAACACACTGGCAACAATTACTAACATAGTAAACTCTCCCTCTCAGCTTTGTTAAGCGCGTATTAATAAATCCGTCTCAAGTCTGATAGCGGTCTTAAGAACGCTTTTGTTTGTCATTTTGACATTTTTACGCCATATAAAAATGACATTTCCAAGATCGCTCTCAGAATTCATATTGATTTATTAATACTGATCTTAGTTTTGGTTATACATTTTGATGGTAACTGTACTCTGCGTTGCGGTGTGACCGGTTTGTGGTAGAGTTGACGACTCGCATGTACCGCCACCTTTTCGATGCGAATATTCTCTGCGCAAATCTGGGCGAGTTTTCCCAAAAATGTTTACCGTGCATATCTCGATAGACATTTTTCGGTTTTCCCGATATCACCATTTTACGTTTCGGTTTGTTCCACCTCCACATCTTGATAGTTTTTTATGGGTTACGAGTATATAATGGATAGGCGTTGTTGTTACGAAACGGTGCCTACTGTAATTTACTAAACTAATTTTACCATTTCTGTCCTCAAATCATAAACTACCACTCAAGATTTTAATTACAACTAGCTGAGCCCGCGACTTCGTCCGAGTGGAATTTACCTTAACCGGTCCCGCTCCCGCGTTATGAGCCCGCGCGACAGGACCCATTTGTTTTTCTAAAATAAAAGTTACTGCTTATATCATCAGCTATCTGCAGTGAAAGTCCCGTCAAAATCGATCCAGCCGTTTCGGAGATTACCCGGAACAAACATACAAACATACAGACAGACAGACAGACAGACAGACCGACAAAGACACTCCAATTTTATTTATTTGTACAGATGAACCTCGTAACGTGATCCACATTTTAATACGTTATGTCCCTAATACCTATTCCAATATTATTCCCCTAATGAAATTCCTTTATAGGGAAATCTACAATATTAATATCATATTCCTAACAGCGTAATACTGGGCCGAGGGCTATGAAATCCGTTAATTACCAGCAACAAATAAACGCGTCCTATTACTTAATTTTATGCCCGTTTGGCCGGAGGCAGCCCGGTTAATGATCCTAAAGGTGGGGCTTCGCTGCCGGATAAGGCATTTTCCGTTTAGTTTAGCGCTGGTCGGTAGGATTTATTTAGGAGTAGGAAGGACTCTGAAGATTATACGGGTAGGCCGAAAAATGCAGTGTTTTGTTTTGTTATAGAGAAAGGGGCTGGAGATAAAATCAAAGTGTAACTATTTATGTTGGTTTGCTTCTCCATATTGTTATTGTCATACAAAAACATAAAATAATATAATAAGTTTTGGAATCGTAAAAAAATAATATAAGACTCTACTCAATTTTGGAGATCATAGAGAAAGGCAAGAAATTTTTAAGCCTATAGTCTCGTATTTTCACACAAAATAACTTTTCTGCTTCAGCTTAGCTTTGCTTTCGTTTCTCCAAAACTTTACCTGAACACTGAAATAATTTTTGTGTCGGTAAAGTCATGCAGTTAAGTAGTTCCGAGGCGTCGTTAGCCGCCGTCAGTTAACAGACAGCCGGCACCGGTAATTAGTGGGATGGTGGCAAGTAGTTAACTGGGGCGGCTCGACGAACAGTTGCGGTCTTGCCTTTGACAACACGGCGAGTACAATTTAAATCTTAACCTTTCTGCGGAGGATATAGGGTTTGGTAGAGTGGATTTTTTTATTATACACTTATTTTAATGGAGATGAAGATTGAGTTCAATATACCCTGTGACTATGTTCTCAAGTGGACTATAGTGTCACCTCATTGCTCTTTAAATGACGTCTCCGATAATTCTATTCTCACCTTCCAAAATTCGACTTAGCGCAATACTAATGCTATTCATCTACCTTCATGCTTAGCACAACAGTGTTCATGATTGAAATAAAACTATTATACGGATTTTATCGCGTTTATTTACTTATTTATGTTGTATGCGAGGATCGGACCGCAAACAACAACTAAATATGAGGGCACCCAGTTATTAACTATGACATCAGGAAGTCTAACTATTAGCTATTATTATCATATATAACTATTATTATCACTTCCGGCAAACATTAAATACATAGTTCCGCTGTAGTAGTATTGAAAAGTAGAGGAGCTATGTATTGTAATTTGTCCCTACACTTTGTTGCTATATTTGAACCACATGGATTTTTTTCTATCAGTCGACCGGTCTGGTCCTCAGACAACCCTGATAAGGGATTTATTGTCTTGTGGATAAGGGGCGACGTGTCCTTTGACATCTCGAGTGTATGCACTGTAGTTTTTATTACTATTCCAATATACATATAAGATCCAATTATAAATAATTTTTACACAATATTTTGATTACTATTTAGTTATGGAATTCGTTTTAGAAGCGGTTTAGGTACAAGCACATAATATGAAGTCGTACCTAAAGTCTACTTAGTTATCCAATAATATTTGAACTTTACGGACTAAAGCGTCAACTAGGGTATCGTAAAATAATTTTATTTCGTGTTGTTTAGATGCTATCATTATTTTTCGAGATGTAAAGATATCGACCTTTCATAGTCCCTCCCGAGGGAAATTCTCTCAGCCCTCAGCGCCGACTGTCCCTCACACGTAGTTATCACGTCTTGAAGATGCGACGGGAAGCATCGCTTCTATTTGACCTTTGAATATAAAGCAGATGGGGATTTGATATTGATCAAAGAAATACTGTCTTAGAGCGTCGTCGGTCCAAAATCTTAAAATTTCTCAATAGATTATTTTATTTATATTTTGCTTTTATTTTTCCTTAGTGAAATGAAGTGAGAATATGATCACGGGCAGTTAAATATTTCGAGAACAAGGAACTTGTAGATTAAATCTATCTCTAAATTGTGAGAAATAATACAATATCGATAGTTTGCGAAGCAGTAAAGTGCCAATCATTATAGGAAGCTACACTTTGATGGCCTGTAAAATATTCTATTTGCCGGAGTCCGTAATAAAACTAACTTGTAAAATAACCGGCGCTTTACGATCCTCGCTGAGCTGTCGGCGCGACTGTACGCCGTCAATCCCGCTCCTCTGCGGAGTAGGCAGCGCGGGCGGCGGCGCGAGGGTGGACTTTTTATCTTCGAACGTGATCGCAATGATGCTTGATCCACTCGAGTTCGCCTCATTTTTGTATTAAACAATCATCAAATTTTTATTTGGTTTGCGGTTTTCAGAAAGGCAACGACTCCTACTGCTCAATAGTTGCTATAAATAGCCGGGTCTGTTCACTCGTTTTTTTTTTAATCTGATTGTGCGCTAGTGTTCACAATCCGCCGCGACTCCTCTGACATGATCAGATACTTTTTTAATACAATTCTGTTCACTCGTTACTGAGTACTGAGTTGCGTTTCTTTTACCACATCCAGTACTCAGTCTTCAGTTGTTTTGTTTATCTCAGTTAGAATTTAGTGTGATATTGATTCTAAAGATTCACAGTTTGCTCATTTATCAGTTTCGAGAATTACTAGTCGCTAGCGTAAAAATATTTGTATTGAAAATTTATGAAGGCACTTTTTAATTTTCTGTATTATCAATTTACGGATGTGAACGTACGTAACGTAAAACTCTAGGTAGAAAAAAAAGATTTACTTATGTAATACTTACTTTCCTTTCATAATTCCAAAATTATAATAACAATTATAATGAAATCATAATTTCGTGTGTACCTAATATTGATTCACGTTTGGGCAGACTTCAAACGGGTGGAGTTTTTCAATTTTATACGTAGTCATGTTGATAACATAATTATGGACTTATTAAAATTATAGTGTGTAAGGATTCAAGTATTATTCAGTAAGTAACTCTCAAGCCCGTAATCCAGAGGTACAGGCCCTCAAAGGGCGGGTTCCTCTCGCATTATGAAGACAAAGCCCCGTAATGCAGCCTTAGTTTAATATAATAACGTTAGTAATTTGTTAGTTGCTGTTGACGGGTTAATTATAGTAGGCAGCGAAAACTAATTTGCGTTTACCCAATGTTATAGTTCTTTGAAGCGATTTAATTACTGGTATACCGTCACGGCTATAATAATCTTCTATATATATTAGTGATGTAACGAATGTTGGATTTTTGACATTCGCGAATGCGAATGCGAATGCGAATATTTGGCGTCAACATTCGCGAATGCGAATGCGAATGCGAATGTTGACTTTCAAACAAGAAACCCTACATTGCAAATAAAAAAAACCTAAAAAAAAAATACACGACTTTTTAAATTACAGAAGTGCTGATAATGATATCAAACGGTTGAATTGATTTTCGTGAAACATAGTTAAGAACACTCTCGATCAGAATATCTTTCTAAAAAAGAAACAAAATTTAAATCGAATCATTTGTTTGGGCGCTACGTTGCCACAGACAGACACACAAATACACATGTTAAACTTATAACACGCCTATTTCTCGGAGGTTAATAAAGAGCGCGCAAAATGTTAAACTGGATTGACATTTCGTGTCGGCCGAACATAGCCGCACCCATAGGTTGAATGAAGGAAGTTAGTCACTTAAAGTTAATTCGAAGAGATTTGTTTTGATTTGAGGGTAGTATAGTATTATTTCATTAATCAAATTTATTTTATATCCAAATTTTATTAAATTAATATTTTACTTAAAGTTAATTCGAAGAGATTTGTTTTGATTTGAGGGTAGTATAGTATTATTTCATTAATCAAATTTATTTTATATCCAAATTTTATTAAATTAATATTTTAATTAGTTAGACATACAAGAGCAATAGACAAAGATCCTATTTATAATTTAGTTGCCTACCTCAAGACAGTTATTTTTTTTATTGAAATATATGTGCATTATGTGCAAGTGAGCTAAGTTACGATCGAGGCTGGTTTGCAGCCAGAGACTAACACGAGGGCTGTGCTGTGATGGAGCCAAGGTGTGTAATTAACAATGCTCACGCATTTCATACGACATTTTACAACTTACTTGCGAGTAAAAAATATTTTGTATATTACAATCTTAATTGAAAAAAAAAAACACAAATTACGATTTTTTTAAGACCTAAAGACTTGCAGGTGAATGAATAATAAAACAACATAGCGCGCCGTAAGTTTTTAGGGTTCCGTAGTCAAACTCGGAACCCTTATAGTTTCGGCACGCCCGTCTGCAATCACAGTAATTTTATACGGAGACTATTAGGGCTAAAATACTGCAAAATAATAAATTTAAAGAGTTAATGTACCGCTTAAAAACTGTTTTTAAACGTTGAAAGCAAAGTTATTCCATTATACCTCCCGTACTTAAGAAAGGAGTAAAAAATGTTTACACACAATTTTTCAATATTAATTCCCTAAGCTTCATTGTGGCTTTTTTTACTTAAGTAGCAAGATTAATCCTTTAAATTATAATCACATTATAAATGGTTTATTATAGGAAATAAATAGTTATTTACTATTCAAAATATATAAGTAATTTAAAAAAAAACTAAATGAGTTTCAAACTAGGAACCACTGCTTGTGCACCCAGTCTAATCACAACTTAATTATTTGAATTAAAAATCCTTGTAAGAATTTTCAACAGTTTAAAAAGAAAATAAAGGTTTATGTCACTTTTGTTGAAGATGTCTATGATGCCGGTTTAATAAATTTAGTAACAGAATTTCTTACATTTTTATTTTAAAAGGTGACTTATAGTTTTTTAATTCGCAGAAATTAATAGGGTACGAGAGCCGCCGTATTCAATGTTTCATATCAATAAAAAAGATCACTTTTATTTTATGAGTTCCGTAGTATCAAAAAGTGGCGGGATGTCTACGGAACTCTCGAGTATGCGTAATCCGACATGTATTTGGCTGGTTAAATTTATCTATGGGTCTGGCAAAGCCGGTATCAATTATTATATTATTTGAAATACATATAATAAATCGAATGTTTATAATATTGTTTGTTTAAAATGAATGTGAAATAAATTTATTTGAACAGTTAATGTTTCATGTTAAATATTTAAATAAACATCGTTTATTTATTGTTTTAAATGTTTACTATTTTTAGGATAACTCTTTACTAAGATTTAAAAAATGTAAAGTCGATAGCACTATTGCGTAATAAGCTGCTTTATGAAACTAAAAGCGGTGCAATAAGGGCCACCCTATGAGCAAGTTTATTTTAATAATATATAATTATTACTAGTTGTTAACATTCCATATCCGTCTACAGATAATTTCCTTTTTGCTTTTCAAAAACATTCGCCAAACATTCGCATAGATTCTTGCGAATGCGAATGCGAATGCGAATGTCAAAAAATATGCGAATATTCGCGAATGCGAATATTCGCGAATGCGAATGCGAATATTCGTTACATCACTAATATATATATATAACTCAAAGGTGACTGACTGACATAGTGATCTATCAACGCACAGCCCAAACCACTGGACGGATCGGGCTAAAATTTGACATGCAGGTAGATGTTATGACGTAGCCATCCGCTTAGAAAGGATTTTGATTAATTCTACCCCCAAGGGGATAAAATAGGGGATGAAAGTTTATTAAATTAAACTCCACGCGGACAAAGTCGCGTGCTCAGCTAGTAATAATATATGAAGGCAGAATTGATGTCAACCTCCTTAACATCGAAGCTGTCAAGAATTTCTTCAGCGATACGAGACGGAGCTCGGATGAGCCAAACAGCCCGGCTTCAATATTTTACTTACGGAGCCCAAGTGACCTCTTCCTATTTTTTATTTCTCGAATTCTTCAAATCTTAAAGCTAGGGTATATCAGGTCCAATTCTTATTACGACGTACTTGCATCATATTAAAATGACGCCATTTTTATTAAATATATAGTTGACATAACTATGGTAGCAATTTTTTTTATCAACATTCCAGTTTAATAACAGTTCTTAATTATTCATTAGGGAATGTAAAGAATTGCTGTTATAATTATAAATATTGGTTTGTTTAATAAAAAATAACTTATTGTAGTCAGTACGAGCAGATAAAGTGTTGTTCATAAATAATACAATTAAAATTTTATCGTCATGTATTTAATTTTCGTTTTGATCTGCGCATATACGATGAATTGTATAGCAGGTGCGTTTAATTATTAATTAAAAAATAACGAACTATAACTACCTATTAGCATCATTTTTACTCATTATTAAATATAATTACCAAACTCATAATAATGAAAAGCCATAAGTATTCCTTTTTTATAAAATACCGACACTCTGTCAGTACAGAGAGCCAAGCAGCCTACCCTTGACGAATCACTAGAAAGTGACAAGTTCAAAAATACTTGAATCGCCCACGGCTATCGCGATTATAAATTTTCAGATAATACAGACATAGAGTCACGAATATTATACGGAAGCGAGGTCAGTATCACGGACTACCCGTATTTCGCGACGACAGAGTGGTGTGGCGCTGTAATACTATCAGAGAAATGGCTGATCACAGCCGCACACTGCGTGCACGACCCAGAAACGTGAGTAATATATAGTTACACCATCACGTCTTATCTCCTGAAAGAGAAGGCACAGGTTCACTGTAGCGCAATACATATCTCACCGAAGGTATTTTGTTCACGATGCCAATGGTAGGGGACGAGCCTATTGTAATTCTTGTACTTAATAAGCGTTTATTACTTTACTTCTTCTTTCCTTCCATTATACCGGTGTCACTCCCCCTGAATGTCAAAAGAGTAGGCCATGTTCCACCACACTGAGCTACAGGTTTCCTCCCTGAGGTTTTCTTTAACGTTCAGCAAGTGATGATCTTTGATGAAAATTAGATTTCCACATGATTTTTGGGAGGAAGTTCCTTTAAAATAGGCTTGCGGTAGGATTTAAATGGCCGAAATCTTCATACTTGAAATGCGTTTTACGTAAGTTTGTAACGTCCTCAGTGAAAAAGTTATCTAAAAATAAACTAGATGGCGTAAGTGACTAGTATTCAGGTGACTGGATAGTGCGACCTAACAAAACTTAAAATGCTGGTGCATGCAGAGAACTTCCTTCCTGACGGGGGTCCCCTGGATGCACAGTTATTTTTTCGGTTATGACTATGATACATATTCGTATCATTATAAGTACTTATCGAGGTCAAGTAGACGATTATGAGATAAATTGAAAAATGACGTATCATAATTTCATCATACGAAACAACATCTATCTGCCTGTGCCTCCTTCCCGTTTTGTATCCTTTGGATTTTTCATTGAATTAACCTTTCAGAGTTATGCGCAAGCTGGTCTATGTTGGTGGCGAAATGAAAAGTAACAGCCTTTTAGTGGAATACAGCTCTTACTACATATATCCGTACTATGACCACGACGAACTAGAGCATGATATAGCGTTGCTGAGATTGAAAACACCACTTAAGTTCACCAGTAAAGTCCAGAATATAAAACTGGCGGAGCATAATTCTGCGAATAACAACCTTGTATCAGTTGGTAGAGGCATAGATGAGGTGAGTACACCTATAATACAATCGCATTACGTATTATAATACGCTCTGATCTCCAATTTAGATACAGTACCTACTGAAATAAGCTACCTCCATACGGCCCCTCTATCCGTGCTAGGCGTCAGTAGCGTTACATGATATTTATAGGTATACAGAGTGGCAGCTGCGGCGCCCTACGCTTTATACTTTAAGGCTTTGCTTCTGTCGGGCGTCCGTAGACGGCACTGTTTTTTTATATAGCATTTAGTCACTGTTTAAATACCTCCAGATTTGTACGTTATTTAGCTAATCAAATTACATCTACAGCGGGTATTCCTCTGAAAATAATGTGCACATTTGTTTCTCACAATAGAAGAGAAAGCGAAATACGGCAAATGGGACCTAAATCATATTTGTGGTACGCGAAGGCAATAATCTGTTCTATGTTTTAGACCGGTGAGAACTCAGAGTCTCTTATGCAAATAGATTTAGTGCAACTGACATTAGAGCAATGTATGGAAGCCGTGCCGCTGAAACATCGACCAGTAATACGTCAAGTCATGGAGCGCGTCGGTGATGCAATCATCTGCGCTATGAGGCCTGACAACAAACCAGGCGTATGTAAGGTAAGTATCCATCCATACAAATGATGCAAAAACAAACTTGCAACAAATCCACTCCTTAAGATATCCTACGATCTAGGCCTAGTGGACCAAGATCCCAGTTGCCCCAGACCTACGTCATGATAGGAAAGATGTCATTTTTAGGATGGGTAGTATAACATAAACATAGCAAGGAGGTCCATTAGCAGAGGAGAACCTAACACTCGAAACCAAACCACTATAAAATCGAAACGAAAACTTAACAATATTCGTAACTAAACTTCAAACTTATTAACCCCAAAAAAAAAAAAAAACAGCAAGGAATGGATACTCGCTAAGCTGAAAGCGGGGCCATTTTACAGGTAGCAGGTATCAAATATGGAAAAAAACATGCTAACTTACGTCAAAGTAGAGGCTGCGAATCAAATAGCTTTTTAAAATTATGGCATGGAGATAGTATTAATGACCAATGGCTATTATTGAAATACAATTAGCTAACATCGTACTGAATAATAGAGGGTTCAGTTCTCTAGATCACGGATCATCAGATTGTATAAAGGTGGATTTAACTCGTAGTTTACAGTATAAATAAATCTATCTCAAGTCTAAGAAATGCCATTCTATTGTCATACCAATAGAAATTGACATGCCAAACGTGTAGGATGAAAAGGCCGTTTCCGAAATTTACCCTAGTCTGGGTGTCACTGAGATCGCCCGCAGTCCATGCTATGTTACCCATACTACAAGCGTTGCTTAGTTTGGACCATACATTTGGTGTGTCAGGCTGAAGATATTTATTTTATTTATTTATTTAATGTTCTCAGGGTGACTCCGGCAGTCCATTAGTGCGCGATGGTTCACTGGTCGGTATCACTGCGTTCATACTTGACCTTGACGACAGTTGCGCCGCGACTAATCTTGGGTTCTACACTAACGTGACCACCTACATACCGTGGATGAGAGCTGTAACTGGATTAGATATTTAATAGACGTTGTATAAAACCAACTGGCGATTAACAAAAATATATGTACTTATATTAAAAAATGTAAAAAGACAAGCCCACTGAGTTTCTTGCCGGATCTTCTCAGTCGAGGTCGTGTTCCGATCCGGTTATAGATATAAGAACAATATGTTAAAGTGACAATTTGTAAGTGCCTAGGCAAAAACAAAATAAAAAAAATGATTTGATTGATTTTAATAAAATATTTTTTAAGAAATCTAGTTATTATTTTTTAAATATGTACTAATAATAATAATTTAAGTAAATCTATCTGTTTCACAACAAATTATTATTAATATTTGCAAGCTTATTAAATACAGCGGTACATGCGCACATCTATACAAGTAAATAAAATTGAAGTGTCTGTTTGTAAAATCAAAATAACACCTTTTGACTAAATGCATATGAAAGTACATACGACACCTAAAGCAAAAACGCGATTTAAAATTTTTTGTCGGTCTGTCTGTATGTTTGTTCGGGGTAATCTCCGAAACGGCTAGACCAATTTTGACAGGACTTTCACTGGCAGACAGCTGATGTTATCAGGAGTAACTTAGGCTTCCTTTATTCTAGAAAAACAATTAGGGTTCCGCGTAAAAAAATAAAAACACATAACATCAAAGAGTATCTCCGAAACTGCTGGATAGATTTTGACGGGACTTTCACTGCAGATAGCTGATGTTATAAGCAGTAACTTTTATTTTAGAAAAAAACCAAATGGGTCCTGTCGCGCGGGCTCATAACGCGGGAGCGGGAGCGGTTAAGGTAAATTCCACGCAGATGAAGTCGCGGGCTCAGCTAGTTTATATATATTTTGTTTGAGCAATTTGTTCAATGTACAACGACAGTTGCTTTATTATCAGCGTGCATTTAGCACATTGCAAAACGATCAGTCTATACTTGCTTGTTGCAAATAATTTGTTTCATTAGGTAAATAGTTGCAGTACTAAATTCATACGCTTGAAATGCGTTAGGTCGCGGAATGCATCTGGGCGAGACGTAATATTTTTACACCGTGTCAGGTCGAAATGCGCCTGACCCCATCGCACGCATACCCAATTTATGTCCACTCAACAAATAACAATACAGGTTTGAAACAATTCAGCCGGGTGAAGTTCTGTGGACGCCAGTGACAACTTTTAATGGGCCCACGGGGCACACTTTTGTGCATTTTGGAGCAAATCCAACTTTTACCAAAGTTGCATTCGAACTTTGCAATTTGCGTCATCCATTAACAGTTTTGTGCCGGTAAAATATTCTTTTAACGCTTCAATGACGGCATTGTAGGATAATTATTCGTTTTTATGTTATGTAACCGAAATTGTTGTTGTTTTATTAGACGGTTGGTGTATTCCATTTTGCATGTCAGCATGGTAGCCGCATCGGATCGTATCGGGAGGACAATGTGTGTAAGTGCAGAATAATTCGTTGATTTGTTAGTTGATTTACTGTCGGGTCGTTTCAACCTCGCTTCGTATAATAATACCCCAGAATACTGGGGTCGTATCGAATATGTCCAGCTCGTTGTTTTTCCGTGAACAACAGAAATATAGTAGTTGTAAATCGTCGTTGCAATCCAGCCAATTTCACAATTGCGTTGAGATTTATTTATAAAAGGTGTCCGTGTTGTATTCCTTTATGCAAAAAATGCGTGAAATGCTTATCTTCTGCGGCTGTTTTTGTATTAATTTTATTATGTGCTAGCTGTTTTATAGCCTCCTCCTTCTGTATATATACGAGGGTACCATCATGAGATTGGTGTAGCCAAATTGTGCTAGTTTGTAAGGGTCTACCTATAATAAAAGCAACTCGAGTTTGATCAGCTGCTTTTATTATATCAATTGCTTAAATTTAATACAGAGTTCATTCGATTACTGAAAAAGCTGTTACATAAACCTATGTTAGCCCTTACCTATCACCGATTTTGATGAAAGCGACCATAAAAGCTATTAGGTACATTATCTATTGCCCTCAAACATTCGCTTTTTTTGAATGATTATTGGTGTATGAAATACGTATTTATTTAGAAATGTTATATAACTGGGGAGTAATAAACAAAACACAATTATATTCTTGTGTATTTGTGTGTTCCCCTCACAGTTGGAAACTGGGAAAAATCTCATTTCCTACAGGATATGAAGGGATTTCTCGTTCAAAGGTCTCATTTGTGAAACAATGGGGATTAAATCAAAATATAAAAGGTAACATATTATTATTGGCAATATGGTGATAGATATACAATGCCCACCACACCCTATCTTTCTATGCATGTTTTAAAAGTCAATGCATAGAAAACACCTGGCTCTTATAGGGGGCAAAGCGGTGTCGGTAAAGCGACATTTAGGCTTTCCGTGATCTATTTACTAAAATGCCCAAAAACACTTTAATCACACATAATGCTCAGGCAATACCAGTAGAATTAGGCAGCCAATTTCATAAGACAAACAGCTTTCCAAAAATGACGAGTATCCACAAAACACAAGCAAACAATGGATGGAATCAGCATTCTAGAGCGGCGTATTCAAGCTCGCCGCCGTCCGCCCTCGCCCCCGCCCCCGCCCCGCCCCGCCCGCGCCCGCCCAACCTACACGCGTTCGTTGTTCGCCCGCGGTACAATTAAAATGCTAATTATTTGCAGACAACTCAAATTGTGGAACTGGAATTATGAAACGCAAAATAATATATCGGGCCACTAAGTTACAATAAGCGGTTTAATGTTATTGGTGTATATTGAACTGGTTTTGAAACTGTACGTAAGCTTTAAAGCTCATTATTTGCGGAATATAGTGATTGCAGGAATGTGGTCGGTGGCTTTATCAACATGGGGTGAGATTAGTACGAGTATACTGTTATATTTGATGTGTTTTCATTAGATATATACCCAAATTTATCTCTGAATAAAATATGCCTATTTATGTATTGTCATATACGTAGGTAGGTAGATTTTTCATAAATTCCATTGCTGCTATTAAAAGATAAGGGCTTTTCGGCTGTTTTCCCAAAAAGTTGTATTTCAAATACACACGAAACATTCCTTCAATACAAAGTTTTTCATTCCAAAACTTCCTTTGAAATCCGGAACTTCGTTAAATTCCTTTCGGAAGACTTAAAAGGCTTCACTCACAACACTTCACACATGAACGTAGCTCTTCGCGGCACCATCAGCACCGGGTTCTATACGATACGATATACTCGTGCGATTATAGCTTCACCCAAACGCTTGCTATAATTGTACCGCGCACAACTCCGCGTCGGATTGTCGACTCAAACGTTTGTGAACATGATAACAGAATCGCTTTATTTTCACAGAGAAACTGTACAAATTATTAATTAAGCTAACTTCGTGAAATATCGCCCCATGCCGCCCCTCAGTGGGGCGCGGTTCTCGTGCGAGCCAACTCAAATACAATTTTGTGTGTTATAATAAATTGACTTGACATTCAACGTCGTCGCGAAAATACGCTTTAAGTGGAATAAAATTAATATGCCGTAATTGATTAATTAAGGTTAACATGAAGGGGTAACAGTGGTAACTCCGCGATATGCGCCGTGATTTATGGACTAATTAATTTTGTTTAATTTAGTGTTAACTTTTGATTGTTAATTGGTCCCGTGATAGGAAGAGCAGAGTTTAATGACAATGGAATCAGTTGGTGTATAATACAAACTAGACATATAATGTGTTGTTTCGTATACAGGGAGGTATAGATCGCGTCCCTATCTGGTTGAAGATTTAAGATATAAAATACTTATGTAATAATGACAAGTCGTGAGTGCTCCAATAGGCCTCAATAAAAAAAAAGCTTTGATTTTGACTATCAGACGGAAATCAGGTATTTCAGGTAAGCTTATGTGTATACTAGGTGAAACAAAAGGGTATACATTTTTTTTTTGGAACTTAACTTTGTAAATTTAAAACTATTGGCTTTGTGGTACAACTGAAGTACTCAAGGTTTTGTAGACTTATGAAATTTGTCAACAGCTATATCCCTCCCTATAACAACTTTTGTTTTTCAAGTTTCCTCCAAAGCTGATAGTTTTAAAATAACAAAGCTAAGTTTTGAAAAAAAAAGTATACCTTCATGTTTCAACCTGTATAAAATGCTCTATGCAACTACATTAGTTTCAGTGTGACATGGAATTAGGTACATACTAGCTGTGCCCCCCGACTTCGTCCGCGTAGTATTTAACGTAACAAAATTTTCGGGATTATCGGGATTTAACGTAACAAAAATTTCGGGATTATCGGGATAAAAAGTTATCCTATATGTTAATCCCGGTTATAAACTATCTGTGTTCCAAATTTTATCCAAATCCGTTCAGTAGTTTTTGCGTGATGGAGTAACAAACATACATACATACATACATCCACACTCACAAACTTTCACATTTATAATATTAGTAGGATTTTTCCCATCTTTGTTGGTTCATTGTACGAGTAGAGGTATAAAAAAAAACCATTTTGATTCATTTTCTTGCTATGCAGTAATTATTATATTTTGTAACCTAGATATTATGTTTTATCGATAAAAAGTAATTTCTGTTTCTCAATCGAAACATTGCCAAGTCAATACCTCGAACATATATCATGCTTTTGATCTTGGTGTTTTACCTTAGAAATTTCTTCATTTGACGAATCGTCGAAATGGCAGACGACATCAAAGCTTTGGTGCGTAGACGATCATTACGGACGCGCGGATTTGCATATGAATAGTCGATTTTAAACCAGCTAGTCGATTAATGATCAAGGTAAATCGTTTAGAAATAATTAAATATTTATCTTTATGTAACTACCTTCCTAAGCATCTTTCAGTTTTATGTTTTGCAGTGTAATTAGTGTTTTAATATATAATTCAGCATTTTTAGAGAAGAAGGTACTTGTATGGAAAATGGTGTCTAGGTAAAGCCTGTGAAATTTCACTTCACAAGAGCTTTGTATCCACCATGTCCGATATTATACCATCTGAAAATAAAAAAATTGCCCCTTTTTTGACGTTCCACTCCTAGGTACCGGCCTCACCTCACTGCCAGGGGGATTCAGGCCGTAATCCACGACGCTGGCCTAGTGCGGGATGGTGGATGATTTCACATGTCTTTCGAAAATTGGTTAGACTTTCTAAGACTTGCAGGTTTCCTCACAATGTTTTCCGTCACCGTAAGCGAGTGATAATCATTTAGAAATTACGGTTCGCACATAGATTTCGAAAAACCCAGAGGTGCGAGCCGGGCTTTGAACACAGGAAACGATGCCCGCAATACGCGTGCTTAACCAACCCGTGTTACAATCTAGAAACTTAAAAAAAACGGTCCAATCATATCTATCAATAATCGGCTATCACACGCGTACCTTCTTATTTGTCCCATCACTAGCGAATATTTTGGATTACAGCGAACAGGCACTCACACGGAATCGCTAATGGGCCGTAACGCAGTGGGAATATTATATTGGAATGGTGACGCTCGGATTACGGGTTTTATTTTGGTGGATTCCCAATTAGTGGACTTGTTAACGTGGGTTCAACAGCTTTTATGGGCATTTGAATAAATTTTATAAGCGAATTATAAACACATACCTTATAATTAAGACGTCAAAGTACAGTGTCACATGAAGAGATGTACACGGAGAAAAAAATTTGATTTAGATTTTTGTAGTTTTTATTACTTATTCTTTTTTGTATTTTTTTCTTAACGTTTTGTAATTACAGTAAATATTTATGTCATTCCTTGTATCAATTTCTTCCGTAAGACAAGTGAAGTTATGCGGTTTATTATTCTTCAAAATTAATCAATCAATTGCCCCAATTGGACCAAGAATCAAACAAATTGGCATCGAAATAAAGTCGGTGACAGATTGAACCTCGCAGTGGTGTTGTTTAAACACTAGCTGTCGGACGCTGATTAATTGCTCAGCCTAAACAAATACCATTATATAGATGAACTTGTAGCACACATAAAGCTATGCGATGCAAATTAAATAGCGCAGGCAGAGTGACAGTGGGAAAGAAAAAGAATAAGCGATGTGGTGGAAGAAGAAATAAATCCTGGCTCCGTAACATTAGAAAACACACCGGCATGGCCAGCGTAGAGCACCAGTCGCGCGTGGCAAGCAATAGAGTTGAATATGCGGAGGTGACAGCTAACCTTCATTAGTGGAGAGGCACCACAAGAAGAAGATGAGGGAGTGGCAGAAGAATGGATATAAGACAATTTTCTACGAAAAATCATGATAAGATTCTCAATCCTTAAATAACATAACCGATCTCCTTCAAATATAAATCAAAATCGTTTCGGCAATACTTGTTAATATTAATTTATCTATTATGTCCCCCTGCTGGACATAGGTCTCCTCTATCTTCTATCATCCATGGTACAATAACATATTATGAAGAAGAAATGAACTGACGAAGCATACTTCGTCAGTTCATTTCTTCTCACTACGGCCGAAGATTACGCCACCATTAGTGTTGTCATTTATTAACAATTTCAATACAAAGAAGAATAGAATAACTCTTTATTAGAACAGCAGCAGTAGTAGAAGAACAGCAGACGCCGTCTTGGGCCAATCACGTACTCGCTATTACGGGAAGAATATTAGTACTTAGTGTTATTACATCATTCTATGACCTATCACGTTCCTCACAGCTAACAAACAAAAAAACACCAATTAAAACTGGAGCTACAATGTTTTCGAGATAAGGGCGATTAACTTACAACACCCTTATCTTAACACTTAACACATCGCATCCAGGTTTAAAAACAACATTAAAATGCCATTCTATATGGACATGAGAAATTAATCGAGTAACATTGAGTCCCAAAAATAATTTTATGTAGATATATTGTTAACTCAATGCCAAAAGGTATTTGAAAAAAAACTTTGCATGTTTTACAAATAAAACTCCCCAAAATATATCTCTGAATGTGCTCGCACCCTTTCGAAGTGGCGTCCAGTGAATTCTATTCAAATTAACATATTTTCGGGTTACGGGCTCGAATGAAGTTGAAATAAGATTAGGTCCAGCGTAAATAACGCGCGGGTCCGCGACGTCTGTCCTAATTGATTTGAAGGTTCAACATTTTAGAAACTTCCTTGCCATTATTATGTTTTTAACTTTATGACATTTATTGAACGATCCTGAAGAGATTCGGAAACATAGAGAAATGAAAGACACTAAATTTAGAAAGTAAAAAAAAAAATATTATTATCCTCTATTGTACAATTTGCTATATCAATATTTTACGTAGACGCTAGCGACTAGCGAGTGGAAAATACGCGTATAACGCAGCCTCTGGATGCTTGCAATACTGAAAACATTGCTCGTATGTTATAAACCTGAAGGGAAGTGAAACAGAGGGAACGGAACGGGGAGAGGATTCGACTATTCTACATCAAGAGGTACCGCAAAGAGGTCCTAATTGTGGTCGACGAATACGTGGAACAGGAAACTGAATTTCGTCGTTATGTGCTGAACTTCGTCAAAGAAAGCATGGAAGATATCTCAGTGCGACCACTACGTTATTACATCAGCGATGAATCCCACACAAATATGTCTCCGAAGCGGTTTGACCATGGAGCCAAGAGACAAAGGTCGAAGGGCTAGCGGCTCGACCGAAAATGATTAATCGCCGGCCTACGTACTCGCCGACATTAAAATACGGAGGAGAGCGAGTCGGCCGCCGATACATCATGTGCGGCCTTTGTTGTCGCAAAAATAACTTATAGCGCAAGATACGAGCCGGCAGGATAATCAGATATCTTTTTAGTTGGCCAACCCCTCTGTTGGACATAGTATAAAATACTATAAAAATATAGTTGGCCCCGACGTTTTTTCCCGCACAACTTAAAAATTCAAAAACTTAAGATATTCTATTCAACATATTACTAGCATTTTTTTGAATATTGATGCTACTCGTATATGCAGTTTAAACGGTTTTATAGACTATTTAAAGTGTTCTTAGACCGCATCACGAATGGTGTAAAAAGGGTTACGATTATTCAAAGGCCTGTAGATCAGAAAACATGATAGTTGCGTATAGAAGGTATGTCTTTAGACATCTACATATCAGCAGCTACCGCCGCAGCGGCGTACCATTTGCAAAACAGTTAATAAACAGCCACTTATGACGTAGGTTATTTATGATCTGCAAACCGCATATTTATTATTTATTTTTGGCCGTCGCCTTTGAATTGCGTTTGATTATTCGTGGGTAAAAGTGCCCACATATCTGTCCCAGGTGGCTAGTAGAAACTCTCGAGAAAGCATATTAACGCTGTCATTCTTATTGAGACGACGGCACCATGTCCATGTTGCCGAGAAAATGTTCAAACCATCTCGATATTACTTCCTGGAAAAATTCGTTAGTTGAATTCGAATTTTCAATTGCTTATTTTTACATCTGTTATCTGTTGTCTTCAGAACTTTGTTTATTCAGCAGTAGGTGTTACAGGTAGATGGGGTACATGAGAAGGGTTCCCAACACGAATGTTTATGATGAAATAATCTGAGTCACAGGAGCTCAGTGAGCGCACGTAAGAGCGTTAATGCTTATCGTAAATTCTTAATATGACTTGTATATGAGCTTTGTCGCGAACTTTCTTATAAGCCAAGCAACGCTTCTAAGAATAATTGTAAATATATTTAATTAAAGTTCATATTCAAGTTCTCTTTTTCGTTTGTTGAATAATGTAACCTGTATTTTCAACTTGACTGTAATTGAAACTGACTACCTAAAATGATTTATTTAGATGGTGATCTGTCGTTATATATATATATATATATCTTGAGGGCGCTGCTTAGTAATAAGTTTTTTCTTACGACGATAGAACCCCACGGACTTGTGGGCAACAGTTATCTTAAACTATAAGTTTTCATAAATTGAAACCGGTTAATAAAAAGATAAACTATTCGGTGCAACCTGTGTGCTTGGATTTGTTCCAAAATGCACAAAAGTGTTCCCCGTGGGCCCATTAAAAGTTACCATCGTCGCCCTGCAAACTTCACCCGGCTGAATTGTTTTAAAACCTGTATTTATTCGTCGGGCGGACACGTTAATTCGCTGTACCTTCATTACTGTACCAAATTCTATTTAAGAACTTATTCTATTATTTAGTGGCCATAGCGTGGGCAATTGAATTACTGTTGAATGAGTATACTCATATATTTAGTGCCGACATGCCTTTTTTTTGTTGACTCCTGAAGCCGGTATCTACGGGTCACCATGAAAAGATGAAGTGCTGTCGAGGGATAATTATAGAAATGAATAAATAAATAAAATGAGAGTTTGTGTGCAATTTTTCATTAAGGATAAAGAAATAATCTCAGGCTACATTCACATCATGAATGTGACTACATTTTTGGAAGATATTTCGGTACCTGTATACGATAAAATGTATGTAAAAATCGTTGTCGCATTAATCATATGAATGATCGCTAAGAGTTAGAGTATAGTATGGTATTTAACTATTCAGTATTGATTCACGGCAGCTTAGTATGACACTAACTTTGGTACTTATAAAGGTTGTTCCACTAAAATTGACCGTTTTTGAACTAATGTCAGACATTTATTTTTATCGCCTTTAAACCCTATTCTCGTAAATTATATCATTAAAGTACAAAACTTTCAACGCATTCGGCTACCAACTTTAACTATTTTCATTGATCTTGTGAACTTTATTTTTTTATACACTTGTAATATTATTATTAGAATGTCTGTCTGTATAATTGTCTCTGAACAATGAAGTACTTTTAGAGCTTTATTAATGGCTGTGTTTGCGTTTGAACGTGAATTATTGTTTAATTATATTTATACTGATATCAACATCATGTTAAATAAGTACTTCTATACAAATAAATAAAATTGGAGTGTCTGTTTGTAATATCAAAATAACACCTTTTCACTAAGTGCATATCAAAGTACATACGACATCTATAGCAAAACCGCGATTTATATTTTTTGTCTGTCTGTATGTGTGTTTGTTCCGGGAAATCTCCGAAATGGCTGGACCGATTTTGACGGGACTTTCACTGGCAGATAGCTGATGTTAAAAGGAGTAACTTAGGCTACTTTAATTTTGGAAAAGCAATTAGGGTTCCGCGTAAAAAAATAAAAACACGTGAAAACAAAGAGTATCTCGGAAACGGGTGGACCGATTTTGACGGGACTTTCACTGGTAGATAGCTGATGTTATAAGCAGTAACTTAGGCAACTTTTATTTTAGAAAAACAAAATTAAAAAAATGGGTCCGCGCGGGTTTAGAACGCGGGAGCGGGCTTTTTTGTTAAGTTAAATTCCACGCGGACGAAGTCGCGGGCTCAGCTAGTTTTTACTAAAACAAAAACAGTATCATATTTTTATAAGCAAGTAAAGTCGCGTGACCCCTAAGGGTTAAAAATTGAACATAAGCTTGAAGGTTGGACAAACGATTATTGGCAATCAGAGCGATAATCGCTGTACTTTTCTTTTATATCGTGCTCTCATTTTGAAGCCCGAACACGGTTTCGTTTCGCACTGAAGAAATCTCATTTAATTAAGTTTATTTAAATTGTTGCTTTCTTTCATTGCATAAGTTCCCTTTTCAATTCTTGAACATAAAATACTAGCTAGCAATAAACTCGTTTGGTACGGCGGCAAAGGTTACGACCACCATTTTGTAGGCATCAATAAACCAAAATAAGTAATCAGAGTGGTTTGACCTCCAACTAATGACGCTCTCACCGCTAATGACATTACCGCCGACACTACTCTCCGTCACATTAGCCAATATTTATGTGCTCTCTCTCAATAAAAAGGGGACTCCAATAAAAACTTCACTTGTTGGTACTTTAACTGAATTAATGTCAGATAAATATGTCTATCAACAGACAGGACTCTACAATATGTTTGTAATTTTGTTAGGTAGTATTTTATGACTTCGCTAGGTTTTGAACGCTGGCCGCTCGACTCACTGCATTTGGTGGTTGCGGGTTCGATTATATTTAGGGCAAATTTCGGATATTACATTTTCGTATTGGCCGTCTGGGTATGGTACTCATAGTGGTACAATTATTGCTGAGTATGTTTTATAGGCGGGTTAATTCAATTTATAATTACTCAGTAATCACAGTACTGAATCGCTTACAATTGGAACCACCTTCCACCTGTCATATAAGGGTAAATTCACATTTGCACCGCAGACACGTTTGCTTCTGTTCTGTGACACTGCGATTTGAGTGCAACGCCAGTGCAGAGATCTCAAAGGATTTGTGTGAAGCTGCCGACGCGTCGCTCGAAGGAACATTCATTTTTCACCTTTATCTGATCTCGTAAAACATTGGCACGTCTATGTCACTTATAGTAACCTATTTTCACTGCATTATAAGTCTAATGATATGGAAGAAGTGTATAATTATAATATTTTATTAATCTTGATTAACTTGATATCTTTTTAGAATAAGAATGGAGAGAAGATTGTACTGAAAAAGTGCGTAAAATAGAATGTTGCCCTGAATTTGCGCTGAGCGAACCATTAACTCAAAAACTGTTGTTGTCTCTATTTTTTGAGTTCCCAAAATAAAGGCAACATCATAAATCGCTGTTAATGTTTCGCCAGTGCAAACTCACGTTTACATCAGCCTGTTCACATTCAACAGCCATAGCTACTATGAAATAACCCAAATATGTATTTACGGAAAACGCCAATAAATTGGGAATCAAAATAAACAGAGCTCTATATTCATACGGGAATGCGCGCGGAATGAATAAATTCACACGGCTCGTTCGCTCTGTGCCCCATTGTGTATGGGGCATATTCGTTGGGGCACATTAATGGTGCCCCATGTGTGAACGTAACCTATGCGCGGGAAGTGCCTGTGACGGACAAGTGGCGAATGCCAAGTGGGACTCTACAGACTCTTGGTTGAATTTGGGCTTATGTGATTTGGGATTACTTTAGTTAGCTACTGTTAAAACACTAATAAATCAACGCTCTACTTCTGAAACTAGTCTCGTTATGCGTTAGACCTAGCCCTCGTAAATGAGTTATATACAATATAAGTTATGTACCATACTGGTTAATGATTGTAGTTTATTTATTACGTAGACCCAACATAGTTGTAATTACGTCGGATTTTCCATCCTCCTTGAATTCCAGATATATAGTACTTAGATACTTGTGTTAGAAAACATTAACTCAGACACTTTTGACTATCCAAAGATTTTATTGGCTCTATAAATTCGGTTATAAATTTACAATACTCACAAATTTATTACTCACAATTTAATCCAGGAGGGAATTTCTGCTGTGATTTTGGTGTTCATTCTGTTGGTACACAACTTAACTACGTAGTTCCACCTTCTCACATAATATCGGCGTTAAGTATATATTATAGCTGCGTATCTTATGACGAGTGGGAGAACCGGAAGACCAACCCCCCTACCTCTTGGTATTGCAAGCATCTATAAGCTATGTTAACTACTTAACATCAGGCAGGTCGTATTCTACTTTGCCAACATTATTCTATGAAAAAAAAAAACTAATTACATATACATATCTCAGTCTTACTCATGACCGTTATGAGAATGACAACAAATATCGTTAGCTGTAAATGTAGTTTTGTAGTTTGTTGTAGAGAACAGAATAAGCCCGATTGTGTCACGAAAATAAACAACGTAAACTGTATACAAAGTTGGGATTAATATCGCACTAAATTCCGTCTGAGATGATCCAAAAAACAAACTGAGGGCTGAAAGTCGTAAAAGAAACGTAACTCGGAACTCAATAACGAGTGAACTGACCCGGTATTCATAGCAACTATCGAGAGCAGCAGGAGTCGTTCGATTCCTGAAAACTGAAAACCAAACCAATAAAGTACTCAAGTTGTTCCAATAAAAAGTTGAGGCGAACTCGAGTGGAGCGAGCATCATTGCGATCACGTCCGAACATAAAAAGTCCACCCTCGCGCCGCCGCCCGCGCTGCCTACTCCGCAGAGGCGCGGGATTGAAGGCGTACAGTCGCGCCGACAGCTCAGCGAGGATCGTAAAGCGCCGGTTATTTTACAAGTTAGTTTTATTACGGACTTCGGCAAATAGAATATTTTACAGGCCATCAAATTGTAGCTTCCTATAATGATTGGCACTTTACTGCTTCGCAAACTATCGATATTATATTCAAGTCACAGAGTGTATGGTTGTAAATTCTGTTAGTATGTCTTACGATTTTATGGGTCATACTCATAGTGGACATGACTTTCATTCCATCTTTTTTATTATTTATGATGCACTGATCAGCGATTTTCCCCAATCTCACATGATGGAATGGCTCGCTGACCCTATATAAGCCAGTTCCCTATAGATATGCAGACGCCCAACTCACCGGAAACAGTATAATATAGAACAAACATGGAACACAAAGTATCTGCTTGTCATAATCATAGATTCTAATGATAGAGATGATTGCTTTACAAGGAATAAGTTTTGTGTCCGTGGTCGCATCCCGATGTCTACAGAACCGAGAAAAAAGATTGCAATTTAAAATTACACCCATATCGTGTAAAAGAAGCAGTACCTACTATTAGGTACTTAGATCAGAAATAAAACCAAATCCCCATCTGCTTTATATTCAGAGGTCAAATAGAATCGGTGTTTCCCGCCGCATCTTCAAGATGTAATAACTGCGTGTGAGGGACAGCCGGGGCTGAGGGAATTTCCCTCGGGAGGGTCAAGGGGGTACAAGGAGGGTGGTTGATGTCTTCCACAACGCGACAAGTAATTACTGCTTGTAAACAACGTGAAATAAAATTGTTTTATGGCGACCTCCGGGTGACCCTTCGCCTTGTTAGGCTTTGTTTGTCAATTTATCATCTTTCTTTAAGATCTTGTAACTACCAACGCAATGCAACAAAATGTGCAAATGTTAAAAAAAATATTTCGTTATACCTACTGCTAAATATCTTTGAGAACGTTCTTGTGGCAGACATGTTTATGTTTACGTAACTGTGGGTTAGCACTGACGAAACATGTGCAATGATTTATATAGTTGTCTCCATCTTTTGCACAAAATTGAGGCAATTTCACAAATAGGTGTAAATTTTCCGCTAGTGCAAACTCACGATTCGGTGCAGTGGTTTTATAACACAATGTGCGCATGTACCACTGATTTTAATAAGCTTGCAAGTATTAATGACTAGCTGTGCCCCCCGACTTCGTCCGCGTAGTATTTAACGTAACAAAAATTTCGGGATTATCGGGATAAAAATTATCCTTCCTATATGTTAATCCCGGTTATAAACTATCTGTGTTCCAAATTTCATCCAAATCCGTTCAGTAGTTTTAGCGTGAAGGAGTAACAAACATACATACATACATACATACATCCACACTCACAAACTTTCACATTTATAATATTAGTAGGATGACACATTTTTTTGGGAAACAGGCAGATTAACTTAAATTACTATTATTAGTAACTATCTAATGAAATAATTTAAAAAACAAATAAAACCTAGATAAATATTTTATTTAAATCCAATTGTTTATTTTGTTTAGGCCAAAGGGGCACTTACAAATTGACACTTTTACATATTTTTCTTATATCTGCAACCGAATCGGAACACGACCTCGACTGAGAAGATCCGGCAAGAAACTCAGCGGGATTGTCATTGTAATTTTTTTTATATTTGTACATATATTTTTGTTAATCGCCAGTTGGTTTTATACAACGTCTATTAAATATCTAATCCAGTTACAGCTCTAATCCACGGTATGTAGGTGGTCACGTTAGTGTAGAACCCAAGATTAGTCGCGGCGCAACTGTCGTCAAGGTCAAGTATGAACGCAGTGATACCGACCAGTGAACCATCGCGCACCAATGGACTCCCGGAGTCACCCTGAGAACATTAAATAAATAAATAAAATATTTATCGCCAGACTGACACGCGAACTGTACTTATGGTTCAAACTAAGCAACACTTGTAGTATGGGTACCGTATAATAGACTGGGGGCGATCTCAGACTACTGCAAATTACGAAAAGGCTGATTCCGAAATTTACCCCAGCGGGAATCGAACCCGCAACCACCATGTGCACTGAGCCGAGCGGCCTACGCTCAAACCACTGCGCCAGATACATTACGTAGATACATCGGAAATTAAACCTATTCGCTGCTTCCAGACTCATACAGCTGCTGAGAAGCTACTAAGTTCACACAACTAAGGCCCGTAGTTTAAAATCACTCTCAAGTCTGAGAGTGATGTTGAGTACCTACACGTTTGGGATGTAAATTTGTATTGGTATGATATAAGAATGACATATAGTTCAAGCTATTCGATTCGCTGCCTTGAGGCTCAGATCGTGGGATATTTTAGATAGATAGATAGATAATTCTTTATTAATCCACCACTAGAAAACAAAACACTACAAATTATTACATATTTACACAGAAAGTGGAAAATGGGCGGCCTTATCACTAAAAGTGATCTCTACCAGGCAACCTTAGGATGGAGAGGATCTAAAGAAATTAATATGGGGGTGTACTTACATAAACTTACTTACTTTATAATTTAGATTTTAATGTTAACTAATTGTGAACAATTGTAAAATGCCATACAAATAAATACATAAATAAACTTAAACATATACATTACATTAAATAAACAAGAAAATAATATGACATTATACCTACTACATAATGGCTAAATGAAGATAATAGCACGCAACAGTTTAGACACAGACAAAAAAAATAATAAACAAATAATTATGAAGCAGTAATTATGGAGAAAGAAATAATTTCTTTACCTGGTCTTTGAAAATGTGTAAGGAAGGAGCGTTTTTAAGCGATTTTAAGGAGTGGAATTGTTACAAGTTTGTTTTTCATAATTTGTATGGAGGGGCCTTACATTGCAGGTCCCTGGTTTGTTGTCAGGCCTCGCAGCACAGATGATTGCATCACCGACGCGCTCCATGGTTCGACGTACTTGTGGTCGAAGTTTCGGCGGCACGCCTTCCATACATTGGTCTAATGTCAGTTGCACTAAGTCTATTTGCTTAAGAGACTCCGAGCTCTCACCGGTCTAAAACATAAAACATAATATTACCTTCGCGTCGTAGGTACCACAAATAGGATTTTAACATAGTTGAAATTATTTAGGTCCCATTTGCCGTGTTTCGCTTTCTTTTCTATTCTTCACGCTTGAGAAACAAATGTGCACATTATTTTCTGAGGAATACCGTAACGTACACATCTGGAGGTCTTTAAACAGTGACTAAATGCTATATAAAAAAAAAACAGTGCCGTCTAGGGACGCCCGAAAGAAGCGAAGCCTTAAAGTATAAAGCGTTGGGCGCCGCAGCCGGCACTCTGTATACTTATAATATCGTGTAACGCTACTGACGCCTAGCACGGATAGAGGGGCCGTATGGAAGCTTCGCTTGAAAACGTTTGTGTAGCTTATTTCAGTAGGTAGAGTATCCTGTATCCAAATTGGAGATCAGAGTGTATCATAATACGTAATGCGATTGTATTATAGGTGTACTCACCTCATCTATGCCTCTGCCAACTGATACAAGGTTGTTATTCGCAGAATTATGCTCCGCCAGTTTTATATTCTGGACTTTACTGGTGAACTTCAGTGGTGTATCCAATCTCAGCAACGCCATATCATGCCCTAGTTTGTCGTGGTCATAGTCCGGGTATATGTAGTAAGAGCTGTATTCCACTAAAAGGCTGTTACTTTTCATTTCGCCACCAACATAGACCAGCTTGCGCATAACTCTGAAAGATTAATTCAATGAAAAATCCAAAGGATACAAAACGGGAAGGAGGCGCAGGCAGATGTTGTTTCGTATGATGAAATTATGATACGTCATTTTTCAATTTATCTCATAATCGTCTACTTGACCTCGATAAGTACTTATAATGATACGAATATGTATCATAATCATAACCAAAAAAATAACTGTGCATCCAGGTGACCCCCGTCAGGAAGGAAGTTCTCTGCATGCACCAGCATTTTAAGTTTTGTGAGGTCGCACTATCCAGTCACCTGAATACTAGTCACTTACGCCATCTAGTTTATTTTTAGATAACTTTTTACTGAGGACGTTACAAACTTACGTAAAACGCATTTCAAGTATGAAGATGTCGGCCATTTAAATCCTACCGCAATCCAATTTTAAAGGAACTTCCTCCCAAAAATCATGTGGAAATCTAATTTTCATCAAAGATCATCACTTGCTGAACGGTGAAGAACTTAAGGGAGGAAACCTGTAGCTCAGTGTGGTGGAACATGGCCTACTCTTTTGACATTCAGGGGGAGTGACACCGGTATAATGGAAGGAAAGAAGAAGTAAAGTAATAAACGCTTATTGAGTACAAGAATTACAATAGGCTCGTCGCCTACCATTGGCATCGTGAACAAAATACCTTCGGTGAGATATGTATTGCGCTACAGTGAACCTGTGCCTTCTCTTTCAGGAGATAAGACGTGATGGTGTAACTATATATTACTCACGTTTCTGGGTCGTGCACGCAGTGTGCGGCTGTGATCAGCCATTTCTCTGATAGTATCGCAGCGCCACACCACTCTGTCGTCGCGAAATACGGGTAGTCCGAGATACTGACCTCGCTTCCGTA
Source organism: Notodonta ziczac (assembly GCA_918843915.1). Classification (NCBI taxonomy): domain Eukaryota; kingdom Metazoa; phylum Arthropoda; class Insecta; order Lepidoptera; family Notodontidae; genus Notodonta; species Notodonta ziczac. Next base: position 11,627,564 of record OU974048.1, on the reverse strand, counting down.
TAATATTCGTGACTCTATGTCTGTATTATCTGAAAATTTATAATCGCGGTAGTCGTGGGCGATTGAAGTATTTTTGAACTTGTCACTTTCTAGTGATTCGTCAAGGGTAGACTGCTTGGCTCCCTGTACTGACGGAGTGTTGGTATTTTATAAAAACAGGAATACTTATGGCTCTTCATTATTATGAGTTTGGTAATTATACTTAATAATGAGTAAAGATGATGCTAATAGGTAGTTATAGTTAGTTATTATTTAATTAATAATTAAACGCACCTGCTATACAATTCATCGTATATGCGAAGATAAAAACGAAAATTAAATACATGACGATAAAATTTTAATTGTATTATTATTGAACAACACTTTATCTGCTCGTACTGACTACAATAAGCTATTTTTTATTAAACAAACCAATATTTATAATTATAACAGCAATTCTTTACATTCCCTTATGATTAATTATGAACTGTTATTAAAATGGAATGTTAATAAAAAAAAATTGCTGCCATAGTTATGTCAACTATGTATTCAATAAGAATGGCGTCATTTTAATATGATTCAAGTACGTCGTAATAAGAATTGGACCTGATATACCCATGCTTTAAGATTTGAAGAATTCGAGAAATAAAAAATAGGAAGAGGTCACTTGGGCTCCGTAAGTAAAATATTGAAGCCATGTTTGGCTCATCCGAGGTAGTATTGTATTCTCTTTGCATCCGAGCTCCGTCTCGTATCGCTGAAGAAATCGTTGACAGCTTCGATGTTAAGGAGGTTGACATCAATTCTGCCTTCATATATTATTACTAGCTGAGCCCGCGACTTTGTCCGCGTGGAGTTTAACTTAACAAACTTTCATCCCCTATTTTATCCCCTTGGGGGTAGAATTAATCACAATCCTTTCTTAACGGATGCCTACGTCATAACATCTACCTGCATGCCAAATTTCAGCCCGATCCGTCCAGTGGTTTGGGCTGTGCGTTGATAGATCACTATGTCAGTCAGTCAGTCACCTTTGAGTTATATATGTTGCCTCCAACTAGCTTAATTCGCCGTTCAATTAACAGCCTAGCCACTTAACTAAACGGCGCCGTTCAACTAGTGGCCTGAATGATATTCAGCTATTTGATCAAACAGCTAGGCAAATGACTTGGATCGATGACGTTTAACTAGCTGCCTAGCCGTTTAATTACCTGCCTAGCCTGTTCATTTCAATTTAGTTCTACTTTCTGCCACGTAGCGCCGAAACTCACGAAACTGTCAATATCTCTATATTCTATATTCTCTTTAGTCAATATGGCGTCGGAAAAAAACAACTTTGATGGAATAATTTTATTAGGTACTTAGGTTTTTTATGATTTTTTTTAGATCCACCGAATCTATTTGCTGGGTTTCTGTGGGGTCAGAAAAAAAATAACCCTAACCTAAACCCGTCCAGGTCGTTCTGCTTGGGTAGTATTTAGAAAAAGTTTTGTAGTACTTAAATGTCAACCAGTTGCCTAAGCATTAGCCAGCCAGTTTATTAAATGTTGTAATAGACGATACGGCTGAATATCATTTAGGCCGTTAGTTGAACGGCGCTGTTTAGTAAAGTGCCTAGGCTGTTAATTGAACGGCGAATTAAGCTATTTGGCTGCGACATATATATTTAGATTCTTTGGTTGTGGGTATATATAGGTACTTATGTTACACACAAAGAATTTGTAATAATGTCTTATTATTACAAATTCTTTGGTTACACATCAATCATACGTCATGGTCATTTGGATACCGCTTTATTTCCATTTCCAAATAAGTGCGAGTACAATGTCAGTTTCATTCGTATTATATCACAAAATAATATCGTGAAGCAGATGCTCCTTATATCCCATAGGAAATGGGATTTTTCCGAGTTTCAAATCAATGCCAAACAAAATAATATTGTTTTGTTCTATTTACCATTCCGTTATCAATGTTTTGCTGAATATTGATGTTTGTGTATCGGTTGAACCTTTTCTGTGTAAGACTGTTAATCATTGTTTAGTTGGAGAAGTGAAGTGGCGTGGAAATAAGTTATTTCTACAATACATACCTATAGCAATCATAACCATTTCAATATTGGATCATATCAATATGTAGAATATGAAACATACTGAGATCAGAACAAGGTGAATAAAAACGTCGTGAGGAAACTCGCACGTCTTTCGGAAGATGTACAGTTCAGGGGGTACCCGATATAATAGTAATAGGGAGAAAATATACTACCAGCTATATTAAATGCACTGTACATTGTATTGCACCTCTACACGGTGTTTATAAGTGCTTATAAACGGACAATATTTTCACTGCAGCTTTGCTACTGATGTCAGCAATACATTGTATTGCCGGACAATACGGCGAAACAATTTTTGTCACTGTTTTGAGTGTTGCACAATGTTGCTGATAGGTATATGTTGTGGGGAAATGTTGATACAATGGCCGGGCTATGTTTGAAAATATTATAGCCACATAACCAAGCAGTGAAAATATTGCCGGTTTTAAAACGCATACTGTACAATTGGGCCCCACTTGACTAAATAAATATTTTGAATGTTTACTATTAATAATTAAACTCTGCTTTCGTATGAAAGAGTGTAATTTTTTCTTTAATAAAGGATACTAGCAATGTGTGTTTATCACATTACTAGTATTCCCTTTAGCCCCTCCAACTAAGCTAATGCTTGTGCTAGGAGTGGGCTCACGTCAATAGTGTAATGGCCAGGATGGGGATCGAACCCGGAACCTCTTAGCTACGAGGACGGCCCCTCTAACCACTAGGCTATTGACGCTTCGAGCTATTTTACATAATAAGTCAAGAAATTGACTTTTATTTCAACACCATTATCGGATATGTAGAAGATGGTCGTAATATCCAAATGTAAGCCGTTGAACTGGGTCTTCGGCTTTAACATTCAGTTTCATTCTACATGGAAATATTTTTTCTTAGGGAACGAGGTGATATATAACAGGATAGGGTCCTAAGGAGCTAGGAGAGTCCCAGCGCTTCTGCGGCCAATTGAGATCCGGGTCGTCTCGTCAGCCACTCCGTATTCAGAGCCGTGACTCTCGTAGAGTAGACTACTGTTACAGACAACATTATGGAAAACTAAAGTGGTCAAAAAACTAAGTTTAGATGAATTGACATTGCAACTAAATGACTGATTGATGATTTATTTAATTGTTATTTTTAAATGCTGCGGTTCCCTTTTTTTGGTTTGGATTTAGGATCGCAAACACATTCGGATCCAATTCAGTGGTCCACAAATTACTTCTTATCAAGAAATAATGCTGTCTTGCTCAAAACTAAGACCATTAAAATAATGGTAATCTTTCGAGCATCCAAACCTATTGTTTGAAAGCTAGCCCACCCAGCCCGTCCGACTCAAGAGTGCCCTCTTAGTCGGGTTCAATTATATTTATTACTTGTCAAAGATGTTACTAGTGTTTTTTTAATTAAATGTCATCTTTGTAGCTAGTTTAATGTTGTGTATACTAAAATGTCATAAGTGTCGTCTTTAGGAATAAATTAACAAAATTGTTTTCGGAATTCTTTATAGCTTTGGCTATTTACTGCGGTATAAAGTACACATAAAAGTTGATAAGTGTTATGTGTTTAAATTTCCAACATATCTCTCGATTTCACTCTACACTGCGCACAAGGCGAAAGCTTTCCAATGGCTGTGTTTCCACAGAAAACCCAAATCGCCACCCAGGCCACGTCCGACACGAATTTACAGGCGATTCATTCGATATTGGATTATTAAGCATTGATCTTTTAAAATTTTAGCGAGTTAGTGCTCCTATAAGCGTGCACTGGACCAATTGAGTGGACAAGCCTCAGATTGCTTGTTTTAATACTATTGTTTTCTTTAATAGAAGTTTTGAAGAAGGTATTATTTAACGGCGAAGGAAAAGATGGTAAAGAAATGCGCGTGGACAAGTCGTTATGATTTGAGTTAGCAATCATGAAATTACTGACTTGTTTATAGATACGGCCTAGAAGATATGTTTTAGTCTATTTCGAGTGACTATAGTTATTTTTGTCACCCGTTTTGTAACAGAGGGAACTACATAATTTTCTTCCAACTGCTCCTATCCCTCCTATTTCTTTCAATTTAATTCGTGCGGGTTCCAAGACAATTTAACTTTTCCCCAGGACTCAGCGAGAGTCAAACCTCGGTGTCTTCATGAGCATTGGTCAACATTGTCGATCCTAGCTTAGAGAAGTAACAGTGAAGGGAGTGTATGATGGCGTTAGTCCCATAGAAAAAAATACCAGTTTCTCTACTCTTTTATTCAGTTTCCCCAGTGTTAGCTACTCCGCGGACACGTGGGAGCTAACTGTCCCCAAAACCCAATTTGGCCCGATGGGAAAATAATGTAAAACGATCCGATTGCACGCGTATAGAATTTTAATTCGCCCCCTTTTTTGTTGTCAGCCGTTTCTTTACCGCCTCCTCTCTAATCAAAGGCTTGTTAGAGTCAGGTAATAATTTATTTGGAGGGAGAATTTTCTCTTCTTTCATGAAGGGATGTTTTTTATTAGCGAATAATTGCATTATTGATTACATTGTTATTTTTAGTATTAGTGAAGATACCCAGAAGGCATATTATTATTATTTATGTAGCTGCAAATATTTGCTTATCACTTAAACGTTTTGCATTCCACAGCTACCAAAGACTATAAAAAACTGTCATATATCATGAACGAACGCATAGGTACCTACCACGAAAGTTTGTCGAATCAATACCAGTTTTCGTAATAAGAAGTGGAAAACAAATACAGTCAATTTCAATTCCACTGATGGGTTACAAGCTTATAATTTAGGCCTCATTAATTTGAGTACGATTATGAGAATTATAACCCTAAATATTGAATAGCAAATCCCGAATTCGTCGTAAATTTAACGAAATTAAATAAAGTCAAGTACACACCGAGTCGGTTTATGAAAACGCCGCGTCAACCGCAAATACTGAAGAGAGTGTGAGACAACTTTTAATTAAATACTAATGCTATTCGCGAGCAAATTTACAATTACTTTAGGGATGGGACACAGTGGTAAACAAATTGAGATTATCGATATATAGGCATATAAGTACATGGAATTAGATGAAACATTGATTACCTTTTTACCTGATTTTACCTTAATGGTTGAAGAAAATCCTTGATGTTTTAATCAAATGTATTAGCATATTATCTGTGCTTTAAATATGAATTTACCGCAATAATTTCATTTTCCGCAATAATTCTTATTTTCATCCACCGATAGTCTGTATCAGTTATTCATTTAAATATTATTGTGCAACTTTTATCATTTTATATAATGGGTAGACAGGTCTTGTGTTTATTTTTATCGATATTCAATTCGATTCTGTAACATCCCTGGCGCACATGTGGAAGGCGGCGATGAAGAAATTAATTCATATTTTACATGTTCTAATGAAACAGCCGACTGTGTTTTCACTTCGGGCACAATGTTCAGTACTGCTCAGACATGTTGATACAATATTTGAAACTTATTTACTGAAACAAATATTAATTCTTTATTATACTGTTGAATTTAGTTTGTGAATTATGTCATAGTTTAATTAGTTTATTGTTCTTTATGGACGACCTACTTACTAACTAGAGTAGGTACTCTTAAAAAGTAACTCGGTCCTGTAGCTGTGAGGTGACACATGCTGGAGATCCTTAAGGGTTTGTCGAAGGAACTACGGAACCCTAAAAACGACAAGAAGAAATAATAAAACTGTTTTCCTTTGTTCTCCACTCTAAATACCTACCAATTTGGCTTGCGGTGGCTATTAGGTACCTACCTATATAGTACCCACATATTTATATTAAACTACCGCCTAGCGAGTTGGCAAGCAACAAAAAATATCCTCTGGCAGTACTTCTGAACCATGCTAAGCTGAATATCCACTATAGCTTAGCTAGTAAGGTGCAGCGTGATAGAAAATTCCATGAGACAGAGAAAAAATCTTAATAATGACTTTAATAAACGCAAACAATAAAAAATGTGTAAAAATTGTGATAATGATGGAGTTTTTATAAATTTAAATGATGAAAAAGAAGATAAAGGATTCCTGTTTTCTCGATATTATACTAAAAACAGCAGCTCCACTCTTCTGTAGTCCAACAGCAACCCTTGCACGTTCGGTTGTAAGTTGGTTTCAATTTGCAGCAATATGTGTGGGTTAGATCTATTCTGCAAAACTATTCTACAACAATTTCTATTTGTTCTACAACTATTTATATTCTTATTCATTGACCTCATAATATGTTTTGTCTACCTGCTATTTTACCACCACGCACCACTCACTACGTGTAAAGGAAGTAATTCCGGTGGAATTTTCCAAGCTATATTTTTGCTCCTCGTATAGCTTATGTTGGAAGTTCAGCCTCATTCTAGAATTAAATAGACCCGTTAAGCGGCCGCCGCCGGATTACGCTCAATTGCTTTACTAGCACTATGAATACGATTTCCTACAGTTTTCACGTAGGCAACTATGCATGACTGGTTTTATATCAGGGCCTTTCCTTTTGTTGGGACTTGTGTAAAAGAAAATCTTGAGATATTTTTTTTCGGTTGTCTATGGAGCAAGGAACCTTTAAATAGGCACTATATCAGGGCCAAACAGAATCGATATGAAATGGTAATATTGTTAGAGTTCAAGTTGGTCATCACTGAGGTTGCACAAACAGCGGTAATTTTATAAATTCGTGGTCTATTCTGTGTTGGAAACCATAATGTCAATTAAGACAAATGAATGCAAAAAGTTAGAAACAAATAAAATAATTGATTAAAGTTTTGTTAGTTTTTTTAAGTAGGTACCTATCGTAATATGTCGGGTAATTTGTTTTATTCGGGTACAGAACTGCAATTACACATGGTGAATGGTAGAGCAAAATTTGTATCAATAAAACTCAACTATAGTAGGTAAGTTTTTTCCAATTCCAGACACGATAAAACGTCCTTCGATTACTAAGTAATATTACACAAACAGACATCGAAACTTTCTGTAACAGTGATAAAGAAAAAATGTTAACGAGATGGTCGCTCGGTAAATACAAACAGAGAGGGACGGGGTACAACACGGAAAAAACAAAATCATTTAAATTTTTTTAACACGCAACTTATTCGGCTGGCCCGACGGCTTTCGGAAATAATGTGAGATAATATTTTGCTCTTGTTTATTTTACGGAGATAGCCCCTTTTTTATGGTATTATCTGCTCAAACAAGGCATGAAGCTATTTATAGATTGTGAAACAATTGATTAATAAACGTCATTTTAGGTTTATTTTTTTTACAAACAAATTTTATATAGTTTCGATAATGATGGGCTCAAAAATTTTTTAACACTATTTCTTGATAGAAAAAACGTATTTCTTGGTCCGGTACATATAGTTTAAGCAATGATTATATTTGGTCGCTTCTATATAAAGCAGTTACTTCCATTTCTCCCTACCATCGTTATTATACAAATATTACACACTGAAAATAGCTCCTTTGATACAAAAAGTAACAGTCTATTGACATAAAGTTAGCGAAACAATAAACAGAGAAGAAATTCCTGTTGAAATTGTTTCTATTCGCCTTGGCTATACAGAGTGATTCAGAAGTCCGAAATAAGTATCTAATAAAATAAAAAATAGTTATCTCCTATTTTAAAATCTAGTATTACCTCGAGTCCCATGCGAAATTTTTAAGGTGGTACTATATATTAATTTGTTAATAATGGCTGCTAGTCGTAAATGTTTACATAGCCGCGACAAAAAGTTTTGACAGATGTTCAAAGCCCTCGCACTCAGAAACTGGGATAATTACGTAGTGTCTTCACTGAGCATATACATAACAATTATAGGTATTATTCCTATATGTATTTTAATATTTTTTGACACATCTGATGCACCCTGTGTAAAGCTTGGCTCTCGAACCGTGACGCACGTACGCAACTTGTGTGTTTGTCACTACCTCGTAATTCGCCGTCATCCATATGTATTCCAATGTGTGTTTTTAGTTCCAGTTCGTTTCTGTTTCCGATGAGACTTTTGATTGTCTAGCGTACTGCGTACTGGTAAACAGATTTTATTGTAGTTACCCACACTTATTAAATTTGTTTGATCATGAGGTAAATAAAAATAAAATAAAACCACCATTTTTGCACGGCTCTCGCTCCGTTCTTAGTTTATTTATTTTGTGATATATAGGAGAAATGAAAATGTAATTTGAGATTAAAGAAATAGGGTTTGAAATATAACTTTATTTAGAGTTATCGGTTTCCGGAATTTTAGTAGGTATATAAAACGCCCCTTACCCCTTATTAATAAACGGGATTAGCGGGCGAATATTTACACACGCAATTATCTATTTTTGTCATCAGTCATTTGACTTTCGAAAGAAGAAGACTAAGCATGGTTTAACTATGCAAACGCCAATCCACGTTTATTATTAACGGAGAATAAGTTTACCTCACCCATCATCTATTCTTGATCAATTCACAATTTTAAGTTCCACACTGATCAGTGTCTGCAGCGATGTGTGACCACGCCTTAGAGTTCGTGTTGCGGCATAATGCGCCCACTGTTTGCCGCCGATTGAGACATGGCTCAAACTTCATACATAATAATAGGGCCCGGCTTAGAACTCTTGAAGGGTTTACTTTGAAATATTGGCAGTCTTATGTGCTTAGTTGCTGGGGACCCGCGTACTGACGCTGTATGTTTGTAGTCCGTAACTCAAATTTTTTTTTTTTTCGTTGGCCGGCCAACTTCATTATTAAGCCATTATTTTTCATTTCCATCTTTAAATATTTTGCCCAAATGTATGTTATTTTAAAGAAATTGTTGAAATTAAATTATAATTAAGTCATTTAAAAATATATATTCTCTAATTAATACTTAACTTCATGTTATTTCAATTTTACATCGTGCTGTAATTGAGTGACTGTAGAAAAAGTTTGAACATGGTTCCATAGAAATGTGAAAATGGAACTAGTTTTTTTTTAATAATTTGACAGCTGTCAGTTGAAAGCGATTCTCCCGGGCCGGAAAAGTATTACTTTCAACCCGCACCTCAAGCAACTTCAGACCTACTTTCAAAGTATGAGTAATGAAAAAGTATTTACAGTGATTGAGTTGTGAAGATCCCTGTACAACACTTATTACTAAACACGATATATTACTTACTTTTAATCATGACTGGACATCCCGAACAGTTAGTCATGCGAATCATAAATTAACATTTACAATAAGAAAAACTGGAGCTGTCAAAAATCTCCAAACAGACAATGCAAACACGAACGAAATTAAACAATTGTAAGCATAACCTTTTGTGGCTTCCTCTTTCAAGTTGAACCCTTCCAACGACCGTCATAATTTCTCCGCGGTTTTCCTTTTTAAGCATCTTTTATGCGAGAGAGAATAACTCCTGGAGGGCCAGGAATGGGTCCAGCCCACGCCAGCGATACATTGTAAATGTCTTTCATAATCCCTACCTGTACATTTTGAAGATTCACATGCATTACTTTTTTTAAAGATTGTTTCCTTTATATATACGTGTTTCTGAGCTATCTTGACAGAAAACGGGATTATTTTTTGTTAAAATGAACAAATACCTGAATAAAAATTATTTATTTCACCCATGTTAATCTTCACATATTATATTATTTTGATGTTTAAATAGATACCTAATTTCATATCCTATTGTATACCTACCTACTAAAATTATAATAATAATAATAATTTTAGCCCTTTTGACGTCCCACTCCTGGGCACGGGCCTCCCCTCAACACGAGGGGGATTCAGGCCATAATCCACCACGCTGGCCCAGTGCGGGTTGGCGGATTTCACATGTCTTTCGAAAATTGGTTAAATCTTCTAAGACATGCAGGTTTCCTCACGATGTTTTCCTTCACCGTAAGCAAGTGATAATGATATAGAAATTATGATTCGCACATAGATTTCGAAAAATCCAGAGGTTCAAGCCGGGGTTTGAACCCGAGACCTGTTAGCCCGCAAGACGCGTGCTTAACCAATCGGCTATCACTGCTTCGACTAAACTTCTCACTAAAATTATAACCTGTAATAATATTTGTATGTTTTTATCTGAACACCCAATTTCTGTGTCACCGAAAACATTATGAAAGATTATACAGATAACGTTACAGAATACTGAAAAAAAGTTAAATGTTTTCTATTCTGGGCGGCGTTCATCGGATACTGTTACCTTAAGTGGATGTGAGGTTATTTCGTTAGGAAGCGCTAAGCTGTCTGCTTTTTAAGCTCCTGTTTCACTTATTCGCTATTTTTAACTTTATTATCTTGGCCGTGATTCTCTTGGCTTCGGTCGCGCTTTGAGAGGAATGTAATTTAGGCAATTTCGGAGACAAAGGTCAGGGGTACACGGCAGGCGTGATGAGCGTAGGACGGAAAAATGTCAATTAAAACTTGATGGACAAGTAGGTATTAAATAAGACTTACAAAAGGAAGCATGTTACCTACTGAATTTGTTGCAATCGGGACAATTGCTTACGTTAACTGTGAAAAAAACAGTGCCGTTTAGGGACGCCCGAAAGAAGCGAAGCTTTATAGTATAAACCGTAGGGCGCCACAGCTGCCAGTCTGTATAGGTACCTATATATATTTATGTATATCGTGTGTAGCTACTGACGTCATCGTGTAACGCTACTGACGCTTAGCACGGATAGTGTGGCCGCGCGGCGAGCGCTCCGAACGTCAGTATAGAAGCTTCGCTTCAAAAAGCATTTAACGAATTCATTTATAGTTAGCAAACTTTATAGGTATGTAGATAACATTAAACCGTCATAAAAAAAGGTAATAAATATCAGGAAAAGTGAAGCAAGTTATTTCTCTTACTGACTTCCCCAACATGGAGACATTACGTGCTGTGTCTCCGCAATAGATTCTCAAACTTGTTCATGACTCCAAAAAGGATTTCGATATACACCTGTCTGTATGCTAAACAAATAATATTTAGTGGACCCGAGAACTATCCCGTGCGGGTACCTGTCGATACCTTCCTCAATACTTTACCCCTTTACGATCTCCGAGTTGGTTTATGTCTCTGGCGGGTTTACTTGGCGTATGGCCCGGGGCTGCTCCGCTCCCCGGACGATCGACCACTGTCTTCGAAGCCTGAGTTACAGTTTCCTTTGTTTATTTGAATGGATTTATATCTTAGGACAAAAATACACACATATGTAGACACTAGCTGTGCCCGCGACTTCGTGGAATTTAATTGTCAAAGTTTCATACAAATTTTCATCCCCTATTTTATCTCCTTGGGGGTAGAATTAATCAAAATCCTTTCTTAGCGGATGCCTACGTCATAACACCTGCATGCCAAATTTCAGCCCGATCCGTCCAGTGGTTTGGGCTGTGCGTTGATAGATCACTATGTCAGTCAGTCAGTCAGTCAGTCACCTCTGAGTTATATATATTTTGATGTAAAATCCGCCAACCCGCACTGGGCCAGCCTTGTTGAGCTATGGCCTGAATCCCCCTCGTGTTGAGGGGAGGCTCGTGCCCAGGAGTCGGATGTTAGGGCCGCTTCCCTTCAGTTAGACAATGTGCGAGCAATTCCTTTCTTCTATAGGCTACAACTTCTATAGGCTACAACTTCTTAACATCTGTGCGAGTCTTACGTTTGTTTTCAGACTTTGTAGAATAAAATAGGCAAGAAAAAAGAGTATAAATAATAATTTAGCCCTTATGGCAATATTCTGGGCCTATTACTTCTTTATTTGTGATGCCTTATGCGTTAACCTACATTGTCCTCACATCTCTAAATACCTACTGTAAATAAACAAACATAATTCTAAAAAAGAGAAAAGAAAAAATGTATCCATGGAGTTTCTTGCATGTTCTTCTCCATAGGATTTTGTTTTGCAACATGCACCTAATTCTTGACTTTTTAAAAGTGCCAGTTAATCTGGCCTATTTGAAATAAAAATATTTGAATTTGAATTTCAATTCCCACTCCTGGGCACGGTCCTCCCCTCAACACGAGGGGGATTCAGGCCATAGCTCCACCATGTTGGCCCAGTGCGGGTTGGCGGATTTCACATGTCTTTCGAAAAGTGGTTAGATCTTTTACGACAAGCAGGTTTCCTCACGATGTGTTCCTTCACCGTAAGCAAGTGAAGCATATAGAAATTATGATCCGCACAAAGATTTCAAAAAATCCAGAGGTGCGAGCCTGGGTTTGAACCCAAGACCTGGTGCCCGCAAGACAGCTGCTTAACCAATCGGCTATCACTGCTTATGAAATAAGAGTGTATCTCTACAATTATTGAATTTATAATAACACTGTATACTTTTTATTAATATCAATTAAAATTTAATCAGTACGAGGCCGGTTGCATCAGTTGTAAACATGTCAGCCGGATTAATTACTATCGTTTTATACGGTAATTGAATTGTCGCTACTTCATATCGATATTTGGATTCCTATGTTTGGTTTTATTTCGTTGGTTAATTACCTAAAAAAATTGTTTTACTAAGATAGATATTGTTTTGTTGTGTACCTATTTGTTCACTATTCTATTCACTGATTCGCTGATGGCTGTTCCAGTTTTCAAAAAGAAATATTAAAAATGAATAGGCACGCACCTATTTCCTACAAAATGATGTTAAATTGACGGTGAAAGTATTTTTTTTCAATCCTAATAAATTTACTACGGTAGGTACCTTAACGTAAAAAGATAACCGCAATTGCAGGTTACCCCCCAAATTAGATGATCTTGGCCTCAGTAAAGTATCTGATAGATTTAGAGTATACTGGAAGATCCATATAAGTAACTTTTCCACCAAATACCACTCAGTGACTCATTCACGGTGACATATTTATAACAGCAAAGGCTTGTTTTAAGCATTATTTGCCTTTTGGCGATTATAAACTATTAATAGTAGATAGAGCTCAGATAATATATTAGGTGACGTCAAATGTTTGAACTACTTATAATTGGTGTGTAATAAGATATATTATAATAAAGCAGTGATAGCCGATTGGTTAAGCACGCGTCTTGCGGGCTACCAGGTCTCGGGTTTAAACCCCGGCTCGAACCTCTGGATTTTTCGAAATCTATGTGCGAATCATAATTTCTATATGATTATCACTTGCTTACGGTGAAGGAAAACATCGTGAGGAAACCTGCATGTCTTAGAAGATTGAACCAATTTTCGAAAGACATGTGAAATCCGCCAACTCACACTGGGCCAGCGTGGTGGATTATGGCCTGAATCCCCCTCGTGTTGAGGGGAGGCCCGTGCCCAGGAGTGGGACGTGAAAAAAGGCTAAAAGTAATTAATTAATTATTAAATTTTTATATGAAATCCGCCAACCCGGAGTTATTACTCGTATTGGGGAAATAAACTAAAATAAGCAGAATGCTTTTAATTTTAATGCCAATAGATTGACCTATAATAATTAAGCAAAGTCAGTTCCAGTAAAATTATGTCATCGCTATATCCCCAGCAAAAGATACGACGATGAACCCCATCTCGCCCATTGACGCCCCCGGATTACCTGATAAGCCGCGACTGATACCTGATATTTACTTTTCGCATAAATTAATGCAGAAATACTTTATTTTACATATTTATATTTCGGACGTTATCTTGTAATCAAACGGATCTTAGAGGTGGGTAACATTATCGTAGATAATTAATTATTATAGTTTGGAACTATACCTGTTACAAATATTATCACCATAGTTCCATTATTTTTATCAGTCTGTTTGATGGTAGTAAAGCACATTACTGAAAACGTAGGTATAGATGATATGATATAATAAATATTATGAATATGACATGTGGCATGGCACATGTTATAAGGATATAGGGTCTGGTTGTCCATGTCTATACCGCAAATGACAAAATGACAAGCTTATCATCAAGTATACTACACCTTTTGTTTATGTTGAAGAAACATGTTCATTGTTCTAAATTGACACTCTTATCGCCAGCACGAAATTAATAGGAATCTGCATTATACTTTACAGTAATAAAACACAATCGTAAAGTTATAATCGCTACAAGCGACCTCTAGGAAATAACATCCAAACAACACTTTAGGTTGTTGAGGAAGTTATATAGGTTTATTACTATACTCCTTAACGTTGTAAAAGGGTAGCAAGGAATTTAACTCCTTTTGAACCACAACAAATCGTGGAAAATTTTAATTTGTTTTTTTTTCTTTGAAACGGGTGTCTGCATGAATGGATGCAATTATTATAGAGGTGTCGCGAGGCTGTTATTGTGAAGTGGCAACGCTTTTTGGAGGCCTTGCGGCGCCACTATAACAGCGTCGCGACGCTGGTCTGGTGGCGTCGCCAGGCTGTTATAGTGGCGTTGCGACGCTGTTGTGGTGGCGTCGCGACGCTTTTATCGTGGCGTCGCGACACTTTTATGGTGGCGTCGCGACACTGATGAGGTGGCGATGCGACGCTGTTGTTGTGGCGTCGCGACGCTGTTATGATTGCGTCGTGACGCTTTTATAGTGGCGTCGCGACGCCGTTGTGGTGGCGTCACGACGCTGTTATGGTGGCGTCTTTATGATCGCCATGATGGGCGATTTTAGTATTAAACATAATAATAGCGTTTGATATCACCACAGTGTACTATGTCGTAGCGACGTCAAAGATATGAAAATAACATCCGGGACTAGTTTAACATACCGAAGTATGAGCCATCCAAGGTCCTAAAGCTGATATGCTTTTGCGCGTTTATACCAACTAAGCTACACTTTCTCAGGTTTTATTTATAATTGTCACGCAAGACGTGCCAACAAAGCTGGTGCATTTAAAATTTTATCATAATGAATACAAGTTGCGGCCGCCCCGCGGGAACAATGTCGCTTTGAGTTCGCCCACCACTGCTTAGTTATTTAATTCTTTTGTACACGTTAAGAAAATTGCCGGGGAGAATTCTTTGGAGGATGTTTACCGAGCTGGGTTGTGTTGGGTTTTCCAGCTTGTAAAGTTAACTGTATACTTACGTAAACTATCTAAATTTGAGTTTAGTAACCTCATGAAGTTCAGGATTTTATGATAAAATCTGAGTGGGATGATGATATGAAATCTCAAAATGTAGTCGCAAGTTTATTTTAAGCTATTTGGAAATGTGTGGAACTGGAAATCAAGGGACACATCCAGTCACAGATTGATATAGAACCACAAAGATGAAGTAACTATGGCTTTAGAATAGATAATGTCGGTATAAGTTGTAATTATAACGGCGTTATATTAAAGTTATACTGGCATCACCTAGCATCCGCCGCGACACGTCAGTTGTCGGAACATGTTTATCTACACACGATGTTAGTAAGCCGCCGCTCTCACAATCCGACAACATGCTTGATAAGATTTTCATAATTCACAGTCTGTTTATGTGTTTCATTTAGTATTCGTGAAAATCTCAGATTTTGGACGTCGAAACTAATATTTAGGTACACAAGTGTCGGTAAATAATTATACTTAAGCCTCATTTAATTAGGATTAACGCGTAAACGCTACACGCAGCTGCTTTAATTATGGTAAGACGAGGAAATAAAGCCACTCCCATTAAACATTGATAATATAGTTAAGTCTAAACTAGTAGCTGTATTGATATTGAAGAAATATTTTATATAAACTTTGTTGAGGTAAATCATTCGGTCGATTCCTTTATGTCCATTTTAAAACTGTCTTGCCCCTATAGGGACTGGAAAAATAATATATATGCCCCATTAGCATGACGGTTAAAAGGATCATCTGCAATGTGAGAGCTATCTGCTCTACATTTGTCTTTGGTATATGAAAGTAAGCCTTTGGTATTGCAAACGTCTATGCATTCTTAACATTGGCAAGGTCGTTCAATTGTTTGCGGCCTTCATCAAAAAATAATAAAAAAGCTCATAAAAAGTAAAGTAAAACTCTATGAAATATGTCTATGACGCGAGTATCTTCATTTGTAAATAATCTGCAAGTGTGAAGTCCTTAGAGCGTGATTCGGGTGACGTCACATCTATACCGTTATCGGTCGCGTCTGGCGCAATAAAAACCTGACGTCTCTGTGAGACGTGGATTGTAAAAATGAGATCACGTCGAGCGTTGTCTGCTCTAGAGTTCTGTGGAACACTTCGCGCGACGTGGCGCAAGCGATGAGCTTGCGGATAATCTATATCTTTTGAACTGTAAATCACATTTTCAATTTACACCCCTCCGAATGGCATAACCACATCAAACAGTCTAATTAGTCCATCTTGATGGCGTTTGAAACTAAAGAAAAACACAAATCTACCCTCGTCGTAGCTATTTTTGCATTTAAGTTAACAAGTACCAATATTCATGATCATCAAGTTGATTGAAGTCAGACATGTTAATGGACCTGACTTTTAATTTCAGACAATCTGAATCGGGTCTAAACCAAGAGTAATTATTGCAGCTTTCGTTTCAAACTATTCGTAATTTTGTTTTGCAAGTCGAAGCAGGCCCGGGTCACTCGGTCAAAATATCACCTCTTCGAGGGCACTTGAATCAGTCGAGCTTGCACCTTATTACTGCGTTGCGAGAGTATATTTTATTAAATCTGTACATAATAGCTATATGCATTATGTGGTCGAAGTTACGAAATATAACAATTAATATTATCATAATAATAATTTAGCCCTTTTTGACGACCCACATCTGGGCACGGGCCTCCCTTCACTACGAGAGGGATTCAGGCCGTAATCCACCACGCTACCCAGTGCGGGTTAGCGGACGTCACACGTCTTTCGAAAATTATTTTGATTGCCTAAGACATGCATGTTTCCTCACAATGTTTCCTTTACCGTAAGCAAGTGAAAATAATATAGGAAATATGATTCGCACATAGACTTGGAATAACCCAAAGATGGGAGCTGGGGCTTGAAGCCAGGACCTGGTGCCCGCCATACTCGCGCCTAACCAATCGCCTATCACTGCTATAAATTAATACGAATATTTTATCGTACTTAAAATAACGCGTGACCTATATCGTTTCACCCAAAACTTGTACCATGGCGTCTCAGTCCGAAACGTGAACACAATATAATGAGCGCCTCCGCGGCTCAGCCTCTGAGAGGAAAGTTTGGAGCGAACTCTAAAGTACTAGTAATTTTTCCTGCTTGATTTAAAACGATCGCATTGTTGAGTTTTGCAGTCGACCGACGGTCTTGTTCGGAATTGTGTTACGTAGTTTTTGTGAGAGCTCTCAATGTAACGTGTTTATTTCGCTTTAGAGTTGTTAGAGTAGTGACGTGTCGACTTTTTGTTTCGGTTTGTTGAAAACTACGTTGTAATAGCCTAGATTGTTATCGCTTTCGGCCCGAAACTACTATCTGACATACTACCATGAGCATGAGTTGAGTAAAACTTAAGCTTTGTTATATCAATTAAACATTTAAAAAAATTTCGTAGTTGTTTGTATAAATATATTCATTAATTGATCGTAGATCTGTACCTATGTAAAATCCTACTAATATTATAAATGCGAAAGTTTGTGAGTGTAGATGTTTGTTACTCTTTCAGGCAAAAACTACTGAACGGATTTGGATGAAATTTGGAACACAGATAGTTTATAACCGGGATTAACACATAGGATACTTTTTATCCCGATAATCCCGATTTTTTTGTTAAGTTAAACGCGGACGAAGTCGGGGGCATAAACTAGTGTATCATAACCACGATTTATGTTGTTGCCTCTACTTTGTGCACAAAAAAAATACTAAAATTTAAATATTATTTAATGGTGGCCTAGCTGTAGCCAACTGACTACAGCTCATATACCGACTGGCTCGACCGGGGTAGTACTACCTTCTCACAGAAGATCGGCGTAAAGTTACTATTGCGGCTGTGTTTCGTACGATGAGAGAGAAAGCCCGATTACCCTTTCCTTCCCTCTATCCTACTCGCTTTTAAATCAGCAACGTGCGAGCAGTACCTTTGGTATTGCAAGCATCTATAGGCTACGGTAACTGCTTAACGGTTGGTCGTACGCTTGTTTACCGACGTATATAAAAAATATATAATGACATGTTACATCCGTGCAAACTCATGGTGATATAAATTAAGTAAATAAATTTGTTGTCGGTATTGGGACCCCATCAAAAACACCAGAGTCAATTAGAAACATGACGCATCAAGGCAGATGCCACAAACGGATCGATCACCGATATCGTTTCACAGTTTACCAAGCTTTAATGAACTATCAACTGGCTATCAACAAGTATCGCTTTAGAAATGCATGAGATGAAACATGTATGGGAAGCGGAGCACAAAGGACTTAATGGTGAAGCTTTAGCGATCACTATGAACACAGTGGTGTTTTGACGAGAAATTCATTGAACCAAATACAGTCAGGAACTCTACTATTATTGCTTGCTTTAAATCAACATCAATAATTACAGATGTTCGAAAATTAATCTCTATATATACATATAGGTATTAAATTACGGAGTGCTGTATTCGTTATTCTTCTCCTTAAAAAGTTCGGTAGATTCTGATAGTTTTTTTTGCTCACATGCGGTCACCTGGATGGTTCCTAGCTAGTTAGTCCTGGTAGCGGAAGTTGTGGACAAAAGCTAGTTAGTACATAAGCAACAAAACAAGAAGAATCCTGGTGATTATCTGCTTGGATTAGGTAGGTACACAAAACCGTTTGAGAGAAAAAAAAGTATTCAGAGAAACAGCCCATTAATTTCACAACATTTTCTGAACCAACATATAATTATTATATTTTTATACTTAGAATAGTTTCTTAATTAACACAAAATAAATTAAGAAAAGCTTAATTGCGTACACAAAGCGCGTTGAACATTGAACTATAGTCGCCACGCGCACTGGCTCCGCGAACAAAAAGATTGAATTAAAAAACATAATAACGCAGCGGCGATTTTATTTTTCCTAGTCTTTTAAATAGAGCTATATTTAACCAAATAGTTGCTATATATTAATGAAACGTGGTTAGATCTAGGAGCGTTCAATAAATAGTGAATTTTGTTAGGTTGATGTCAGATCGATTTTGTGAAGTGTCGATTGTCGATTGATGAACGTATTACATGAGATTGAATCTGAATTGAAAAAAATCCAGGCAGTAATGCAATATAAGTATAGACTTATATTGCATTACTGCCTGGATTTTTACTATGTGTCCATAGGGACACATAGTAAATATTATTCGTGTGTCTTGCAGGTATGAGTAAAAGTCTAAAAGGATAGATACAGGCTTAATTTCTACACAATTTCAGCTTTAGTTTTTCATGAAGGCACTGGACGGAAGTTTTAGTTTATCTGTAAATAAAATACCCTTTTAAAACCAACAACAAACAATATACAAATTCTTTCCGGGTACGACGCCGTAAAATATTCATACATACAACTGAATACAATTAAGTATTTCAATGCGCGATTTTATTTTAGTTTGTTCGTATTGTTGGTTATATTAAAAGGCGGCAATGCGACCGAAGGGCGGGCGGAATTGAAGACGTCGCTGGCAGGCCCCGGGCGGTAATTGGCCAGGGCTGTGTTGGCTAAAATAAATACATTTATGCATAGTCTACAATATGCATAAAGTATAACCATTAATTGTTCCATCATCACGAATGCTTATCAAGCATATTTTGTATAATTCCAAACCGAGTATTAAAACGCTTTTCCCAGTGTTCAGGGCCCTAACCACGCTAGCTACTCAAATCGTAATAGAAACGCAAACGCTCGCGATTACGTTTTAAACGCTCCGCTTTTGACGTTTTGCTGACACGAGCTTCACAATTCCTACTGACATTGATATGGTATGGTGTCAGAAAAACGTCAAAAGCGGAGCGTTTGAAACGTAATCGCGAGCGTTTGCTTTTCTATTACGATTTGAGTAACTAGCGTGGTTAGGGCCCAGATGTCTTTCAATCAACATTCTTTGTTTTCGTCTTGGTTTGAGGTTCGAGATTGTCACCACTATTGGTCAAATGATCAGTAACAAGTGTAAGTTACACTGCGGAGAAACGTTAAAGTAACCTTTTCGGACCTGAGCACTTGCAATAGTGGCTGACGCTGCTAGTTTCCGATCTTTAACTAATACAGAAAATACGACTCATGAAATTCAAAATCGAACTATGCTGAAATCGCAGGCTGCAATCCTTTCATTATCATATTGTAACGACCGCGCCTCCGCCGCGCCCGTGCCGCTGCGCTGTCACGCCGTGTTCAAACAAATTTAATTGGTGCCCCATTTTACAAACAACTGTTCCAATCGAAACCAATTATCGTTTTCGCGTTCGAATATCGAAAGTTCGTAGCAGGTGCGACTAACGTTGCTTCTTAAGTTATAAGAGTTAGCGGTTAAGATCTAAAATCCTTTAAAAGCAAGATGGGTCGACAAACAAAAAATATTATTTTCGAAATAGACAAACATTGTGAGCCACCTATGTATTGTTTTCTAAGACCAAGAGAGATAGGTACTAAGCACGTTAACGTCTATATTGGGTATAGTTTTGTACTTAAATTAATCTCATTAGTCCCAGTTTGATAAACCAATAACAAACTAACCTAACAACAGCTTTGTGAAAATCGGAAGTTGGCAGTGTTACTTTATCATCATTATTTGCTAATTCCGTAAACTTTAAGCATCATATTAATTGTTATAAGCGGCCGAAATGAATAATGTAATTCATAACTCAGACTAATACATCGATTTTGGATTGCTCCATATCGTTGAGCCAATCACCTACCCGCGCGGCAACGAGAACGCAATCTACGATTGTTTATTGTAACGATTGTAATATAAATTTTAAGTAAAATTTTGATCGAAATTGATGGAAGAAGTTTATTTTTATGTCAGATCTCATCAATTGGGACGCATCTATAGTCGGCGCCGGTGGCATATAAATCACGGCTGGGCTAGTAGCGCAGTCATTAGCGGCGGACCGCGGCCCCAAGTCGGATTGAATTGTGACCGTGTTCTGCCTCTAGGCGCCTCTACATCCTGCCTTAGGGATAGGTCCTGCGTTTATCGAGCCGAATGTATTTATTGACGACCGCTTGGCGCAGTGGTTCGAGCGTAGGCCGCTCGGCTGACTACACCGGGTGGTCGCGGGTTCGATTCCCGTCAAGGTAAATTTCGGAAATGGCCTATTCGTAATTTGCCCTGGGATCGACCCCAGTCCATTGTACGGTACCCATAGTACAAGGCTTGCTTAGTTTGGGATCATACAGTTGGTGTGTTCGTCTGGCGATATTTATTTATTTGCTATTGGAACAACCAGGGTGTTAGAACGAGTATTTATTTTAGCCTAAAGGTCTTGGGATTTTCTAAGTCTATTTCAATATGAATATCACTTGGTTACTGTGAAGGCAAACATCGTGAGGAAACCTGCATGTCTTAGAAAATCTAACCAATTTTCGGAAGATATTATGTAAAATCCGCCAACACGTCAAAAAGGCAATTTTTTTTGTACATTTATTTTAGAGGCTCTGTAAGAAGATATTCTTGAGTGAATAAAGATAGCGGGTTCCACATTCATCCCACGATATCCTATCTTTTATTTTTTCTGTGCTCAACCGAAATCTATTGTTGTTTTATGAAACAAAACTTTCCTTATATTGTGTAGTTATTAGATATTAGAGTAAGATAAAGCTAAATTTGTAAATATAAATTATACTGCTGCTTTATAGTCTTTCTCTCATATCCTTTCTAAATTCCTCTGAAAACGTAATTAAACTTACCTTCTGAGATCTCTATAGACATGTTTTAAATCAAAAAGAAGCTTCGTCCGTGTGCCCCATTCATCCATATTTTGCCTTCTGTCAAATAAATCTTATACTTTCAATATGAATCATAATTTTCATGAATATCCCTATAGCGTATGTTTAAAGAGTGCGTACCAACTATAACATGCTCCAGACTCCAGTGTGCCATTAGCCTATAATTAAGGAAATTATAAAACTTTAAGCTCTAATTAGGTATAGAAGTTATTCTGGTTCATAATATGATGTCAAGGTGTCGTCACTCTGCTAATGACCAATCAGGCGTGGGAGCTTTTCATGCGTCTTCCGTAATTGAGTCACTTAGTAGAATGACGCGATTAACACTGATGACGTCACTTCCTCAAAGATACGTCTGCCTAAAATGGTACTTTTTGAGGTATGGGATCATTTAGTCATTGACCTCTATAATACAGGACTCGCAGCAATATATTGTTTGATGGTGATCGTAAACATCGGCATTTTTTTAAGGTCCTTCATGTACCTAAAATTCCTGCCTATTTTTGACCCCGCGTGTACAAAAGTACTATTACACTTAGACAGGAATTGAATCTTTTTTGAGGCATGAAATTACAAACACTCGATTGATAAAAAACTCAAACTTGTCCCCACTTTCTGTTTGATTACCGACAGAGCGACAAATAATTTCGTTAGAAAACATAAATCGACTACAATTTTATAACAATCTATCAGCAAATATATACAATAATAGGTCAATGTACACTACTCTAACTACATAAAATTACGAGTAAAGGGTTCCGTAGCTCGCTTCGATCTAATTGCGACTTCGTGACTGCTCTCCTCCATTAGCACCTTACACTACAGAACCCTAATAGGAAACCCTTTCTACAATTCACACAAAATACATTGGCGTTCCAGCATTGAGATTGCAGATGTAGTACGAGTGTCAAGCCAGCATTGGATATTTTATACTTTTGTTGGAAAATACTGTCGTTTATCCATTGAAAGCACGTCGGATTCGTTAAAAGTCTAGACACTGGGCGATTCAATTTCTTATTTACGTTGATTTTCAATGTCTAAATGCCATTTTAGACGTCTATTCGTTGAAGTCTTAATAGGACTCGGGTAAAAATCTCATTTTGTTTTGAATTAAAATGTTCTCCGAGTGTAAATTGAGTTTATACGTTGTGAAAGACGTGTGGATGATTTCGTAGTTGAATTGTAGTGTAAATAAAGAGAAATCTTGAGATGTTGATTCTGAGCAAATTGAGATTCTGCACCAGATTTTAAATAGTTGAAAAAAAAGATTATATTCTCAGACTTAAGCATCTTCATAATAATGTAATTATTGAATCAGTTTATGGAGATTTTGAGGAAGCATTTCATCATCACCATTTCCTCCAATATGCCAATATAAAAAACAACTTATAACCTAAGTTTCTCTCGCGCCGCCGCCCGGATACCGACTTTCGTCGACAAATTCACTTTTCCTGTTGTCGGCGAACGGAAACGAATTCAGGGCACCTTTACGCCGTAATAATATTGCATTAAAGACCCTTAAGGGCAGAACTCCTTTGTGGAATTTCCGCTTCGAATGTGTGGTAATGATTTTTTTGTATATTCCCTTTTCTTACTCCCCCTCGTTTACCGTGTTATTGGGAATATTGATTTGGAGATATTACCGATACCCACTTGTGATCAAATAAGAATTTGGTAGAGTTTTTGAACTGCGATGTGGAGCACTAAACCTATCATCACTGCTTTACTTTCATTTGAATTAGTGCGGGTTTCAAGAAAATATAGCTGCTCCCTGGGACTCGTCGAGGGTCAAACCTCGGCGTCAACATTGGTCAACAACCATTGTCGATTCTGGCTTACAGGAGTGACAGTGGTGGGAGTATGTGGCGGGACTACCCCCAAATAAAAGGTGCATGAAAATACTTTCGGGGCACTCGCTACCCGGGCACTCAAACGGTGAAAAGCGTAACGCGTAACGCGTGACGCGTGACGCGTAACGCGTTATTTTTATGTTACACTCTGCCTACCCTGTTTCAAAACCCTATGCACGCCACTTATAATATATCTAATATCTACTGCAAAGCTTCGCTTCTTTCGGGCGTCCCTAGACGGCACTGATTTTTGAAGCGAAGCTTCTTTACGGACGTTCGGGGCGCTCGCTACCCGGGCACTCAAACGGTGAAAAGCGTAACGCGTAACGGGTAACGCGTGACGCGTGACGCGTAACGCGTAACGCGTTACGCGTTAATATAATATATCTAATATCTACTGCAAAGCTTCGCTTCTTTCGGGCGTCCCTAGACGGCACTGATTTTTTTCATTTATATTTGTTGCCAATTTGACTGTAAGAATGGATAGTTTTTCCTAATTAGTTACACTCAAAATGTCACCTATAATAAATATCAAATGAAACAAAAGTATTGAAAGCGTTTAAAAACCTTACACAATCTTCCTTTTGAGATACGAGTTTGGAAAGTAAAGCGACGATATGAGTTACACGTTCAATTCGACTTGAAATAGTAGGTACCCTTTTGTAATATTAACACACTATTGTATTGGTGGGGCAGGCAGAGGTAGGTACATTGCAGTTTGCCATCCATACCCACATTTCGCCGATGGTATTTTGGATCCAATGTCATAGAAGTCAAGTCTTTTGTCAGTCATTATATTGGGTATTCTCTCTATGCGAGGGACATCCGGGATGTAGTCCACCATGTAAGCTATTTCCCCTTTGTAACGATAAACTACTGAATATTACATTATATATTTCCCTATTCTTACAAATTGGCTATAGCCGAGTGGGAGCGCGAATAGTGTACCGAAGCACGGGATTCGATTACGGGGCCACTCGCGCGCCGCGCTGAGCATAACAAGAAAAATGAATTTGTCCGACTATATCTCCCTCTCCACAGCTCTGAATTTTGTATCGCCTTTTAACACTTCACGGGACGATTGTACGGGACGCAAAAGATATTACGTGGGTTTTAAGACCGAATTTATTAGTCAACTGTATGCGGTTTTAGACATTGAAGTCTTGCTTCAAAAGTTTGTTGATGGATTTGATGTGCCTACCAGTGCAGTCTAGGCTAGCATAAGCACAACATCGAGTGTGCTGTCAAATTTTCTTTCACGAGAAAATGTTGAGTTCATAAATATAACTACGATACTATATTAAACATAAATAAAATATACCAAACGACACAAAAACGATTTTCTTTAACAATTTTTTTCGTAGTCGGGTTGCATTTTTTAAAACTTTTTTATATTTCTCTACTATGTTATAGACAATCCATGACTAATGGGAGGCGAACAGTGTTGGTAAGTGTAGCGGGCTACTGGGCGAGACGCTACTATTTTCAGTAAACGGCTGAATACAGATCCGCCCATGTTATTATGGTCTAAGGATATATTGGAATCCGGTAGTGAGGCGAGTCACAAGCTTAGAAAGATAAGGTATTATTCCCATATTATTATTTAATTTTATTTAGTTTAAAAATATTAATTGGGTCATTATTATCGGAAGTAAATAAATATATGTATATGAAAAAATTAATAAATTGATGAGTAGGTATACATCAATGATTTAAATTCAATTTGAAGGCAGAAAATGAATGATGTTACCGTTAATTACTATTGATCCGCAGTAGTAATTACAGCTGCGTTGTTGTACCCGACAGACGCTGTCAATCAACCGTGTTTGTTTCCAACGCAACGCCCGCTTTACAAAACAGGCCCATGAATTTAGCACGGTTTGGAATGGGGATGATCGCACTTGAAACATGAACTTAGAACGCCTTTATTTTTGTCAGTTATGGGCCCGTCGTAATAAATCGATGGCAAGTCTGATACCGATCTTGAGTGTGTTTTTGACATGCCATTTTTTATTGGTGTGACATATGAGTGGCATTTCCAAGATCGCTGCCAGACTGATTGAAATCGATTTATTAATACGGGCTTTAAAGTTCCTTGGAAATTATTTCACCGATATAAATCGTTAGACATACTTTATGTGTATAATTGTGCAATAAATAAAAATAGTCATCACCTCCATTATATTCTAGAGAAACGGTAAATGTATAAATCGTCTGTTGTAGTGTAATTTATGTAACCTAACCCAATAACTATTTATTATGCTAAAAGTGGTCAGCAAATATTGCAAACAATATTCTGATATAATAATATTGGAATGTTTGTTAAGTTATTTTGTAATTTGTCAACCTTGTAGGCAAAAACTGATATCAGAAACAAGAGGTCGTGTAATACATTTTTATATCACAGTTATTAATCTATAGATACATTTTTAAAGCAAACTATTGGTCCAAATATTAACCTTTCATAATATGCCATTTAATTTACCGTTTAGTGTAAACAGGCGGGATTTTGTGTTCGTTGAAATGCAATAGCGGCGGAAGTGTTTGTATTTATTGCGACGGTGTATAAATTACGAGTATCCACACAATTTATCTAAATTTACATACTATGGTTACAAATACCCCAATTATTCAGACAAGTGTATTGAAAATGTGAGTCCCTTTCTCTATCTCATTACAAGTAAGTTAATCTCTTCTATTCTTCACGTGTTGAGTGTTTCTAACTAACCTGTTTATTGCCATTTATTTCAAGAAATCTTAGTTATTTTTGCTACTAAATGAACAAAGTGTCTGCATTAAAACTCGATATATGAACTTTAATATCTCAAAACTTGTAAGTTACTGTAGCTTGAATCGTAGGTACCATGTGGGCGATCCCAGTAACAAATACTCAGAATAGGAAAGGACTATTTGTGATATTAGTTTAGACTAAGTTAGGCTACTAATAGACTAAGTTTAGGCTATTAGTAGCCTATGTTTAAACCACTGAAAGAGCAGTTATAAAAAGTCAAAAGATGGCTGTAACTTTTTTGTATATAAACAAGCGTACCACCTGCCCGATGTTAAGCACTTAGCGCAATACCAAACGCATTTCCCGCACGTTGCAGACGTGCAAGGGAGTGGGGGCAGAGGGAGGAGAAGGGAGAGGGGAGGGCTTCCAGCTCTCTCACTCATCGTACGAATCGCAGCTATAATAGCTACTTTACGCCCGCCTTCAGTGAGTAGTGGTATTAACTCGGTCGAGCCAGTCCGTATAGGAGCTGTAGTTGCAGCTTAACCCTAGGATCATTTATTACTAATTAATACGTGAAGTAAAAAACTCTGTATCCCTTTTTACGAAAATTACGCGGATAGTGGAGTATGAAATTTGGCACAATTAAAGTTTATATGGAGAAGAAGTGCAGAAAGCTAATATTTTGATATTATGATACTTAAAAATACATTTAACGGATAAATACATAATTGAACACACTACCATGCGTTTGACACATACATTTGTAACT
This sequence comes from Notodonta ziczac, assembly GCA_918843915.1. Lineage (NCBI taxonomy): Eukaryota > Metazoa > Arthropoda > Insecta > Lepidoptera > Notodontidae > Notodonta > Notodonta ziczac. Next base: position 11,600,415 of record OU974048.1, on the reverse strand, counting down.
TCCACTCGGTAACTGACTGACTCTCTGACTGACAAACGGTGACAGTTTTTTTTTTCTTTATTTCGGAGGGCGGGAAGCATAGGGCATTCTGCGTGCCAGTATCAATCAAGAAGGTTTTGGGTTTTTGTACTTAATATTTGACAATGGAACCTTAATAACATATAACGTTCAAACTAAGAATTTTAATGAATTACGGTCGAATTTCGACCACGAGCTACTACTAGTTCTTATAAAACGATGTGTTATCAAATGGTTCGTCGATATAGCTGGACCTATTATCGTCAAATTACTCTGCCGCAGTGTTTCCGACAGCTGTTGCCAATCATTGTGTGGCGGGGTTCAGGAAATTGCGTAACACTTAGTTATAGCTAGCTGAAGCTATTCTATCATATGTGATTATTATGATAATTAAACAAAGAAAATAAATAGTATTTAGTAAAAGTACTTTAGCCATCATGGTGAACCTGCTATTCCCCATTAAGTAAAAATTAACTAGTATCTTAAATATTTTATGTTAAAAAGGCTGAAGATCCGACATCCAAATTGAAGGGGCACATCTATACACAGAAATAAGAAACGTATATTTAAGTAGGGATCAAGGCACTTATCCAGAACAATTCATATTTTATTTTCATTTTACAAATGAACAAACTACTCACACCTTGAATCTCTCGCATTTCAATCAGGTTGTAAGCGCACCCCTAGGCCCGAACAAAATAAATGATTTGAGTTTGAGTAGTATTAACCTATTTAGTATTTTCTGCTATTACTTACCTACTATCCTGAAAACTCATAATAGTTTCCCGTAAAAGGAATTGAATAAAACCAAAAGAGTTGCGACAGAAAGAATAATGGCCTCGTGATAACGAGCCGACGCGCTTTCAGCTCACGACGTTATGCAATAACCGTTCACCCGACTTGACATGGCCATGCAAATTAAAGTTTAAAGAGCAGACTGTAGAGTTTAAATTACTTCACATCTGCAGATGTAGTTGACACATTTTCGTAAATTGTTTTCCATTCAGTGCCAGGATTTAATGTTAGCAGCGAAATATGGCGAAATAAATGGGGCTAAGCTTGAATTAAAATGGGCCACTGCAGTTTTAATCTGAAAGGGATTATCAGGATTGTGTGTAGTAACATTATCCTCTTCCCGCTTGATATAAAATCGGTGTTGAATCAGACTAAATTCAAAAATTCTGGGTCAAAAAAATCCTAAATCCGTATTGGCCAGAAAAATACATTCTTAACAATAAACTGAGTTTTATTAAATTAGGCGTAGGTAATCTAATAATGAAACTTAATAATTCTTTCTTTCTTTCTTAATAATCCTACTAATATTATAAATGTGAAAGTTTGTGAGTGTGGATGTATGTATGTATGTATGTTTGTTACTCCTTCACGCAAAAACTACTGAACGGATTTGAATGAAATTTGGAACACAGATAGTTTATAACCGGGATTAACATATAGGATACTTTTTATCCCGATAATCCCGAAATTTTTGTTACGTTAATAACGCGGACGAAGTCCGTGGGCACAGCTAGTAACTTCATAATTAAGTTACCAGTAGTAGAGCCAAACTGTGGCCAATTGATTACGGCTTAAGTACGGGCTTATTCGACCGGCTAGTATTACTGTCTCATAGAAAATCAGCGTTAAGTAGCTAGTGACGACCGCTTGGCGCAGTGGTTCGAGCGTAGGCCGCTCGACTCTCTGCACATGGCGTTTGCGGGTTCGATTCCCGCCGGGGCAAATTTCGGAAATTGCCTTTTCGTAATTTGTCCAGGTCTGGGTGTCACTGGGATCGCCCCCAGTCCATTGTACGGTACCCATAGTACAAGCGTTGCTTAGTTTGGGACCATACAGTTATGTGTTCGTCTGGTGTTATCTATTTATTACTAGCTGAGCTCGCGACTTCGTCCGCGTGGAATTTAACTTAACAGCTCCCGCTCCTGCGTTCTGAGCCCGCGCCAGGACCCATTTCTTTTTTTTTCTGAAATAAAAGTATCCTAAGATACTCCTTTTAATATCAGCTATCTGCCAGTGAAAGGCCCGTCAAAATCGATTGAGCCGTTTCGGAGATACTCTTTGATTTAATGTGTTTTTATTCTTTTACGCGGAAACCTAATTGTTTTTCTAAAATTAAAGTAGCCTAAGTTACTTCTTTTAACATCAGCTTTCTGCCAGTGAAAGTCCCGTCAAAATCGGTCCAGCCGTTTCGGAGATTACCTGGAACAAACAGACAGACAGACAAAAATGTTTTAAATCGCGTTTTTGCTATGTGTCGTATGTACTTTCATATGCATTTAGTGAAAAGGTGTTATTTTGATATTACAAACAGACACTCCAATTTTATTTATTTGTATAGTAAGCTACGTTTTGTACGATGTGTAAGAGAGTCAGATGCCCATCCATTCCTCTCCGTCTATCCCAGTCCACTTCAGGTCGGCAACGTCCGATCAATACAATTGGTATTACAAACATCTATAAGTTATGGTTACTGCTTAACGTCAGACGGGTCGTCCGCTTGTTTGCCGACGCTGTTATTTATAAAAACAATTGCTAGTGACCACTATATAGAGAGCGCCACTGAACGGTCGGGCACTCTAGCGCTGCCGTATTTATGACGTCATCACTCCTGCTAACTGCACCCAAAAATTACACTATAGTACAAATAAAACTGGACAACATGTTCATTATCTGTAGTAGGTAGGTAGGTAGGTACTTACTTAGATAAGAAGAAAAGCGTTCAATGTCTAAAATAAAATTATTATTTGCTAATTTAAAATTTAAATACACCACACCTACACCAGATTCTCTTTGATTTTTGATATTCTTTTCTTATTAGCTTTCTTTAAGAACGCTATGTATAACGAATATATATTATTTAACATTTAAGTACATTAGTAGATTTGTGTAACATGAGACATTTTTATTAATTAGACTATTTACTTTACGGTATCAGTTTTCGAGAACTTTTTTCCTCCTGTAGTATTAAATTCGGCGTCAACAAGACATCCGACACGAAATAATTCTTCGAGTCAACTTCGTTAAAGCTGTTTTGTAAATAGATCTCACAGTAAACTATCAAAGAGCCTCCCCGTAATGAGTCCCGAACTGAGAGGCTGAAATAAATAAAAGATAAGGTTTATTTTATGATTAATTAATTCCTGTTTTTTTTTTCTCTGTGTTGTGTTTAATTTGTTAAACAGGATAAATAAAAAATCTATGAAAGGAAGAATATCAAAATAATTAGTATTTTATGAAACTGTAAAATAACTCACATATAGGTGCATGAAGTTTTCGGTGGTCCTTAAACGAGGTATTATAGGGTTCCTAAAATTGTCTGTCTGTCTGTTTGTTCCGTCTAATCTCTGAAACGGTTGACAGGACTTCACTGGCAGATAGTTGATGATGATAAGGAGTTACTGAGGCTACTTTTATTTTATCAACAAAGTACAACGCGGACGGAGCCAAGGGCAACAGCTAGTGTTGTGATAAGAAAAAAATTAGGTATTCTTTGGATAACTATAAATTAATTATATGCTAATAAACTTTATAATAAATTCAGGCACATAAATAACAAACATAGTATACTATTAAAATAAAATTGCGGTCGAACTGCATCGAACATTTACGATGCTCGCCAAACTAATTGTAAAAGCTATATAATTAAATACGGCTCATAAGTTTCATTAGTGGAATTAGCTATGGAAACCCGAAATGACACGCTATTAACGGAGAAGGTTATTAGAAAAATTGTGGCAGAGAGAAAAAGTCGATTTAAATTAATAATTACGATTTTGTGTAGGTACTTAGTAAGACTATATTTGCGCAATTCATAATATACAAGGTGAAACATAAAGGGTATATTTTTTCTTTCAAAACTTAACTTTGTAATTCTAAAACTATCAGCTTTGGAGGAAACTTGAATAACAAAAGGTTTCATAGGAATAAAGCTGTTGACAGACTTCACAAGTCTACAAAACCTTTAGTACTTCAACTGTCCCACAAAGCCGATAGTTTGAGATGTACAAAGTAAAGTTGCAGAAAAAATAGTATACCCTTTTTGTTTCACCTAGTACAATAATAGCGAAAGGGTGCTTAAAAAGTGCGCGAGCCGATACATCAATAAATTACGCCCAAAAAATACACTTGCCCCTTATTAATAAACGCGGTTTAGAGATTTAATAGTTAAACCATGCTTTGTCTTCTTCTTTCGAATGCCAAATTACTGATGACAGAACGAGATAGTTTGTGTGTATTAATTTTGTAAATTGTAAGCTATTCACCCGCTATACGAGAGCCACGTTTATTAAAGAGGGCAAATGTATAGACCTAAACTAAGCAGTGCACTTAGGGACAATTCCAATGGCACCTAGACTAAGGCAAATAACGTGAAAGCTATTTCCGGGATTTGAAAACTTTCTTATCTTTGCAATAGGTACTTAACTAACTAAATATTTTTGAAAATTATTACACAATGCATCAATCGAAAATTGGTACTTATTTGTAAATATAAAACATATATTACTTGTATGAATTCGATATTTGTCAAACACCCAATCACGGTAAGCGGCTATATCGTTTACATTTTATTAATTTAATTGAAGCTCAATTATTAAAAATCCTCATAATATAATTATGTAAAATCTGAACAATAGAATCAGGGTGCTATAAACATAATAGATTTCCATTACACGAGGCAAGATGTAAGATTTAATTAGGAGGCCATACACGTCACGTTCTATAATGTACTAACGTTACCTCTTTAGAATTGTATAAAGGGTATTCAAGTTTTTCAGCGAAATAATCCACGATGAAGCTGTGTATACGACGTCGGACGTTTGAATAGTGTGGTTGTATGCGGTTTTATTGAGGTTTTCAAGTGCCACCGCACGATATGCAATAGAGGTCAATTATGAGCACTACGTTTTATATTTGAGTACACTAGAAATTGTGATTGGTATTTTAGATTGGATTTAGGTGAATTGTATAAAGTATACTGATATTGTATTAAACACGATTAACTAGTGTCTTGCGGCTCGCTTGGGGCTACGCGCCGGCTTTTGTATAATGAGCTAGTGTTTTGTATTATGGTACTTTTACACAGATATTATTTTTGAAATCCAACCCGACTAAATCTGTGAAGATGCGAGAAGAATTTTAACATGATTTTATAAAATTAAAAAAAACGCCCTATTTATATTAGTTTATCTACATAAAAACAATAAAAAATGATCAAGAATAGATGATTATAATAATAAAAAATAATGGTATAAATTTTAGATTTTTACAAAGTGCCTAACGGATAATGAATCTCGTTATGATAAGCTGCTTTAGAGAAGCCAATTATTGCCAACTCAATTAGGGCTAAGCCTCTAAAAATTAACGAATCGCATCGAAACATAATTACAGCTCAAATTAGGACCCAGACTTCAGATTTAGTGAGAACTTTTTAAATTATATGTGTTGGGGAACGAAATGAAATGATTTCCCTCTGATTGAACTTGTAGATTTATTCTCGTATTATACAAATTAAATGATAATTGTAATATTTAGAGAAATGAGAACGTGTATGCTTTCTTGATCGCTGATTCTATATAAGTTTAAAAAAATTGAGTAACGACTGTGTCCATGACTTGCATTCGAGACCTTCTGACAGCTGACGTTGACAAAGACATTGACACTTTGACGTTTTAGCACAGCAGCGTCAACATACTGCCCGCCCTGGAAGCTTTGGTTCCAGTAGCTTTAGTTAGGTTAAGTTGATTTAGGATTTAGTTAGGTATTTCGACAGGCAGAGGACAAATCTTCGAGAAAGAACGCTGCACTTCTCCTGCTGATGTCCGAATGCTCGCAACGCGTGAGACTCCATCCTTTCCAGTGTGGACTCGCTCGATCCGTCCAAGGCGCCATTTTAGAGGTGGCACATTGTCTTCCTTTATAAGAACGAGTTTATTTATAGTGACGTCACTCTTGTTGGATTTCCACTTTGTTCTGGTCTGTAACTCGCTGATGTACTCTTTTGACCAACGCTGCCAAAAATGTTGACGCATTTGTTCGATTCGGTCGTAACGAGGCAGACGATTGATAGATACATCAGTGACGTCATCGCAAGCTGGTGCTGTAAGTGGACGCCCAATCAGAAAATGCCCTGGTGTCAATGCTTGAAGGTCGTTTGGATCTGAAGACATAGGTGTTAGCGGACGGGAGTTCAGGACAGCCTCAACTTGTGTCAACACCGTATTAAACTCCTGAAACGTGAGGTTAGAGTTCCCTACTACGCGTCTCAAATGGTACTTACAAGACTTCACCCCAGCCTCCCACAAGCCACCAAAATGAGGAGAATATGGAGGGATGAATTTAAATATAATATTTTCTAAAGCGAGTTTCTCGATAATGGTGTTTGAATGTTTAGTTAAGAAGTTATTCAACTCGTTAGCTGCGCCAACATAATTTTTTCCGTTATCAGAATATATTTCCAACGGTTTACCCCGTCGAGATATAAACCGTTTTAAACAGAGGAGGTAACCATCAGCGGAGAGATTTGTGACCAATTCAAAATGCACCGCTCGAGTCGCAAAACAAATAAACAAACAAATGTAGCACTTAATTAACTTGGAGCCTCGCCCTTCACGATTCAAAATATATACCGGACCACAATAATCAGTACCGGTACGTAAAAACGGAAAACCTGGTAATAATCTTTCGGGAGGTAAGTTTCCCATTATGGGGCTAAATGTTTTCCCATTCAATCTAAAACATTTGACACATTTATGAACGATTGAACGCGCTAAATTTCTACCACCAAGTGGCCACCACTCTTCGCGAATAGATGCAAGTAGTAATTGAGGACCGGCGTGACATAGATGTGTATGTTTATGTTGAAATAAAAGGGAAGTAAATCTGTGTTTACTACAAAGCAGTATCGGATGCTTTTTATCGTAGGTAAAATAATTGCAGTTATCCAACCTGCCTCCTACTCTAATCAAAGAATCTTTACAAATAAATAGATTAAGTCCTGACATATTTCGTGAATATTTAATGTTTGGAGATTGCTTTACTAAGCAATTGTATTCATGAGGGAATGATTCCAATTGAGACAACCGCGCGAGTAAAATAGTTGACTCACGTAACTCATTCACGGATAACGGCCCGTGTGTGCGTTCTGTTTTATGACGAGTATTGTTAATGAATCGCCTCACGTAAGCAGTTGCTCTGATCATTCGATTAAAAGATGAAAATCGCTCAAATGGAAACGCGTTATCTGATAAATCAGACATGAGTACGTGTGATTTTATTTCAGGCAACCCAGTTAACGTAATATCTGTATTGCATTCGACAACAAATGGTTCACGGATAAATTTAGGCCCAATCCACCACAAATCGCTGTGGATAAGATCAGGCAAGTTGACACCGCGAGACAATAGATCAGCTGGGTTTGTAACACCCCGCACGTGTGACCAAACGCAGCCACTAGTAAGGTCGTTAATTTCAACGACTCGGTTTTGAACAAAAGTCTTTAGTGATGTTGGATGGGTACGTAACCACCCTAAGACAATCGTCGAGTCAGTCCATAACAACACTTTGTCAAAACTTAAGTCCAGGGCATCTACAACCTTCTTATAAAGGCGCGCGCCCACTAACGCACCGCACAGCTCAAGCCGGGGAATGCTTACTGGTTTTAAAGGTGCTACCTTACTTTTCGCGCATAATAATTTCACAGTGACCTCATTAGAATGCTCACAAACGCTACGTATGTAAGCACAGGCACCGTACGCGTCTTGTGAAGCATCCGTAAAAATATGCAATTGTAATTGATGTGCGTATTGAGTGGTAACATGTCTCGGAATACGTACTTCATATAAATGTTGCAGTGAATCTAATACTTTACTAAAAGAACTCGCGACGTCGGCAGGGACTATGTCGTCCCATCCGATTTTGCACAGCCACAGTCTTTGCATGAGTATTTTGGTTACTATAATAATAGGAGCTAACAACCCAAGTGGATCATAAATCTGTGATATAACAGAAAGCATTTTTCGTTTTGTCATATGTGAAGCATCAATGTTACAATCTATTTTGGTGTTGTAAGTGAGTTCATCACTGCAATTACACCAACTTAACCCAAGTGTTTTATGTTGGGTAGTTTTATTAAGTGACAACGATTTTATTAAATTGTTTGATGAACAACTACTATCAAAATTAAATGTCCATTTCCGTAACGGAAAACAGCCAGAATTTAAAATATTAGTGATACTTTCACAGAGCGATATCATGTCCTGCTTATCATTGAGAGAAAATATTAAATCATCAACGTAAAACGAATTTAATATTAATCGAGCAATTCGCTCGTGAGGACAATCTAATGCTAACTGTCGTAAACACCGCATCGCTAGGTACGGTGCTGACGCAGTGCCATACGTTACGGTGTTTAATTGATATACATGTAATGCATCGTGCTTATTTTCCCGCCATAAAATGAGTTGTAAATTACGTTGATCAGACTGTATAAGGACCTGTCGGTACATTTTTTCTACGTCGGCAGTAGCAACGAACGCGTATTGTCGAAAACGTAAAAGTATACCCACTAAGTCGTTTAATAACGGAGGGCCGATCAACTGTATATCGTTAAATGATTTTCCTGTAGTTGTTTGTGCACCTGCATCAAATACAACCCGCAACTTGGTTGTAGTACTCTCACGTTGTACACAATGGTGAGGTAGAAAATAATACGGTGCCTTATATGTATCAATGCGTGTCATGTGCCCTAACGCTAAATATTCTTTTAAAAAATCTGAATACATACGTTTTACTTCAGGCGAACGATCCAATTTTCTTTCTAATGACAAGAATCTACCTTTCGCTAACTCGTAAGAATCGCCGAGTGAGTTCGCTGAGTCGCACAATGGTATTCGCACCGCGAACCTACCGTCGCTGTCGCGAGTGGTTGTGGAGGTGAACAGCTCCTCACAAATTTTCTCGTTTTCTGTGAGAATATTATTGGTAGCTTTGCCGTTAACAACTTCCTCTAGCTCCCAAAAATGTTTTAATTGGTTGTCTAGTGAGTTTGTAAATGCACAACCACAGATCATACTGTTAGTCGTGCATTTACAAACTCACTAGACAACCAATCCGGCTCGAAGGACCAATGTTGGGGAACGAAATGAAATGATTTCCCTCCGATTGAAATTGTAGATTTATTCTCGTATTATACAAATTAAATGATAATTGTAATATTTAGAGAAATGAGAACGTGTATGCTTTCTTGATCGCTGATTCTATTCTGTGATAACGTACCTGCAATAATCCACCCTAAGTGGGTATTCTGTAGGTAAGGCCCGTTAGCTAAACGCATCCGACCTTCCTGTAACAAGCTCCAAAATATATCAGCGCCAATCAATAAGTCGATATCTGCTGGTATATGATAGCTTGGATCTGCGAGTGTAATGTTTTGTGGTATTTGTAACGAACGTACGTCTATCAACGAATTCGGTAGACAATGCGTAATTTTAGGTAGAACGGAGCAGTTTAAACGTATACGATAATTACTTATCTTCGATCGCATAAGTAGGTCACAGGACTGTTGTGAACGCATAACAGTGTTTCCTACTCCAGTGATAGTGAGTGTGGACTGTATAGGTGTTAAACGTAATTGTTTACAAAGTGATTCAGTAATGAAACATCGTTGGCTACCACTATCGAGAAGGGCGCGCACAACGGTTTGTGAGTTATTGTTGCACACTTCAACGAGTGCAGTTGACAGCAAAACCTGTTCTAATGCGATAGACTGCACGGCTTGCCTCGACGCACCTGTACGTGTGGTCAATGTGGATGCATCTGCACACACAGTGTTGGACGTGCCGGCTATGCTGGCGGCCGCCTCTGTGCGCATATTATAATCCGAAACGAACGTTATAGAATTGCAACTTACATTGTTATCTAAATGAATAAGACTATTATGTTTTTGTGAACATTGTTTACATGGACCGTAATGACATTCCTCAATAGAATGACCAGAACGCAAACAATTATTGCATATTAATTGTTGCTTTTCTGAAACGAAATTGTATCTATCTTGGACAGGTAAGTTTAGAAAACGGATGCACGAGTATAACGCGTGATTAGCATCGCACATAATGCACTTATCAGTGCGAGCCGGCTTCGCATTTGACTTGCCTGCTCGAAACGATTGTTTTTGTGAAACAAAAGAACGTATTTGTGTGGACGATTGCGAATTATTAATTGTTGACTTTTTTGATGATTCGTTTGCATGTTTTGGACCGTTTTGTACCATATCTAGTACATCAGAGCGGTCTCTTAAGAACTGCAATAGGTCATCTAATTTTACTTTTACAGAATCTTTACAGATTAAACTTTTTCTATTTTCCCATTCTTTGTTTGTAACTGGATCGAGCTTACTGACAACTAAATGAATGACTAAGGTGTCCCAGTGCTCAGTGGGCTCACCCATAATCTTTAAAGATCTTAAGTTTTTTAATACTGAGTCAATTAACTTTCTTAGTTGAGTAGGCGATTCTTTTGTGACGGTTTGTAGTGAAAACAAAGACTTAACATGATTGCTTATTAGTAACCTATTGTTATCAAACCGACTAGTCAGCAGATCCCAAGCAACTTGATAATTGTCTGCTGTAAATTCTAACGATTTTATAACCTGTAAAGCACTGTTTTTTAAAGAAGAACGGAGATAATGGAATTTCTGAATATAATTTATTTCCTTTGCGTTGTGAATTAATGATATGTATGTATCGCGATACTCTAGCCAGTTTTCAAATGATCCGTCAAAGGATGGCAACGATATCGTGGGTAATTTTATAATATTATTTATATTATTTGTGTTTGGACTGTGAGCATATTTAGTGGACACAACTCTTTCCTCGTACTTATTCGAAATACATTTTGCCAATGACATCGCTTTGTAATATTGCGATTCAATCATTTCCCTGGTTTCCAATTGCTGAGTCAGGTCTGTTTCGTTAACAATGTTTTCAATTTTGGACTGAACATCTTGGAACTCAAGGAAAATCTGCTCGGCATTAGATATGCGTAACTGTAACTCAACAATAGTGTGATCATTGTGAGAAACATTTTCTAACGAGTTGATGTATTTACCAAAAAGTGTGATTCTGCCGCGTAAATTACCTCGTTTTTTATTCAAATCACGAGTATCGACATCATCGCTATTAGAAATTGTACGAGGTGACTTTGCTTCTAAACTCATTGTGATGGCTATGTAGAAAACGGAATCAAGTACTTACAAGTATCACTGAGGATGAAGCGGCCAACGATGATAATGCGCTGACGAACTTGTCACGAACCACTACAATGCAAAACGGTGTTAACACAATTCGAAACTCTTCCTTTATCCACCCAAACGCTTGTCCTTCTTGTTGCTTCAGCGATTTGAATCTCTTCAGCAGCACAAAATTCGTTATGATTTCAAACTGGAACGATATTTTTCGGTAATCCGGCGACGATGGTCCAATGTTGGGGAACGAAATGAAATGATTTCCCTCTGATTGAACTTGTAGATTTATTCTCGTATTATACAAATTAAATGATAATTGTAATATTTAGAGAAATGAGAACGTGTATGCTTTCTTGATCGCTGATTCTATATAAGTTTAAAAAAATTGAGTAACGACTGTGTCCATGACTTGCATTCGAGACCTTCTGACAGCTGACGTTGACAAAGACATTGACACTTTGACGTTTTAGCACAGCAGCGTCAACAATATGTATGTACCTACAATTATGGTATGACTTTTAATGTAATTCGTCATTTAAAAATATAGAGATACTTAAATTAATAATATGACATATAATTTTTTTAAAATAACCTTATAATTTGGTGGCTGTTAATTATGTTTAGAAACAGTTCTTTTAAAATCACACTTTAAAAAGGCTTATCAAGACTATTTACTTAATACAACAGGTAAAGGAAAAATATATTTTAGAAGTATACAGTGTTTCTAACACTAATATTTGTAAAGAAATAAATTTTAGATAGGTACAACATTCATTCATAATTTTAAAGTGTTTATCAAAATGATCTAATTCACTTTAATACAATAAATACACACTAAAATAAAATAAAATGCAAGAACTACGTAAACGCCTTAACCACTTAATTTAATTTATTCTGCAAATCAAAGCTTTTAGATTTTATGGAGACGTGTGAGTGGTGTATTAGAACCACTTTGTATAAGGTTAGTTGCACATCATATATTAAAAGCAAGATAACCTTATTATATTTTAATTCGTTACGCAAATAGTAATCCAGAAATATTCGGGGTTTACTTAGTTGTCAACAAAGTTTAAATTAGCGAGCTAGGTTCGCTTTGATGGAGGTAGGATCAAATTAATCGTGATGGTCCGATGGGCCTGGCGAAAGCCATCATAAAACTCATTGAAACGCGACTAAATACTTGCATGCAAATATAAAACAAAATAAAAATATAATCTGATTTAAAATCTAGATCACTAGTATTTCATTTAGTGCTCGTGTACCCTAACGGATAAGGACTCGGTGGCACTAGTCGAAGTGGCGCGCCAGACGCAATGGCGTCGCGGGACGAATAGAAAAACACATTACATACATTACCCAGTCGTCAATAAGAAATCACGCGCTCACTCCACGGGAGTCACGCGAAATGATCACTTCAGTGGCGGTGTAAGTTATAAGCTGGGAATGGATACCAACCTTCTTTTGAAAAGAGTGAGTTTCTTGCAAGCTCTTTTCATTGGAAGCAGTTATTTGTACCGGTGGTAGATTCTGAACAGTTTTCATCTATCGTTATATTTTTAGAGCCACAGCAATCAAGATATGCCGGGTGCTGTCCTACGTACCCACTCTGGCACTTTCTAAACCGTGAAAGTAGGTTAGAACAAAATTATGGCTCTCTATAAACATATATTAGTATGGCCACAGTCACTGTCTACTGAAATCAAACTCAAAATCAAAGCATTTGTTTGATTAGGCTTAGATATTGTTACTCTCCAACCGGATTGAAACACGACTCCTAATAAGAAGATCCGGCAGGAAACTCAGTTTTGACTTGAGTTTCCAAGTTTTTTCTTCACTTACTTAATGTTTGCGCCCAAAAGGGCAAGTATAATAAAAACTTTTTTGTATAAATAAATAATCTGAGAACATCGCATTTGCGGTCGAAAGTCACAGTAAAGACGTTTCGGATTAAATTTAATTTTACACCGCTCCTAGGGAGACGCCGTCATTATTTATCTTGCCACTCAACGTTCAACGGGACTACAAATACATTGTTTAAGTTTATTTTATTGCAGATAGGTATTGTTGTATTTTTTAAAGATAATATTTAAAGAAATAAATCGAGTTAGGTTATGTTAGGGTAGTCTTCGAGCGCATTTAGGCATAAATCACCCTCACCGTGAGGGAAATTTAATTATTATTTAGTATTGTTTTATTGATTAAGACGGTACATCTGATGGTAAGTGGTAACCCTCGTCCTAGACATCTTTGACTACTTAAGGGACGCGCGGACGCGGTGCCCAGATTTTACGGACCCCTATGTACAATGAGTAGAGTTCAGAATTGTAGTTGCTGACATATTTATTTATTATAAAATACTTGTTGTGCTTACAACAATGCCAAGAGGCACAACATTTTGTTGCATTCATTAAAAAATAAATCAATTTTGCATCAATTTAAATCGTTAGTTACCTCAGCTGGTTGTCTAGTAACTCTCTCGTTTCAAACCACCCAAAAGTATATCTTTATATATTAATCACGCCTCCAAACTTTGCAGTAACAATACAATGAATACAACCCGTTACATTGTTGGCGGCAATAACACCGCAGCGGCTTCCTCGCAGTACTGCGGTGTTGTACGAGTCTCTGGGGCGAAATAGTACGGTGTGTTTGCGGTCGGCCGTGCGCTACAATCTTGAACGTTTATTTTGTGTTAAGTATTAGTTTGTCAGCTTAATAGAGTCGAAATTGGTGTGTTTTATGAATAATAAACTCGCTTTGTTTTCAGCCATTAAATAGACCGGGATATTTTAGGAGCAATACAAACTTCATTTAGGGTAACCGTCAACTTGGTTATGTCTTTCACAATGAAGCAGGCCCGCCCGCTTCGACCAATAGGATCGATTTCCTCAGCTTCACCCAGCTTAGTTTAGGTTGATAGATAGCATAGCCAAGTGGACGGTCACTCTTTATCAAGTTTGTACTGCCATTTCTAATCAATTGGGAATATAATTATTAATATTAAAGAGAAAAGCGCATAATGCAATTTTTTGACTCTCCTAAATTTCTTTGTCTTTCCAAGCTCATTTATATTAAACTAGCTGTGCACGCCGACTTCGTACGCGTAGTATTTAACGTACCAAAAATTTCGGGATTATCGGGATAAAAAGTATCCTATATGTTAATCCCGGTTATAAACTATCTGTGTTCCAAATTTCATCCAAATCCGTTCAGTAGTTTTTGCGTGAAGGTGTAACAAACATACATACATACATACATACATCCACACTCACAAACTTTCACATTTATAATATTAGTAGGATTGAATATAAGTTGGGATAAAATCTGTACTTTTTCATAAGCTCTTATTAGGCTTTACTCCAACTGGTATCGGACAGTATAGTAAGGCCATTTTAGAATTCAAAGAGTATAAAAAATTTACTACAAATTCTAATTTAGCGACCATTTTCTTGTCATTGTAGCGACAAACAGCTGCAACGAGCTTTACATCCCATCCTATCCAATTTAAAAAGTTTGAGGACCGGCGGCGACTCAAATGAAATCTCTCTTTCTCTGTGCAGCCGAGGTGGGTGACAACATCGTGGCATCTTCACGCTTGTAATAGAGTAATTGAGTTGACAGTAAAAGTTATGAAGAGAACGGCGCCGCGGCGGCGCCAGGCCGGATATCAGCCTCCCCCTCCCCTTCGCCGCATTTCTTTATCCCCCTTCTCTAGCGCCGGATACGGTGTACCGTAAGCAAATGAGTTTTGTGAAAGTTTTTGCATTTTTTATGGGAGATATTGTTTTTTCTTGTGTGGAAGTGTGAAATGTGGGTTTGCTATATCTGCGATTGAAAATTATTAGTGTTGTGGAAGACAAATATTTACAAACCTTTTGTATTGTTTTATTTCAATTTCGCTTAGTTACTGTCGTAATTTCTACTTCCATCAGTTTCATGTCCACGGAAGGTTTTAATTATACCTACTCTATGAGACTAAAATATTTCACCAAAAATAAATTAATCAAACTTGTTTTGATATCGTTACTTGTAGAGAACTCATTCTAAAGATCTTCCGATGAACTCACACAAAAACTTATTCGTGGGAAGTGAGGCAGTCATTTATTTTTATACGGTCACTATTGTTTAGTCATTTCTCATTTCGCCCCGGCTCCGGCCTCGTCCCGGCTCCGTCCCAGGCCCGCTGCGCTGTCTCGTTATGTTAGTTCACCCCCATTATCATCAACATTATTATTTACTACTGTTTTTATATCTGTCCTTTCTAATTTCAATCCTTATTATTTAGAGATAACTGTCACGATAGAATAAATTGTCCTAATTTATATTTAGATCTTGGAGATAAAGCGGTCTTGTATTTTGCGATTTACATTTGGTAACGAAAACAGAATATTGATGTAGGTATATAGAATGCGACGCTAAGAAATCTATTTGATCCGACAGCTATCTCGCGAGGATTTATATAAATAAGATTCATGTAAGTCTCTTATAAATAGGAACAAACTTCAATATAAGTATATCTCCAGGCCCAATCATATGGTTCTCCAAACGGTATGATTTTATTATCCTGTGGGGAGTAAATACACATTCAGATTAGACAGGTCGTCAAAATACTTATCTCCGAGTATTACTACTCAACATTATATAATTATGTAACTTCCATCCATTTTATTTGGCACTTGTCCTACCGACCTCCTTAATCTTAAGTAGAAATCCATAGAATCTTAGGTTACGATAATAAAACGAAACAGAAATACATTGTCCTATATCTTACTGTAATAGTGATGGATTTCCAGGCCATCGGACGCAGGCAATACACTTACCTGACTTGCGTGGGCAGACCTTCCCTGGGCGGCTTCGCTACACAGCTCTTAGCTCCAATAGCGCTAATATGTAAGAAGTGTCAATAGTTATTTGTAACCTTTTTACTACTTACAGCTTAGTACCGTCAGCGAAGTAAAATATTATTTTACTTTATCCTGAGATTATGTTAACTTATTAAGCTTTCAGTTACTTTAATTATTAATTAATTAACACCGTTACGCTTTTATTCCCTGGGGCATACCATAAGTTTAGGCGGAGTTAACTGTGGTACACTTACATTTAATTAACATTGAAATGTGTAGGGTGTGAGTCCCTATCGATTTATTGGACACAATTGCAGATTGTGGACTACAGAATTTCTTAACAGAAAATTTAAATGACACTTCATGACTAGTAAATTATACCCAGGACTCATCACCTAATTACTCACAAATCGTTATTCATACGACAGATTTATTCGTGTTATTTATCACTTAGCCGACATATATGAACCTCTAATGAATCAAGAATTGTTTTCATATTTAGGTCACAATTATATTTTTATTTTTGTTAACGTTACTACCACTTTCCTAACAACAGGGGGTGAAGAAAATGGACACACTTGGACATTTTATTAGCCTATTCCCTTAGCTAAACACAGGTACTTAGCGACGATATATATTTCCAATATAAAAAGGCGGCAAATATTCGAGCACCGCAGTACCTGCTTTGCGTTGCCCACTAATGAAACACCATTTATCATTCTGACTGCCAAATAAAAGCTTGGAATACGGGATTGGTTTTTGGCATGAGATGCAGCGATTTAAATGTTAATTAGGATGAAAGTTTCAAATAAAACGACGAATAGTTAGGTCCGTAGGGCCGATCTTAGAAATGGCGTTTTATGTCATACCAGTACTAAATGATATGTAAAAGCGTACTTAAGACTGCTCTCAGACTTGAGATTGATTCATTAATACGGGTCTTAGTTATCTAATGAAAAGATAACATTCGAACGTGTAATGTTAAGCCAGATTGAACTAATGATTAATATAAATTTCTGTATAGTTCATTTCGAACAAAATCGCTATCGCCTGAAACTTAAACCGCGGCATAAATTCAGAGTGCTCGCTATAACTTTAATTAGAACTCGGGGGCAAAGAAAACAAACCGAAGAGCCGGACTTTTAGAAAAATAGCCAGTCTTCGAGGAAATTTCGACTGGGATCGACTAAGAATTAAGACGTTATCAAGACCTGAGATTTTTAATTACATTTTTACCAAGTCTGTGCCTTCTTTCATTGTGAATTAATATTATATTATACGTAGGTTGACTATTTATAATGGTTAAGAATGGATGAACTAGTAATACACACATAAATCAATATAATATCTGGGCTCTAGTAGTATTTCGTGTTAATATTATTACTTCTTTCATTTTTTATTTTTTGCCCATAATCTACATCAATCTCGAGAGGTGATTTGATCAATTATAATTATTTATTAGATTAATTATATTATCAATAATATTAATAGGTAAGTTCGATACTTAATTTTCATTAGAGGTGTACAGGTGAACCAGACCAGAACAGATTACCACCATTAGTCCACCACACCGCATCGAGAATTCTACTAATAATCCTTTCGTAACAATATATTACCAAACTTTTCGTAACACCATAATATATGTCGGCCAGAGGGAAATATGGCCCCACCCTCGTTATAATAGGCGCGATTATTGGCAGCTTTCAATATGGCCGGGGTCACGTGTGCTGCATCCGGTGCCTCTCGCGTGACCTACTCGGGAATCGAACGGGGTGTGGGCAAAATAATATATTGTAAAACTAAAGAGAGAGACGGGAAATGGCTGACGTCTGTTTGGCCTGACGGTAAATCTTGTGGTATAATTAAGATAAGAGAAACCCGTCACTAGACTATTGAAAAAAAATTAGATTTAATTCATTTTACTTCTGTAAATCTTAGTAATTTAAATTGTTTGTGTATTTATAATAATATAGTTACACTTACACGTATGTACTATTTATATTTTGATATTCGTTATTATGAAGTCTAGGTTTCATACATTTGTGCACCTGCTTTCATCATCCGTGGAATTAACTTGCCGTTTATATTTTACATATTATCTACTTAATGTTTCTTTTGATGGAAACGAAATGTAATATACATAATTTACATTATCGAACGCTGGCATTTTATATTCAACTTATTTCGTAACAAAAGCTGTGGGCGGCAAGCAGCATACATCGAAACATAAAAAGTTGAACATGAATTACAGAATATTATATATTTTTTTTTAAATTGAAATGATAAATACTGAGCTCTGTACGAGTACTCTATGGCTGACGGTTTTTTATCATTTCGAATATTAAAACTCTTCAGATAAATTAGGTAGCTTTATAATTAACAGAACCTGTTCAGTTAATTCCTATAAAACATGTTCGAATAATAAAAATATACGCTTCAAAGCATTAAACCCAAAATTTTTTTTGGGAGCTATAATGGTATAGGCATCCTATTTGCATACGAGGCTTAACTTATAACACTCCCCTTGCTCGGTGGTTATTTTGAGATTGGCAAATGCAAAATAAACTTTAGCTGATCCACCATCGCGGTTGCCAAGTCGAAACTAAAACTCATCGGGTCAACAAAAAAAACTGATCGGACGTAAACGAGTCCGCTCATAAATAAAGATGCGAGAACTCGCGAAACTCGAGTTTGCATCGAGTTTGAGGCGCATGATTCACGGTTGAGTAAGCAATCAAAACTTGGTGACGCCCCGTGAAATATTGGAGGCGGTACGCTATTTTTTCTACACTTGCGTTCAAAAGCGCTTCAAGGTTGGCGTTTTTTAAACTGTATATTCTTTGACCGCCATGTTGTAAGGCATTAGCGATGTCTAGCCCCAGTGGATAAAAATAAATTGAAGAATTCTAGTCTGATTACTGCCTAGTTTAAGATTATGTAAATGTTGTAAGTGGTGTGGCTGTAAGAGGCGTGTATAAATATTGTACTATGTAATTTATTATTCTCATAAGATTTGTTGAAAAATACATTTGACCTTGTTAATGCAGGTATTTTAATTAATGAACATGGCTTTGTGTCAGACAATTTGTTACGTGTTCAGTAGAATGTTTGAAAGTTCATTAATTTGTGGCTGGTATTAATAGAATTACATAGGTACAAACTAAAGCGTAAGTTTTATGATTAAGAATCCGGGCCATGTTTGAAATTACATCGGCCATTGTGTGCCTGTCTTAATGACCTTTGCAAGGAGAAATAGTTATGCTACGACTTTGCTACGAGCGCCTACGGCGTAGACGGTCTACGATCAACGTACTCGTAGCTATTCGTGAATATTGGAATGTAATTAATGTAGCAATGGTTGGGTGAGTCAGGGAGTTGTGAAGTTTTTAACTAATGCTTAAACATTTTGGCTAGAGGCTAGATTAATGCCTGCTCCGTGATTATGAGCTATGTTTAACAAAAACCCCGAAACATTTCGTACGCAACTGTACAAACCAAAAAACTTTCACACAATAGAAGAGAAAGTTGAACGAGACTAGCAGAAAAAATGTGTCGAAACAGTTGTCATCTTCCAACTGGGTAGGACACGATCGGATTTGCGACTGAGGCCCTTTGTGGATGCTTCGACTGCTCCACTGAGCATTTCGGTCAACTATATTTTATTTAACGACATATATTGTAGGTCTTCTAGATGGGAAGACGATATCAGGAAAATAGCTGGCGTTACTTGGAGTAGGAGAACACACGATCGGAAAGAATGGCAAGCCCTAGGGGAGGCCTTTGCGGAAATGCAAGACAATCGCAACACCGGTGTCAAATAATTAATATATTCAAGATTTTAGTTACTATTTTTACCAATTTAATAGTTCTTGATCCATGTTTTGTAAGATTGTTAAATAAAGGTTATATTATTATATATTATTATTGTAGGTGGCGTTTCTTGCAGTTACAATCCGAGCATTTAAATATCTACATACAATACAACTAAATCAGGAGACAATAGTAGTATCAGAGTCAGTACCTAGTTTGAACTACAACATGGGTCTTCAAAAGGCAAGTCGACACTGTCTCTGCTGTTCTTGACATGCTGATTTCCTGGGTGACGGTTACTATTTACATGATATGAACCGTCAGTGAGAATGGCTACCTAGTCAAAAAAAATATATAAGAAAACATTAACATAGGAGTAATGATTTACCACTAATGAAGTTTTTCTTACATAGTTACACTCTTCTCCACAGGTCCATCTGATCACAACGAGCTCCATCCTTCGGGAATCCAATAAGTTCTCCAACATTCTCCCTTTGATCTGTCAGTTGACCGAACTTAACTTTTTTTGTTACCCAGTTGATTCATCTCGTTTGCTAACCCCTGTAATCTGTGTACAGACTATGGGAATGGGCATGATGACTTTAAATGAATTTAGTATAATTTAATTTAATATTAACTCACAATGAACAATCCTATTTTGACATATCTACACAAATAAATAAAATTGGAGTGTCTGTTTGTAATATCAAAATAACACCTTTTCACTAAATGCATATGAAAGTACATACGACACCTATAGCAAAAACGCGTTTTTTTTTGTCTGTCTGTCTGTATGTTTGTTCCGGGTAATCTCCGAAACGGCTGGACCGGTTTTGACGGGACTTTCACTGTCAGATAGCTGATTTTATAAGGAGTAACCTAGGCTTACTTTAATTTTAGAAAAACAAAAAAAAAAGATCACAAATGCTGCCTGTCGCGCGGGCTCAAAACGCGCGAGCGGGCTTTAGCGATAGTAAGTATATAAAACACGAAACATCGACTCGCAAATGTTAAATTATTTTTTTGCTGAGTTAAATTCCACGCGGACGAAGTCGCAGGCTCAGCTAGTAATTTATAAACAAGACGGCAATGCTACGCTTTCCTTGGTGTAGTACAGACGAAATAATGTAATTTTCTTTTACATTGTCTCATGATACGAGTTCGTGAAACTTTATTCGTTAGGTCTGTACACGGAGTTGCGTGTGACAGTTCGCATTGTTCTCAGTATAAAAGCTTATCTATAAATGAAGTCTGAAAGGGTTCTTATAATGCTATTTCGGTCTAGACTATGATAGACTGGAAGCTTTATTGAGTTATCCTATCTGTAATATGACTCTAGGGGCCCCTACGTGGATATATAAGTTAGTGTGTGCCATTTGTTTGTCATAATGCGTTATTTGTTGATCACACAGTGACAGATCAACAAATAACGAAATAAAAGATAAATAAAGATTTTTAATGTTATTATCTTACTTCACATTAGAGGAGTTCTGCCTACCCCATAGAGGAATATACGCGCGATAGCGTATTTATTTAGTAGTGATGTGATCATGGTAATTAGTAGTCTATTTATTGATCCGATGAAATATTTATTATTATCAGACGTGTTATGTTGTAACAATTTCGACATAATTTATTGTTTATCATAATGATAGACTTATGACCAATTGTCGACTAAAATATTACAAGCTTAAAATAAGCTTTATAAATAAACAGGTAGATTTAAATTGAATGTCCATAAATACCAGGTGTTTCAGGTGTTTCAATAGTTTTCACAACTGCGCTAACGACTTTCACAATTACAATGTACAATGTGATCAGCAAAACTATTTTTGCAGTTTCACACACTTATTCCCATAATAAATCTAAGATAACTCTAAATTGAAAATTTAAAAACCCCCGATGCGACGACCTTTTCATCAAATGTATACTTTACCTAGTTCTTCCAAATAATTAAGTTAGCGAGATTTGCGTAGCTACCGTAGCTCAGTATTCATTGCTCATCTCGCAAATTCATCTGGTACAACTAGTTTCGATGCCAGATTATGAAAGCGCCATTTACCTACATAATTATTTTTGGCTTCCTCATAATCTAAGATGCCATTCCATTCGATTCCAATGCAATGTACAATATCCAACATAAAATCTGTGTAAAAGTATGAGACTGTATCTTGTTATGAAATTATAATCATTGACATTAGAATAGACAACGAATCTAAATATTGATGCCGAAGGTTTAATTCCTAGTAAAAGATTATCAATTATGATTAAATTTGATGTAATATAACTCTGGTGGACGGACGAACGGACGGAGGTGGACGGACGCAGCCCAGGGGAAGAATTTTAAATAACGCTAAAATTATTTGAAATTATATTTGTTTTTCTGTATTTTTTCTCAATGGCGGAGCAGCGCCCTCTAGAATTATTATTGCTTAATATTCCATGACCATTAACAAAACAAACAAAATATAACGCATGCGCGTATCCATCACTTGACACGTGACTTGACACGTGACACGTCTTTAGTTCATACACAAATCTCATATAAAAATTGATAAATATTCAATTTTTTCCAGAATACGGGAAACTTTTCACATTTATAATATTGTAAAAAGCCAGTTCAGACTATTACGATCATTTAAAAATATAATAAAGCGAAATCCAATAATCTCAAATTTCGAGCGGATTCGAGCCGTGGAAGTTGGTTTTGGCCGTAAATGTGGCTTTTTTAACCTATAAAAGAGGTGATGATCTTCAAACGGCTGAACCGATTTTCATGAAACATAGCTAAGAACACTCTCGATCAGAATACCTTTCTATCAAAAGAAACAAAATTTAAATCGGTTCATCAGCTTGGGCGCTACGTTGCCACAGACAGACACACAGATACACAGATACACAGATACACAGATACACAGACACACAGATACACATGTTAAACTTATAACACCCCTCTTTTTTCGTCGGGGGTTAAAAATACATTCTTAATACGCATATCACAAGGTACACAACAACTGCATCATCGACTTTGTTTTAATGCAATCTCATAAGACCGTACGAACATACCAAAATCAACGTTATTGTCTGCACTATAGAGTTCAAAAGAATCGTAAAATTCAAGTTGTCAGACCATAATTTCGCTAGCTGCGAGTCGTCACGTACACGTTATCGTATCCGTGTCGGGGCATAACAACGGCTTGTAAGTTGGACTCAGGATAAGTGATAGGTATACGCTGGTTAATGCTTGGCTTACCTAGTTGCTGGTATGTTTGGGCCAGACATCGTTGAAAACTGGGGTGCAGGAGTTTAGAATGGAGAGTTTACTTTTCAAAAGCCATGTGTTCCTGTTTGCGCTATTTCTCGAGGTTGCTTCAAAATTAGATTTCTATAGCTTCATGGCTTCAGACTCATGTCCCCAATTACAGTTGTTGGCCAAGCAATCAGTTTTTCATGAAGATGTAATGCGAGCCACGGACTGGCTGAGCCTCACGAGGCTAGTCACGAGGCAACAAATACCATAAAAATGATTTTTGTAGTTCCTAATATTGTTTATACTGTACTTTTTAGTACCTATATATTGTAAAAACAGTAAAGATTTATGTAATGCCTTGTATTAATAAATTAATTGCTGTAATTACAAAACGTTAAAGGATAGTAGGAACTACAATTTTTTTCTCAGTTTTTTTCAGCCATCTCGAGAATCTATAGGCACTACGACCTTACAGGATTCATAGTGGCATCCATAAAACCGCAGTTAAATCCAAGAAAAAATATTGCGAACATCAAACAAACAAAAACCTCATATTCACTTTTGAAAAACTTCGATACCAGGTCGCGTGGGAATATTGAAAAATATTTTCACGGATTGTGCGGATTTGTGCGCGAAATTTAATTTCGCCGATCGTCGGGCGAAATCTTCTAAATTAGCATCGACAGTGTGCCTTACCCTGCCACCGTAGGGGGAGGGGGGGCTACGATTACTTTCACCTTCACTTCTAAATTCCAAATTTCATTTCACTTCGATTTTATTGGAAAAGTTAAGCAGTATCTATAACTTGTGTCACACACGGGGGCTCTGTTAGCGAAGCTGAATTTCGAACATGTATAAGTTCAATTTAGTGGATAGAGACTTGTTCGTCGCCAAATATAGGTCAATAATATTATGTATTTGGACTAAAATTTGATATTAGCCTGGTTTAGAAGTTATTAGACATACTTCTAGTTATTTGTATAGACAGGATAAGTTGCTAACTATCAAGAATAAAACAGAGGGTTTTTTCTGGTAATATTTATGTTAAATTATAACGACGGTCAGCAATAATATGACTACTAGCCCGTAGTAAAAAAAAAGTGTTTTAAGTTAAGCATTTTACGTAAACACAGTTTACTAATATTATGAAAGTGTTGGATGAAAAGCTTGTCAACCATCACATTCGTGTGTCCCTGATGTTAAAACACAGAGCTCAAATTCCGTTCGTCTGTCGCGTTTCTTTTATTGACTACCAAAGTTTATTAGTGAAATTTCACCCGAGGTATGGAATATCATCAAGGTAGGGGCGAATATAAATAAATTTTATTACTACTAGGTACATCCTCCCGCGAGCAGTGACCGGGTTATGAGCGAAATTCTACTGTAATACTCGAAATTCAAATTTTATTACTCGCAGCCAGTAGGGTTTAATGGGTGAATCCACTTCCAGTAATTAGTAAGAAATATACTTGTTAAGACGATCGGTAAGCTTCGTTTAAGTCCACAATAGGCTGGTGCGTCACGTCTATTGAATATGCAAACAATTACTATAGGAGGAGTAGGTACGGTACGTGGCTAGTATTATCGGAATAAATTGATGTAGGAGTAGTCCAAATATCGTGCTAGAGTGATTATATTAAAATAGTCGTCAGGGAAAGCACCTACATAGTTTTTTCCATACATTTGCCGCTATGCAAGATCAATCAGAGATGTCCGTCACACAATTCGTTCTCACCCACGTCTTTACTACAAAACCCAAGTTGAAAGGTTGTTGTTTTAGGCCGCAGAGGCTAAGTTTGCCTGTAACTCTTTGGAATTTGAATAATCCATCAAAAGCCATCTGCGGCTGAAGGGACCCCGCGACTGTCACGCACCACTGGCCAATTACATTACGATACAAAAAAGTGGTTGTACCGTTCTGAATTCAATATTTGTATTCAGATCTTTGTAGTAAGTCTCGAGGCTCTAGAGCCGGTATTAATAAATCGATCTCAACTCTGAGATAGAATTTGAGATGTCAATTTGTACTGGAATCGCGGATGATATTCCGAAGTGGGTTCTCAGATATGAGATTGACACCAGTATATATATGAATAGATATACAGTGCCAACAATTTATCTACTCAAAATTGATTGTCAAAAACATCAGTTGCGCTGTTGCCACCTGCACAAATTGGGTTCACTAGGCCCGCATTATTAAATCTATCTCAAGATAGATAGCGATCTTAGAAATGTCATTCTAGTGACATCAAAATGACGCGTCAAAAGCCCTCTACTCTAGATCGCTCTCAAATTTAAGATAGATTTATTATGAAAGCTGTAGCTACTTATCAAATGCCTAATATACATTAAAAGGTAATATGTATGTATTACTAAAAAGTGACCTTACCAATGAGAAGTGGGAAGCACTTAAAAACAAAACACGCGCTACTCGGACTGAGCGCAGCGTCTCGTGCCGTCTCCAGACCGAGTTATAAAAAGTTCCACAACATTATGAGTTCTGCTTATTCTCAGATGACTTACAAGTTACCGCAGACGAGATTACTTCGGTATGCATTACTTACCTAAGGTTTATGAGAGAAAACTTATAAAATACGCGGATCTTTATTTTAATTAAAATGAATATTATTTTGAAATAGGATGGTGATGTATGTTTGTTTGTATACCTACTGTAGTGTCAGTATATCACATGTGTTGTACGATCCGACAAGTGTTGTCATCGGATTTATTCACCCGGGGTGAGAATGACGTCACCGTGAATCTGACGCGCGGCCGAAGCTAGCTGCTGGATAGACAAAGTATGGATGACTGCTTGACGTAGTGGTCTTCTAAGCTGTGATTACCACACAGAGTGGTGGCCAACACAGAATTAACCACGAATTTGGCCGTTCAATTGTTGGTGAGCCTGCGGTTACTGACTTAAACTCTTTTAACTGTTTTTATTATGTAGTAGTCGGCAAACAAGCGTACAAACGCCTGATGTTAAGCAGTTAACATATCCTAACAAAGCTTGCAACACCAAAGGCATTGCTTGCACGCTGCCGATTTAAATTCAAATTCAAAGCGTTTATTTTGTTTAGGCCTACGGGGGCACTTACAAATTGTCAATTTTACATATTTTTTTCTTATATCTACGACCGGATCGGAACGCGACCTCGACTGAGAAGATCCGGTAAGAAACTCAGCGGGCTTGTCTTTTTACATGTAATTTTTTTATCGCCAGTAAAGAGGGGTGGAACAAAGGGAAAGGAAGGGAGCCGGGGTGATCTGGTTATGTAGACGGTCTAGTTCTTAATACACATAATATAAGCTCCACTTTTGTTCAGGAAAACTTCAATACTTTAGTTTTAAATTTCCAACGTCAAATACACCATAACAGTCTTTATTAAAAGCGTACTAACTAATACAATGGGGAGAAAAGTAGTTACTGTTCCAACAGCATAGTTCTTACATTACCTATAGACAGCTAAAGTTAGAGCAAGCTGAGCAAGTTCGCGTATAAATCACCCTCTCGGCGGCCTGGCGGAGGGGAAAAAGTAAAACTTTGACCGGCGCCGGCATCGAACCCGTTATATAAACAACAAAAAACAAACGCCCGGGGACATTGACAGGAAACTGAAGTTGTATTTTTGTTATGATTTAGATGCGATCGACGATGCTCAAGCGTGTATGAAACGATCTTTATGGACTTTGGTTTTCATCTTTCGATGTTGAATAGTAGATATTTTTTTACAATAATTTAATTTTAACTTCCAAATTAAATTAAAATATAATATACCATATTTCACACTACATCAATTCGTAAATCTCGGATTTCATAATTTAAAAGATAAAGAAAACAAAATAAATTTAATGTTTTGAACATTGTATTTATTAATTGAATATACCATTTCCAGTTAATCTTACAGTTTGTTATGTATTTAAATATTGTGTATGTGTGTTATATACCTATAATATGTAGATTATTTTTTTAATTGTTTCTATAGACTACACTCTCTCTCCACATAACATGAGATTCGATATTTTCTGTGTGTTCTACAAGCATAATCTTCAACATAGAAGGAAACTTACTACTGTGTATCGCAATTTTAGCCCCAAAAATAAACTAACGTAATGCCCCGGAATAGCGCATTATGCCTTTCGGGAATCACCCTTTTGCTTGCTTCTCAATTTGAAAATGTTAACTATTTGAAGACAATACGATCCGTTTACATTGGGCGGCGCGTAGTCTACGCCAATCTAATCAACGTTAGACTGTGGCCCAAGGAAAAGGCTACTTAAGTACATTTATTTAATATTTAATTTTTCGTAACAACGTAAAAAGTTTAGTTAAGTAACTTCATTTTTTATCAGATTTCGAACTTATTTCGCTTTTTTTCTGTGATATTATTATAATAATGTCTTATATAATGTGCAAAAAATGGGAGCCTTTGGTATAACACGCATCCGATCTATAAGCTACGGTAGTTGCTTAATATCTGGGTGTTACGCCTGTTTGCTGCCTTTATATACAATATATAAAGATGAGAGTATGAGATATGAGGACATCGGGATACATCATTTACGGTTAATAAATACATTTTCGGAAATGATTTAATTATTTTTTGATATTTGATTACTTTTGGTTTCTAATTCCGCTATCTCTCCTATATCACGCCTTCGACCGCCGATTTCTCTGGATCTCATCCAAGTGCTTACTGTATGCTACCTCGGTGGTTAAACGTACATAAAATGGCTGTATACTTTACTGATTGCGACGTGTATTGCCACACAATAACTGGCCGATTGAACTTCATTCAATTGCGTTCTTTAAAACAATACTACTGCAATTTTTCCAACAAGGTCAATATAGTAGTGCCTCCTTATACTAGAGAGGACTCTACAATTCATATAAATTATTTTACACTAGCTGAGCCCGCGACTTCGTCCGTGTGGAATTCAACTTAACAGCTCCCGCTCCCGCGTTCTGAGCCCGCGCCAGGACCCATTTATTTTTTGTTTTTCTAAAATAAAAGTAGCCTAAGTTACTGCTTTTAATATCAGCTATCTGCCAGTGAAAGTCCCGTCAAAATCGATCCAGCCGTATCAGAGAAGATACTCTTTGATTTAATGTGTTTTTATGTTTTTACGCGGAACCCTAATTGTTTTTCGAAAATTAAAGTAGCCTAAGTTACTTCTTATAACATCAGCTATCTGCCAGTGAAAGTCCCGTCAAAATTGGTCCAGCCGTTTCGGAGATTACCCGGAACAAACACGCAGACGGACAGACAGACAGACAAAAAAGTTTTAAATCGCGTTTTTTGCTATAGGTGTCGTATGTACAATTAGTGAAAAGGTGTTATTTTGATATTACAAACAGACACTCCAATTTTATTTATTTGTATAGATTATGGTAGAGTACCTACTCGCAAAAACGGCTGAAATGATTCCAGATGTAGAAACAGATGTTTTTTGTCAGGTTTTATTTTTAATTAACCTGCAAAAAACTTCAGAACAACGACGGCAAGAAAGTATACACCCGCGTGAGGTTAAGCAGTTACCGTTCCCTATAGATGCCAATACCAAAGGCATCGTTCGTTGCCGAATTGGAAGGGTAGTGGGGTAGAGGGAGAGGAAGTGAGGGGTTGGGCTTCTAGCTCGCTCTCATGAACCACAGTTGTTATAGCTATTTACCCCGATATTCTGTGAGAGGATGGTACTACCCCAATTGGGCCAGTCCATTTATGAGTTGTAGTTAATTGACTACAGCTTGGCCCTCACTTTTAACTTAAGGTGAACGCGCCTGTCTAGCCCGCGAAATTCAAAATATTCGAGTATTTTTATAGTTTATCCAAAATCTGAAAACATTTAAGACAACCTTTTGTGATTTTCGACAAACACAGTATGCAGTGCGTTTATTAATACATTTATTTTACTCTAAATATGATCACGGTGGACATGATACTAGTAAATCAATAAATATACAAAAAATGCCAGATTATCCGGATAGCTGTCGTTCTTGAAATGTTTTAGAGTAAGTTGGATATATTAATAAATGCACTGCACACGGTCTTTGTCGCGAATTACAAAATGTGCCTTTTATTGTTGTCAGATTTTGAAAAAAAAAACAAAAAAAGCCTCAAAATATTGGAACTTCGCGGCCTAGATGGGCGCTTTAGCCTTAAAGCTATCAGACAACGTTTCAAATCTAACCATATTATTACCTTTTTAAGGATAGAGTTCTTATTACGGTTATCTAGATTACATACGCCATGTCCCAACAAAACATAGATGCACCTATCTATTGCCACGGCACTCACGTTGTCATCTCCTGTATTAAACGCGATAGTTATCTAAATAGAACACCGCATCTTGCATATGAATAGGGTGTTTCAACGTGAGTTTTTCCTGTGATGTTTATTTTGATACCGCGTTTGTTTTTGTATCGATCTAGTGAGATACTTATCTTTTAAAAGCTGTTTGAGTTGGAAATGACCCTTTTTACAGATACTATCTATAAAGAAGCCAGTAGTTTTTTTTAAACTAACAAGCCACTAAGATCTGATTTAGCAAGCTTCTTGTGTGCACAAGGTCCAGGTTTCAAACTCCGACTCGAAACTCTGGGTTTATAGAAATCTCTATTTCAATATGATTAATGCTTGTTAACGTTGTAGCATAATATCATGAGAAAACCTGCACGTCGTAGAAAATCTAAAGTAGTGTGAAATCCGCTAACCAGCGCTGGACCAGCGTGGTGAAATATAGCCTGAATCCGCCTGCTTTAAGGAGGCTCGTGCCTAGTTGTGAGACGTTAAAAGTGCTAATTTGTCATTTGTAATTATCTTACTTACAAGTATCACTAAGTACAGGTTCACGCCCTTTGCGATGGTGTACATCACGTTTACAGTTACCATTTCAAGTGATAAAAATGAAGAGTAATCATTAAATGATAAAGGGGTGATTCGGGGTGTCCCGTGGTGATTTCTCCTATCTACTTAGTCATCCGCCAACCCGCACTGGGCGCACGTGGTGGATTATGGCCTGAATCCCCCTCGTGTTGAGGGGAGGCCCGTGCCCAGGAGTGGGAGGTCAAAAGGGCTAAATTATTATTAATTAGTCATTATCTAGGTGTTCTAGGTAGCATGTGACATATGTATTTTAGGAGTTCGCTGGGAACATTAAATCTAAGTTTTCAGAGGGCAAAACCCACTACTAAGTAGGATATTAAAATGTCTACCAGTAAGCGTGCTGCTTGTAAGGAGCGATTGCTGAAAAGACGCAACAAAGCGTACGCATCGGTAATCACACGCACGCAACAAAACATCGCGCACATTTGCACACCCACAAAATACAAACGACAGACATCAAAGTGTACTCTTTGGTAAAGAAGTGAGAATACACTTGCGGAAAAATAAAAGTGTACATACACGAAGTTTTATTAAAGTAATTAAATAATTTAGCTGCTCATATACGGGCTGGTTCGATTAAGGTAGTACTAATCCAGTAAGTTTTAAGAAGTTATCTTCTACTATATAAAAATAAGTCGGGTTTTCCTTCCTGACGCTATAACTCCAGAACGCACGAACCGATTTCCATGGTTTTGCATTCGTTGGAAAGGTCTCGGGCTCCGTGAGGTTTATAGCAGAGAAAATTAAGGAAAAATTTTAACAGAAAAGCGCATTCCACGCGGACGGAGTCGCGGGGCACAGCTAGTTTTATATAAAAATAAAAGCCCCTCCGATATCCATTGAATAAAAATAAAATAACTAAAACTAAAACAGTTCGCTTAAACTGTATCAACTTAGATTGGCTTTCCAATCGAGAATTCTAAAGTAAACGTTTGAACCGTTTAACTTGAGACCTATCAAATGACTAGAAAAGTACTTACTCTAAACCACAAGTGTAAACTACGTTAAAGTTTCTCGAATTCTAGAATTTATACTTCTTATCGGCCTCGAGTGTACCTGAATTCTTTGATCTACGTCACAGTCGGTAGCAAAAAGCGTTTTAGCGAAGAGAAAAAGTTCCCTTGGAAAATTCATTTTGGCGCCTCCGACGAGGGGGGAAGGAACTATTAAAGCCTCTTTCTTTGTTATGGAGCAAATAGAATAGTGACGACTGTTTAAGTGAAAACGTTAACTTGTGCTTTTGTGTTTCTGTGTCGTGAGTGAAAAATGATGTAAAGCAAATTGATATATGCATTTTGAAGTATGTATATTTCAGGTCGGTTGTCGCTTAAAATATATTGAACCTTATTGATATTCGTAATAGAAGATACAATAGGTATTGTAAAATAAACACCTACCCAGTTTCATATAGCTAGACAAACATTTCAGATATAGAGAACGAAATTTTATCAAAGAAAGCCTTTTGTAAATAGGTCATTGCCTTTGAAAGGAGAGAGTGTGTTTGGCTTCGTGCATTCAATAATTCACTGTAGCAAGGTATACAGTACACCTACCCTGGCAGACTAGCGCAGTCTGTAATAGTTTACGATGTTTAACCTGCTTTCTGCAGGCTTGCATGCAGCCGCTAAGTAGAAACGTACAAAAGACCTACTCCATAATTAAATGCGCTTAATTACGTTTGTTGTATTTAGGGTTCCATATGGTAGGTAGAATTAGTGGAGTGGACATCAAGAGGAGTTGCCTCAAAACCAAAAATCGAGAGGACTCACGACTTACATTGTATTTTGAGAGAATAAGGTCGAAAGCGATTTTGAGTACGCGTTTGACACATTATTTTGTACTGGGGTGACATAAGAATGATATTTCCAACTTTCAGACTTAAGATCTTTTTATTAAAACGATCCTTAGTGACCACCGTCTATTTAGCGGTGAATTATTAATTAACCCCATTATTAATAAAAGTGGATTTGCGGTCGAACAGTTACACTCCGTACTAACTCTTTCTGTCATCGGTAATTTGACATTCGATAGAAGAAGATAAAGCATGGTGTTACTACACAATCGCTAATCCATTTTTTATTAATAAGGGGCTATCAGATTGGGTTTTCTGTATGATATGTTTGATGGCACAGGTTATGTAAACTGTAGAAGGTGCTGCTTGCATCGTGTTATTAGCAGAGAGCACGCCTCGGAGCAAAGATAAAATGCACACGCATTTATTGCTCTATAAATTATTTAGAGTTTATAGCTAGGTCAGTCTTATTTTATGGCCCGGAGATTTTATACAAGTTGCTTTATAATTTAACAATGATAATATGAAGAGGCGTTTACTTCAATCCCTATTTCATATTAAATATATAAGGCAGTAGCAGTTGTTAAGACGTGTTAAGTTCGCCAACTCGCACTGGGCCAGCATGGTGGTTTATAGCCCAAATTCCCTTCACAATGTGCCCAGTATAATGGCACTATAATGGCGTCTCCCATCACATATTGGGACAGGATAATGGTGTTATTTCCATTAGCAAAAAGCATTGGCATTTTAAAGGTGGTACACATTACATTAAAGGTGGTACACATTACATTAAAGGTGGTACACATTACATTAAATGTGGTACACATTACATTAAAGGTGGTACACATTACATTAAATGTGGTACACATTACATTAAAGGTGGTACACATTACATTAAAGGTGGTACACATTACATTAAAGGTGGTACACATTACATTAAAGGTGGTACACATTACATTAAAGGTGGTACACATTACATTAAAGGTGGTACACAATACATTAAAGGTGGTACACATTACATTAAATGTGGTACACATTACATTAAAGGTGGTACACATTACATTAAAGGTGGTACACATTACATTAAAGGTGGTACACATTACATTAAAGGTGGTACACATTACATTAAAGGTGGTACATCGGCTACAGCTCATATATGGATTTACTCTACCGGGGTAGTACCACCTCTCACAGATGAACGGCGTAAAGTTACAATCATAGCTCTGTTTCGTACGACGAGTGAGGGAGCTGGAACTCCATCTTCTCCCCCCTTTCCCCAACTCTATCCCACTCTCCTTTGGGTCGGGGACCTGCGAGAAATGCCTTTGGTATTGTAACCATCTGTAGGCTACGGTAATTACTTAACATCAGGCGGGTCGTTCGCTTGTATGCCGACTTTGTCAGTGCACCTCTGCCTACCACTTATATACAGGAGTGTATTATAACGAGGTATAATTGGAAGCCGCGAATTAGTCTAGGTGTTCTAGCGTAGGCCACACCATACATTAGTTAAAGAACATATACGAAGTTAAAATATAACTTAGGCAAGCGATCCTATAAAAACGCTTGAACCGACACCTTGTAAGCCAATATGCCGGTAGGCACCTTCAAGTTACCTACCGCAGTACCCATCTCAGCTTGTATATTAGCTGCCATAATAGGTAAGTGAGCCAAGCACAATGGAACAACGCTTCTAGGTGTAAGCAGGGTTGCCAATTATAAATGTCCAAAATATAGGCACCTATTTGTAAAATATCACACCGTTTGCGCTCAACTGCTCGAATAACAAAGGTGTGGATGGAAAAAGGACTTGGACTCCTAGGCGGGCATAACGTGGCCGCAAACAAATCGGAACGGGCAGTAATGTAAGAGATAAGAGGAGCTCTTAGCACAGCAGTGGGACAGTTAAGTCAGAGGCAAACAAAAAGTAGAGTACAGGCATTTCTACGAAATGATTACTTACGTTTAGTAAAAAAAATCTAAAATTTGGGCTGAAGTAGCTCGGGTTATGTCATCAATGGCAAAAAACTGACTTGTATACAGAGTTAATTTAATAAATGAGAAAAGTAATACTCTAAGCTACTCCTCAAATTGAAATATTTAATCCTTTTTTTTCTATAAAATCAGTGATTTGTAATACTTTTGTAAGTCGATTAGCACTGTCCATTTTGGGGATACATGTATTATTCTTTGTATCATGATCATACAGCCTATTGACATCCCTAACATTGATTGTTTAACTGGGTTCAAAATTCCGTGTTACGGAAGCACGGGCGTGTACATAATATACTCGTTGGCAACCCTAACCTTATGTACCGAAGTACCCGCTTGAGAATATAGATAAGGCCTGCATTTTGCTATAATTTGTGATGCACTCTACATTGGACCATATGTATTTACAGTTTTAGCCAGGTAACCAGTTTCTTTATAGGGTCACCGGAATACTTTATTTTACATTTAATGTTTAAGACACGCATGTTGGCACGATCAGTTGCTCCACCTTGGGTTAATAGGTTCGCTAAGAGACGATAGGGTCTACTTAAAAAATCTTAATAGAATTGATACATTTATCGTATCAAATTCCATACAAATATTTTACGTTGACATCAGCGACTAACGAGCGTGAAACACGCGTCAAACTCTGTAAAGCTATAACATGATTATAGGTAATGACGGGTCACTTAAAACTGCCTTAAACAAACTATTTACACACAGTTGACCCGCCTAAGAGAGCTCAATTGATGACAGAATACTCATCAATGAGCTACTTCTATGCTAACAAAAATCGGTTTGTAATAAGTAAGTATAAGTATCGCCAGACTCACACACCACCTGTATGGTCCCAACCAAGCATCGCTTGTACTATGAGTACCGTACAATGGACTGGGGACAATCCCAGTGACACCCACACCAGAGCAAATAACGAAAAAGCCATTTCCGAAATTTGCGCCGGCAGGAATTGAACCCGCAACCACCATGCGCAGTGAGCAGAGCGGCCTACGCTCGAACCACTGCGCCAAGCGGTCGTCAGCAATTAATAAGCAGTTAATATGAGGCAGCATTCAAAAGAGTAAAGAATAAATCAACTACATATCGTAGGACACACGTAGAGCACTATGAAAGAGCAATAGCAGTGGTATTACGTCACCAAAGCTCTTACGTTTAAGGGCCATTGCCACTAGATATGAAAACATTATAAAGATGAACGCAACCACGTTCTGGGCAGTGTAACCAACTACAATTTTGTAAAACGTAGACTTTAGAGTACAATAGACATACGTATGATTTCTACGTTAAGTAATATACTGCCTGTAAGTAAAGGATGTGTTGGAAATATACTTAAGTTAAAAACGTTAAATTAGTATAATTGTATGGTAAACACAGTGTATGTGTGTCGAAAAAAAAACTATAATTATTATTTTTGGCAAAAGATGGACTTAGAAGTAATTAAAATAAAAATACGTCATAAGCTTTAAGTACGTCAAGTGTTACATCACGGTATATAGGTATTTTACTTACCTTTCCTGTATGCATAACACCATCTCTTAACATAACATTAAAAAAAAAAAACAGATAAGGAATATTTCGAGTGCTGGCAACACCATTTCTGGTATAATACACTCGTACTCGTAATTATCTTGGATTCACGCCAGGGTTATTCGAACGAGGAGATGCTATTTACAAGCTGAAAGTTAAATTACACATGTTTAATAAACATCGCGGCGTGTTCATCAGTGGTTTATAGAAAGAAAATGTGGTATTTTATACAAAATAGAAAAATATGAGATCAGTCCAAATCGATCATAAGTTTTTGTTTCTGTAGCTGATTTTAAAATGTATTTAATTATATCTATAGATAAAGTTGATACACCAGCTGCGATAGTAATTCACATCAAATAAGCATACACTGTTTAAGGAAGTTATAGGCAGGGTGAATTTTATTTTTGTATTGAATAAAAAGCTTTTGTCCTCAGTTTTGCTGGCGTAGATTTTATTTCTAAATGTCACCAACAGCGCCACTTACGGTGTCTAACTATAGCTAAAACCATCAAGATGATCCCATAAGTAAAAAAAAAACATGTAAATCTGTCAAACCGTTTAGGAGAAGAATAATTACGAACCTACGCGCACCGGAATGTAATACAAACAAAAGAAAGTAAAAATGGCCACACTAATTTCTTTTCTACCAAATGTGGTAAATTATAGATTTAGCGATATTGTTTGGGGAGACAAGAAACAATTGACTGTCAACAATTTACTGTCAAGCGCTAAATAATATTACTTTATGTTTATTCAAATTAGCTCTACGTAGCGACTGCTCAAGTACTTATCAAAGTATCAAATGGAAAACAGACGTAAACCGTCTGTGCAAACTGCAATTCCAAATATATTACGACTCCGATAGAAACTTGAATATGCAACGGAATTTCTGTAAACGGAAATTATATTCGAAATGTATAAAGTTATTTACTAAATTGAAAAAGGATTTAAGTAATCAATATATGTCTTTAGGTTTTACATTCCTAGTACATGGATAACTATGGAGTGACCTATAATTAAATAAAAAAAAATAGTTATATATTGCTGGACTAACACATCAACTATATAGGCCTGAAATAAGCAAGGCATGTATTATGAATACCGTACAGCGGACTGGGGGCGATCCCAATGACACCCAGACCTGGCGAATAAAATATCTAGTCTACATTATAGTTTACAAACATTGTATGCAGTATGCCTTACTACGCCTACTTATGCAGTATGTAGTATGCCTTATTTATATCGACTTCACATAGTACGAGCAAAATACATTGATAATAATGCATTTGAAGAACGTTGTAAGAATTCTGAAAATAAAATGCTACAATGTTTATTTTTGCTCTTTATCGTGAAAGTAAAGTACCCTTCAACAAGGAAAAACAGAATTCGCGTCAAATTGATTGAATCTATTTTTTTCCCTTTCCTCGTGACCGTCGTCAACTAAATACCTACTCATACTATCGGTGACAGCGGTATCAGATATCATGTCGTGTGTTGTAGGTGTTTTGAACAACCTTATGACCTATTTAACAAGTCGTAGCAACCGCTGTGCATTGGTCGCAAGAGATTTGTTGGATTTATTAGTTGGGACTTATTTGAGAAATAGCTGAAGTTAATATTTAAACAATATCATTGTTAATTTTTTTTAATGTTCCAGATGATATAGATATACATATTTGTTTGGAACATTTTTCTATCACCTGTTTCAGAATTGACTTACTCAACGTAACAAATCTATAGAAAAGATAAAACATCACACATTGGTAAGCTTACAAATCTCCTCTGTAAAGCTAGCTGAAGCTAGTCCCCATAAAATGCCGGCCCTGCCCGCGTGCAATGAATAGTTATCGAGAAGTATGTGTCGAGCGCCGCCGCGCGGCAGCTATGTGAGATTGTAAGCGAGCGGCATTCCACTCTAGTCTGCGATTTAGCCATCCGATATCGGAAACTATT
Organism: Notodonta ziczac; assembly: GCA_918843915.1. NCBI lineage: Eukaryota > Metazoa > Arthropoda > Insecta > Lepidoptera > Notodontidae > Notodonta > Notodonta ziczac. The sequence continues at coordinate 11,563,064 of OU974048.1, read as the reverse complement.
CTAGTATGCACAATATATAGGATTTGTTTTATTATAATTTTTTTCATCACACCTTTTTGACATTCCTCGTTTAAGATTTTTTTTTAAGAAATTACTATCAACAAGTACAAGCTGTATTGTCTGACTATTAGACTTCTTATTTATTATTCACGCAATCATAGACCAGACCAGAAAAATATGTAATTTTCGCGACTCAATCTTTCGGCCGAAAAAACAATTAGCCTTATAGTCGGTGAGAATTTACATTGTTTTGAGTTACCACTCTTCACGACTGATCCTAAAACGTAACAAATAAAGTCTCGTATGCGATGCATCATGCTAGCGTGTCAGCTATTCGGTCGCCACGCGACATTCCGTCCGCCTGCGATTCCCGTGCTCTGAATTTGTCGTGATATTTTGTATCGGAACACACCAATTTTGCTGGAAAAGTTTGTGCATGTTCAAGTTATTGAGGCTGAAGTTACTAACTGGGCTACTTATGTGATCACGAATTTGATTTTTTTAACTTTTCAAATTCCATTGAACAACAATCATTGAAAATAAATCTACAAATGCAAATTAACCAGCATATAAAGTTAAGTGTGGAGTCATAATTCCACAAATTTCACAGTATAATTGTTGTGTTTTTCTGACCGCCTCTTATACATACAGGTTGAAACAAAAAGGGAATACTTTTTTTCAAAACTTTGTATTTCTAAAACTATCAGCTTTGGAGGAAACTTGAAAAACAAAAGGTGTTATAGGGATACAGCTGTTGACAGATTTCACAAGTCCACAAAACCTTTAGAACTTCAACTGTCCCACAAATCCGATAGTTTTATACATATTTACAAAGTAAAGTTGCAAAACAAATTCCCTTTATGTTTCACCTAGTATACTCGTATGTACCTACAGTTTAAGTATCCACATATCTAATTTATATGAAACCTGAAATACTTTAACCTAGCCTCCACTCGGATTTAGCATCAACAACATCAAACAGAGCATTAACTAAATACTCCCGCAACACTAATTTCCGCGATGAGGTTATGTTTATGGAGCGGTGCAGCGATCTATCTATTTAAATATTACTACTACCTAGCTTTTGGTTTGCAATTATGCCCTCCAGTAAATATAAGTATTTTCAGAAGGCTGCTTGTCTAATGCGTTTCAAGTAATGTTATTAAATAGAGAAGGAGATTGCTACTTAATCTATTAAGTTAATTTGAAAATTCTATGAAAGTGAAGTCAGATAAGGGAAATACACAAATGGTATTTGAAATGATATAATATATATTTTGGCTGTATTGAACGCCCGAAGCAGCGTCTTAGGCGCTCCGTTCCCGAAGGAATAACCTTTCCTCCTTCTGATTATCTGTATCGTTCCACGCTGATACCTTGCTCGCACGAATGTATAATGCTTTGTATTTATTTAAAGTTACTTTTTTCCTTTAATTGCCATATGCAGTGTTAGTATACACAATAATTATGAACACACACTCACATAGGTCACAACACATAAATTATAGTGTCCGTTCATGATTTTAATTATTTCAGGCAAGCTTTTACTTGAATTAATATTGTTGTATTCATTATTCAGTTGATAAAATTTGAGAAATTTATTCAGATTTTAAAATATAAAGCGATTTTTTTTTATTTTCCCCTCAAGTCTCCAGGGATTTGGAGTCACCAAAGACCACCCCAATAAAATTTATCAGCGCTGCAAAGATAAGGTTTAAACACCATGCTTTACTCTATGGGACGTGACTTATCAGTTAATTTGCCTAATATGGAAAATAAATGTGATAAGCACGAAAATAATAATACAGAATTAAAATGAAATCTCCACAAATATAATTATTATCGTTGTAAGCAAATCATCAAATTTATTAAAGTATCAAATTACTTCTTAAAAAATCATTTTTGTGTAAATTATGAATAAATTTTATTAATTAATTAGCGTTATTGCTACAAACTACGTCGTAGATATCTACGCCGTAGTTCGTAGTAATAACGCCGTAGGCCGCCTGGGCTACGTACAAGTTTCGTAGTTTGGTGAAAAAATGTTCTGAACCAAAATCATGCAAGTTGTGTTTTTCTTTCCTACGATGATAAATTAATAATTATCTGCCGCTACATAATTAGTAAGTAGACGGCCTCTAATGGTTTTCTGAGATAAAAAAAATGTCCATCGACATTCAAAGCCTACTAGATTAGGCGACCTTTCGGCCAACATAATCTATTACTGGTTAGAAAAACATACACACCTCAACCAGAAGCACGTAAAATAGTGTCCGGGATCCAGTTAATCCATTTACCGGACGCCGCTCGACATCTCATTATGCAATCATTACGCGATTCCGCCGCGATTTTACGCCTAATCCGGCAATTTAGTCGCTCACGGCCGGCCAACAGATTTATTGACTGAGTTTCCTTCTTGCGTTTGTTTTGTTTAGATAACAGTACATTAAAATGAATTAGGAATCAGTGCAGTGTTCTTTGATGCTAACTGATGTAGTCAATCTCTAAACATTTGTAGGTATAAAACAAAGTCGCTGTTCACGTCTATCTGACTGTTTGCCTGCTGGGTTCTTCTAAACCACGCTACGGATTTTGATGCGGTTTTCAATACCTATATCATTATGATAAAGACGTAGATGTCACAATGATGCTACTGAAGCTCTCTTTGCTTGATTCATTCAGCATCTGTTTAATACAAACACACACTGTAAATACCGTAGCTTATCAAACCTATCGATGGTTAGCCAAATCAAATTTGTCAAGAATCTGGCGACAATTGGCTGACGACCGCTTGGCGCAGTGGTTCGAGCGTAGGCCGCTCAGCTCACTGCAACGGGTGGTTGCGGGTTCGATTCCTTTCAGGGTACATTTTGGCCTATTTGTAATTGCCCTGGTCTGGGTGTCACTGGCCTCGCCCCTCATCCATCGTACGGTACAGTACAAGTGTTGTTTAGTTTGGGACCTTCCATTGGTGTGTTCGTCTGGCGATATTTATAATTATTATTTATTAACATCAATTAGGGAAAAGTTGGCAAGCACGTATAAAACACACATGTGTATTACTAGGCTAAGGCAATCCGAGAAATCCAATTCTGAATGGTCTACCGGCCACCTACCCCGGTGGGTATGTAAATCAATCGCCTCGGCCATCAATTAGAGCAGGCGCCAGCCGACGTAGGGAGGAGGTCAAGAAGCCCCCGGATTACTCGATATGCTCTAAACATGAATCCAACACTGTTCTTATTAACATAAGGCACATAATTCTTATCAGTTTGCCTGTGTAATAAAATTATACCACTATACCTGCGGCGTTGCTCCGTTACATTAAAACAGAAAAAATCTACGAAATGAGGTTTTACAAGTCATCATCTTTTTATTTATTTTTACATAAAATTTATTAAACTTAAAAGATAATACATTGTTACACGAGTGGTGAAAGTGACTTATTTTTCCCGAGACGGGGTTTGGTGCCCGAGCGTAGCAAGGGCGCTAATAGTTCGAGGGACAAAATAAGTCTTTCACCCGAGGTAAACACTGTGCTTTTCATTACGAATACAAGGAAAGTAAAAATAAAAACAGGAATTGGCTAAAGAAATAATACAAGGAAGTATGAACAATACTCTACAACTCGAAAAAAAAAGATCGGATTGCCGCCTATTTTGTTTTTTTTTCGTTGGCCGGCTAACTTCATTATTTAGCCATTATTTTTCATTTTCATCTTTAAATATTTAGCCCAAATCTATGTTATTTTACAGAAATTGTTGAAACTAAATTATTATTAAGTCATTTAAAAATATATATTCTTTAATTAATACTTAAATTTATGTTATTTCAATTTTACATCGTGCTGTAATTGAGTAGACAGTAGACTGTAGAAAAAGTTTGAACATGGTTCCATAGAAATGTGAAAATGAAACTAGTTTTTTTTTTTATAATTTGACAGCTGTCAGTTGAAAGCGATTCTCCCGGGCCGGAAAAGTATTACTTTCAACCCGCTCCTCAGGCAACTTCAGACCTACTTTCAGAGTATGAGTAATGAAAAATTTATAACAATTACTGGCGAATAAACATACTACTGAATTGTAGTATACACTTCTTGGATCATAAGCTTCAACCTCAGCAGTGGCTCGAGCATCTAATGTTACCGTGGATCCCCAACGCCAATAGGGGAGGTAGGCTGTCGTTTGCTGCAACGAGTGTATACCTCTTTCTTTGCCTACTTCTGTCGCGAATACAAGCGCAATAGCGACCCTTTCTTTGCAATCAAATCAAAAGCCGAACATACGTCAGAGACCAGCGCTGGAGCATCGGCAAATTTATGCTCGGGCAATGGGCTACTGTAGATGTGCTTAGAATAGTGATTGCCATTTTGTTGTGTTAGTATCTAATTTTAATGAATTAATTTTAATTGTTTTTTTTTTTTCAAGTAAAATTTACTTTAATTTACTCGTATAAAACTTGGCCCCTTTATACTCCAACTTCTGGGCACCGGCCTCTCAGACCAAAATGACCCACCCTAAGCTTGACGAACATTTTTGTACAATATAAAACACGGTTTTAATTAACGGCCAACCTAATGGAATATAAACATGATAATGATTAAAAAAATTGCATAGTATAAATCTTCAATATTGAAATTGTCCCCCGGGATTCCTTCCCGTTTCGTTAGGCGGATTCTTCATAAATCAAAACGGGGGAGTGGTCGGGCGGTGCGTTGCAAAAACTTTTTCTATTACGAAGCCTATTTAACGAGAGTTTTTAAACACGGATAAAATGTAATAAGATTTTTTTTTGTAAAATGATATTTTTTTTGCAGACGAAGTACGAATATCTATCTAGTCGAAGAGATCTATCTATCTATACTTAGATGATTAATAGTTATCGATATTTATGATTATCTTAATGTAATATGATATTTATAGACATGTGTGCCTTTTTGTGGCTTTGTTCTATAAACAATTATAGCGTGAGTCGAATCGTTTCATGGTATGATTCTCTCATTAGAAAAAAAATTCTATAGGTAAAGATATCCGTTGCCAAAAACCATCTTAGACTCCATTTAATAAAAAAATCTTAAAAAAGTAAAATCATCGTTCGCTTTATTGTTTGTTTCTAGGCCAAGTAAATTAATTATTTTCTTTTATGTTAAGGCGAAACAATGAGAATTGTTAATGAACGTTGGCTATTCCCGTTTCTTTTTTATCTTTTCTTGTATTGCGTATTCATTTAGAAATATTTGCTGTGGTTCCACTGATAGCGGTAAAAGGTTATAACTATAAATGTATTATTTACATTCAACAACAGTATGTAATTTAATATTGTATTTTTAATACACACTATGTACTTTCGATCGTGTTTAGTTATTTACCTAAATAAAGCCCATTTTTTTTAAAAACTTTGCGATAAAATTTGTTCATGTACGACAAAACCTAAATTATTTTGAAAGGATCTACAATTCGATATAATGGAAAATACGCTTTTTCTTCGCCTACATAACAAAAACATCTTTGCTTTAAAGTGGAACATAAAAAAGCGCTGATTTTATTGATTTCAGTACCGCTTTTCGCTGACACCGAGGACCTTTCTTGTTGTGATTGCATTTTTTTGCCAGTCGGAAACTGAAATGGCTGATGAATTGCTAATGATACGGCGGGATTCTTTTCGTGAAATCTTGTAAATATTATCCTGAAACTTACGCTCTTCGGATGTAGTGATAACCTTTGATGGTTCATTGTAACCTTTTTAATATTGTAGCTTTATTCTTATTTTTTAAATGGATCACTAGGAAACCCCAGGTTTTCACTCGACGTGGTTTTATAAAAGGTATCGTTTTATAAAAAGGAGCGGTCATTCACACGAAGAAGCTGACACCGTTATGTCTATACATTTTTGAAAGACAAAGGTCGTATTCGACATCTGGATACTGTAATAGTAAAATGTATAGAAATAATCGGTACTGCTAAATATGTATTAAAATAATTTGGAAGTTAGTAGCAGTCACAATTTGTTAGCAGCTAAAGAAAATATACCTCTTCCTTTCTCAAATTGATGCTTCTTTTTGCGTTATTGTCAACCGATCCGATCATTATAACAGGATCCAAGAACTCAAGATGTGATGTTTCATTTTCCTAACAAAACCAATTTCGCCGTTACCCTTAACCCAATTTTGCATATTACCCGCAGCGGAATTTGAATAAAGGTAACGTTTCGCGTAACGTTGGAAAAATATCGGTTTTATGTTAATTTTGTAGGCAAATTCTGAAACGTTTATTAGCGTAGAGTTAATATCTCGGTTAATCCAAGTAATAACAGATAATCTCCCATGTAATGGAGCTGGAGAGCGACGGCTGTTCTAAGCCGCTTGTAATTGTGCTTCAATATGCATGTAGTTTGAAATTCATATCTCTAGTTTAGGGCGGAGTGATTAGCGGGATAAAGCATAGGGTTCTGTTGTTAACTGTGACTATTATTATATATGGCACTACTTAATTCAGGACATCACATAAAAATGAAGTTGAAACACTTTGTCCAAATCCCATTTTTTTGTATTAAAAATCTTTGCTAACTTTAAAACTCAAGTAGGTATTCATATTTATTTGGTCTATATCCATCTACCGACGACATTGTACTTATTGAGGAGGATGGGGCGTTGTTACAGAGCAAACTGCAGGATTGGCGGCACGCACTGGAGACTGTTGGCTTGAGAATCAGCAGAACCAAAACTGAATATATGTTCTGTGATTTCGGCGGTGTCTCTAGTGCAGTGTCGATTGAAATGGATAATATAGAAATATCAGTTTGCTCTGATTTTAAATATCTCGGTTCGTTGCTTCAGCATGACGGAGAAGTTGACCGTGACATAAAACGGCGAATCAATGCAGGATGGCAGAAGCCGAGACAAGTTACCAGCACTACATGCGACCCAAGAATGCCAATTAAAATTAAAGGGAAAATTTACAAATCAATTATAAGACCGGTGATCATGTACGGCTCGGAATGCTGGGCGGCTAAAGTGCGGGAAGAGAAACGTCTCCACTCTGCCGAGATGCGAATGTTGAGATGGATGTGTGGAGTGACGCGAATGGATAAGGTGAAGAATGTGTACATAAGGGGCAGTGTCAAGGTAGCGCCAATAACCGATAAAGTAAGAGGTAGGAGGCTGGAATGGTTTGGACACGTGATGAGAAGGGATGAGAAACATGTGACTAAAAGAGTGATGAATATGAATGTGGATGGATACAGTGCGAGAGGAAGGCCAAAGAAAAGATGGATGGATTGTATCAAGAGTGATATGAATGATGTTGGAGTGGATGTGAGTATGACAGGAAAGCGCGATTAATGGAAGGAAAAGACATACTGCGCCGACCCCAGCTAATGGGAAAAGGTAAGGCAGATGATGACCCATCTACCGTTAAATTATTCCTAAGGTACTGACTTGACGACCGCTTGACGTTGTTGTTACGCGCAGGCCGCTCGGTTTACTGCATCAAAAGGTTGCGGGTTCGATTGCCGTCATTTTGAAATGGCCTCTTCGTAATTTGCCCTGGTATGAGTGTCACTGAGATCGCTCCCAGTCTATTTAATAATATCCATAGTAAAACATTTCTGAGGTACCATATAGTTGGTGTGTTAGTCTGGCGATATTTATTTTATTTACTTATATCTCCAACTCTTAACAGCAGTGATAGCCGATTTGTTAAGCAGGCGTCTTGCGAGCATTACGTCAAACCCCGGCTCGTACCTCTGGGATTATTAAAAATCTATGTTTGAATCATAATTTTAATATGATTATCATTTGCTTGCGGTGAAGGAAATCTACATGGTTTTAGAAAATCTAAACAATTTTCGAAAGACATGTGAAAGCCGCCAACCCGCACTGAACCAGCGTGGAGGGTTACGGCCTGAATCACAGAACGTCAAAGGCGTTAATTTTTTTTTTATTAAGTCTCGATTCTCGTATCTAGTAGCTCAGCAAAATGTATATGCAAGTTATGCACTGTGTGAAACTGTACATGGCTCAATCGTGTAACTTCAAGTAGTGCTTTCACGGCGAGCCTGTAAGTGAGTTAGAGAGTGCAGCCGTTGGCACAGTCGCCAGAGTTCAACGGGTGCTTCAACTCTTTAATCAGGTTTGCGACTGGCGCATTATATTATGTGGGTGCTAAAGCATTGATTGATATGAAAATTTCAAAAAACAATTGTTTGATTTGTATTAACCAACTATTTAAGTGTCAACAGTCTCGTGGTTAGAGGAATCGCCCTTATTGTCGTGAGTTGAAAAAAAAGCGTCAAAAAGTCAGCAAAAAAGCATACAAAACGCCCGTTGTCACGCAGATGATAGTCAGTTGCTGAGATGAATAACATAGAGTCACACCATTATTTGAATGTAGGAATCTATATTAGATATTTGCATTTATTATAAGTTACCTACAATGAAAACATTTTTTCGCACCAAGAAATCTCTGTAATAAATGGCGTTTTGTAAGGTTCGGAGCCCTCGGCACTCCTTATTTAGGTCCCAAGTTATTGCCCCGAGGAGAGCTGCGGCTGATGTATTTTTACGAATCTATTTCAGATCTCATTCAAACGTTAGATAGATTGCTGGAAGTAGAGCGTTCTGTTATATCCTCGAATTGCAATGATAACTGATGAATAGGCGCCTAGTCAGCACCTTGAGGTCTAGAGCATCATTCGCTGGGATTTCTAGCTCAGTTCGGGTCGGACCGCGAATCAGTGAGCACTTGCTGAATTTCTCAAATATATCCATGTTTAATTCCAATTTGTTCTAGTGTAAAATAAACAACCTTTTTTAAAAAGATCCGAGTTTTTCTCGTGATAACATTTGGTGGCAGCGGTGGGATCCTGAAAATTCCAAAGTGCCTAATAAATCAGGGTCTCGATATATAAGTGTACAAGTGCCAGTGAGTGTCCAACTACAGAGATCCAGAAGGTGCCGATCCGAATTCAACCCAAGGTCATCGAACTTGACCATTCCAAACCGGAAGTATCCCGGTATCCAGAGTATCCAGAGTATCCAGAGTATCCAGAGTATCCAGAGTATCCAGAGTATCCAGAGTATCCTAAGTCACCGAGAGAGTCCATTGTGCAGTAAGCAGTATCCAGTTGTTAGGGCAGAGACGCCCGACACAACCCATACCCAGCACCGACCAAACGGCGACATCACCTTGACGTCATCCTAACACCGAGTCCAGGCGTCAGATCCAGGTTCCAGCTACATCAGAATGAAGTGTGCGGAACTATTCCTGTGAGTCAATTTATTACATTTCATTATCCAGAAGTTATCGTGAAGATTATCCCGTGGAAAATACTTTTATAATCTAATTATATCCGTTTAACTATAATTTACCTGTATCTACATACTAAATATTTCATAATTTAACCTGTGAATCTTTATAACATTAATACTTGATTGTAATGTAACCAAGTCATTCTTATCACTTATAATTAGCCTAAACATTCTCCAGACGACGGAGCGCCCACGCGTTTCTCGTTATCTCATCCGGAGCGACTCAGTGTCAGTCGTATTATAATACCTTAGAATACTATACTACCATTGTTTTGGGGTTTTGCCTACTTTTAATTTTATTTTCTTACAAGTTCTATTCACTTTACATATATCCTATTGAATTTAGCTCAAGATGTCGAAACCAGATCAAAAAAGGGAAAAGGTAGACGGAGAAATCCCATTAAACACAATTCTAAAATTCATAAAACCTTTTACTGGTGATCGAGACAAACTTACCGCCTTTCTGAGAAATTGCGATAGTGCAATCTCATTAGCGTCCCCGCACCAGGAGAATTTAATTCTTAAATTCATCCTCAGTCAGTTAGAGGGCAAAGCCGAAACAGCTTGCTCTATAAAAGATTTTGACTCCTGGTTATCTTTAAAAGAATTCCTTAAGACCCAGTTTGGTGAGCGTAAACACTACGCACACCTTCTCACAGAGCTACAAGACTGTAAGCAGGGAAACCAAGAAACTGTCAGCCAGTTCTCCCTTAGAGTAGAAACCTGTTTACAGAAATTACTAACTGAAGTCACAGTTTCCAACTCCAAGAAAACGGAGCTGACCGGTAGGCTAGCAGCAATGGAAGACCTCGCCCTTCATACTTTCATGTTAGGTCTATATCCTAGAATTTCCAACCTTGTGAGGTGTAGAGATCCGAAGAACCTCAACGATGCTATAAACTGCGCTATATCCGAGGAAAAAATTCAACAATTCTCTTTTCGTAATAACTTGAAGCAAAAATCTATTGAACCAATTCCCAAACGAAACGACTTTAATACTAAAATTCATACGAAGTCAAACTTTAATGACGCACAACATGCCTCTGCCTCTACAAAGGAATCACCATATTGCAGATATTGCAAAAAGAACGGGCATATCCTAGAAAACTGTAGACTTCGCGAATATAATAATAAAAAATATTCAAATGAATCCCAAACATTTACGCCATATCAATCAACTTCTAAACCGAACCAGTACAAACCAGGTCCCCGCGTGAACTTTGCGGAAAATGACGAAGTTGAAGATGAAGGTGAAGATGAAGTAGATAACACTACTGAAAGTTTAAACTAATTTCTGCCCCGTTCAAGTATCGCGCGGGTCAGAACCTTTTATTTCAAGTCGATACTCATCCTAAACAGACCAACGGACAGGGTAACCAGCCCCAAACTCACGGTCTTACTCGTAAACAAACCTATGGACAGGGTAACCAGCCCCAAACTCACGGTATTCCTTGTAAACAAACCAATGGACAGGGTAACCAGCCCCAAACTCACGGTATTCCTTATAAACAAACCTATGGACAGGGTAACCAGCCCCAAACTCACGGTATTCCTTGTAAACAAACCTATGGACAGGGTAACCAGCCCCAAACTCACGGTATTCCTTGTAAACAAACCAATGGACAGGGTAACCAGCCCCAAACTCACGGTCTTCCACATAAAATAATTCCTAAACACCCTAAACCAGAGCAAATCTATGAAATAAATACTCATAAAAGGTACTTACCTTATGTCATACTCCAAACACCTGTAAATAAAAAACCACTTACCTTCCTGATAGACTCTGGAGCATCCCTCTGCGTCCTAAAAAATAATTGTATAATTAATTCTATACAACTATGCGATACCGATATTAAAGTAAAGGGCATAGATTCAAAAGAGGATAGTCCTATTAAAAGTCTAGGCTGTCTTAACCTACAACTACAATTCACTCAAGACTTAAAATTGTTACACACATTCCATGTCTTCGACGATATCAACTTACCTTACGATGGTATAATAGGCAACGACCTTTTTATACAACACGGCTGTCGTATTAATTATGACTCAGAATCCCTAGAAATAAAAAATAACAATATTAAATTATCATTCGACGAACCTTCTTATACTATTATGCCTCGAACAGAAACAGTAATTGAATGTTCTGTAAAAAATCCAGAAATAAAAGAAGGAATGATATTCGATCAACATATTTCAGACTCATTGCTCGTATCCAATTGTATAGTCAAAATAAAAAAAAATAATAGAATAAATTTAACAGTACTTAACGTATCGGATGAACCTATACATATAAATTCTAATCTTTTACTCACCTTATTCCCAATCGACTATACCGAACTAAATAATATAAGACAAAGTGACATAGGAAATAACAGCATTAAAAGAAGCTTACAATTGTTCCAGCTTTTACAAACATCCCACTTAAATCCTGAAGAATTAGATAACTTAAAAGAAATCTGTAATCAATATGCAGACATATTCCATTTACCTGACGATGAACTAACTTATACAGATGTTATCCAACATGAGATTCAAACAACTACTTCACAACCGATTAGTGTTAAATCTTATCGATTCCCCGAAATACACCAAGAAGAGGTAAAATCCCAAATAACAAAAATGTTAACCCAAAATATTATCCAACCTTCAAAATCTCCATGGTCATCACCTATTTGGATTGTACCGAAGAAATTAGACTCATCTGGAAAACGAAAGTGGAGGATTGTAATAGATTATAGGAAACTTAACGATATAACCATCGGAGAAAGTTATCCAATTCCACAAATAAGCGAAATATTAGACCAATTGGGTCAAAGTAAATACTTTTCAACGCTAGATTTAGCTTCCGGATTTCACCAAATAAACATGAGCCCCAAGGACGCAGCCAAAACAGCTTTTTCTGTACCACAAGGACACTTCGAATTTAATCGAATGCCTTTTGGCCTTAAGAATGCTCCCGCCACATTTCAAAGGACAATGAACACTGTCTTGTCTGGGTTACAAGGCATACACTGTTTTGTGTACTTAGATGATATTGTAATTTATTCTCACGATCTATCCTCCCACATGGACAAACTATATCTTGTATTCGAAAGATTAAGAAACTTTAATCTCAAATTACAACCAGAAAAATGCGAGTTTCTTCGTAAAGAAGTTGCATACTTAGGTCATGTAATCAGTGACGAAGGCGTCAAACCAAACCCTGAAAAAATAAAAGCTGTTATGCATTTCCCTGTTCCTAAGTGTCCGAAGGATATCAAATCTTTTCTAGGCCTAGCTTCATACTATCGCCGTTTTATTCCCGAATTTTCAAAATACGCTAAATCACTAACAAATCTACTTAAAAAGGATGTCCCTTTTAATTGGACTAATAGTCAACAACTAGCTTTTGAACAACTTAAAGATAAACTAGTAACAGCTCCAGTCCTTTTATACCCAGACTTCACAAAACCCTTTATTTTAACTTGTGATGCATCTAATTATGCCATTTCAGCTATTCTATCACAAGGCGATGTGGGTAAAGACCGACCAATCGCTTATGCTTCTCGGACGCTAAACAAAGCAGAATGTAACTACAGTGTTACAGAAAAAGAATGCCTAGCAATAGTCTACGGAACAAAGACCTTCCGTCCCTACCTTTTTGGTCGTCGTTTTAAAATAATCACTGACCATAAACCTCTGAATTGGCTTTTCAACTGTAAAGACCCCGGATCAAGGTTAATCCGTTGGCGTTTAAAATTAGAGGAATATGATTACGAAATTCAATACAAAAAGGGTAAAATGAATTCAAACGCAGACGCACTTTCAAGATACCCAGTAAACCCAGTACAAAAGCAAAATCCTACCATATCTGACGAAACACCTACAGAGAGAACAACTACTACAGCTGACCCGTCGTCTATATCAATTCCTGACTTACCTGAAATTTCTGAACTACCTGAGATACTAGACTTACCTGACGACTTTGTACTCCCCGATGATTTAGAACTGCCAGAAGACTTTAATATCCCCACTCCACAATCTGTCGATAATTTAAACAATGATGACACGTACTCTAAATGCCTGAAAACATTAAATAACAAATTAATATCATTTAATACTAGGATAGAAGAACATAACGAAAACCTATTAAAAACAAAAATTAAACATATAGTTATACCTACTTCTATTGACTTAGACGAATCAAATCATTACGTAGCGGAAATCATCGGTAACCTATCAGAATCCACAGAATTCCTCTCTAAAGAAAGGACTTTACATTCATTTATAATGTTTCAAAAAGATGACATTAAGTACTACTTGCTATTCGTTAAAGTATATCACTACGAAAAGAATACTTACGAAGATATCTTCAAAAGTTTAAATAATTTAAAAAACGAATTTATTGTGAATAGCATTACTGAATTCAGTATAACAGATTTCCGCAATCCTTTTGACGTATACACATTTGTAAAAATATATAATATAATTATGTACTTATTCAACAACACAGACATAATTATCCACATCTATAAGAACTCTATTATATACCCAGCGACAACTGAAATAAATAAAATCCTAAAGGAAAACCATGACATTCCTATTTCAGGTCATCTGGGTTCTAACAGAATGTTAAGCAGAATCCAAGAACGATATTACTGGCGAAACATGCGCAGCGATGTCGAGAATTATGTCCGTAAATGTGATTTATGCCAAACCAATAAGGCCCTACGTAAAATTAACCGTGCTCCCATGCAGATCACAAGTACTTCGACACAGCCATTTGAACGTGTCGCATTAGACCTCGTTGGCCCTCTCCCAGAGGCCGGCCCATCCAAATACAGATTTATATTGACACTCCAGGATGACCTTACAAAATATTCAGCCGCATATCCCTTACCGAATGCCACGGCTGAAGAATCTTCCGAATGCCTTATCCATTTTATTTGCCAATTCGGCATTCCAAAATCCGTATTAACTGACCAGGGTACAAACTTCACGGCCGAATTATTTAAGCAAACATGCACCTTTCTTAAAATCAAACAACTTTTGTCAACGCCTTATCACCCGCAAACTCAGGGCGCACTTGAGCGCAGTCACTCTACACTAAAAGAGTACCTTAAATCCTTCGTGAACGAACATCAAAATAATTGGCCAAGGTTTGTTTTTACTGCAATGCTCACATACAACACTACAGTCCATTCAACTACAAACTTCACACCTTATGAGCTAGTTTTTGGCCATAAACCCTTTATCCCATCCTCTATTTATGACACTTCTTTGGAACCTACATATAATAGCTATGTACGGGTGTTACAACAACGGTTACGACTTTCTAGAGAAAAGGCTCTAGAGAACATATTAAAATCAAAGGCGAATTCCAAATCATACTACGATAAACGGACTAAACCTATCAAATACCAAATAGGCGATATGGTATATGTTAAAAATCACTTGCGACTCCGAAAGGCGTTATCACCTGTTTGGAAGGGTCCCTTTAAAGTTGTTAAAATTAACGGAAACAACACATTAACAATACTTCTAAACCGTCGTCACGTAAAATATCATTACGATGAGATCAAATTAGCGGAAACTAGTTCCGAGTAAAGACATAGGTTACGTATTATACACTATTATTAGGTTTTATATTTTATTTTACAATTTAATACTTTTTATATTTTTATCTTTTACTCAATTATAGATTTAGTTAGAATTAATATATAGTTAGAAGTAATATAATAAAATTAGATTCTGTCGTATTTCAGAATTGCCACGGCGAGTACTTTCATTTATGCATCGAATGTTATAGAACAAATAAATGAAAGCCCCGGCATCTATTTCGACTCAGCAGGCTCTATTAAAATCACGGATGATTACCTTCATGTATTAATTCCTATTGAAATTGGATACATAAAACCCCATATTGAAAATATTAAAACTGTTTTAGGAACAGCTAGATTCTTTTGTCAGCAAAGTGAATATAACAATTCTAAATGTCACAACTACCTACAGCCCTTGGTTCCGCGTCTTGATAGTATTCTAAGAGAGTATAGTGCTATATCACATTTGATTTCGGATAGAGATAAAAGATCCGCGTGGTTTGCTGGAATTGGGTCTGCATTTAAACAGATAATAGGGACAATGGATGAGAATGACGCAATCAGATACAATAACGCTATTCAATCTCTAGATGATAATAACAAAAAACTTGCTTCCCTTCTGAAAGATAACATTCTGATGACGAATGCAGCTATAAATAATTATAACGAAACCTTGAAATCAATTCAAATTAACGAAGCCCGTCTGAATAACGCTATTGAATCCTTAAGCATTGGTGTTAACAGCTTATCCAATACATCATCGATATTATATATAGAATCGAAGATGAATGAAATTTATAATGAATTATCTTCTAGTTTGTTTACCTTATCATTTAGAGTCGAAAATATTGTCAACTCTATTATGTTTACAAAAAGCCACTCGATTCACCCATCTGTTATTACACCGAAACAACTCTATGAAGAATTGTCTCGTAATATTAGAAACTTAGTTAAGAATTCAGAATTAGCTTTAAGTTTAAATCTAAATAATATACACTCTTTAATTGACTTAGCGCAATTATCATGTTACTATGTAGAAAATAAAATTGTATTTGTAATTAGAATACCCTTAGTTACTAGAATAGAATACAGTTTGTACAAAACTATATCCGTACCAATTCCACACGATAGACATCACCCTAATTCATATGCGATGATAATTCCGAATTATAATTATATAGCTATAAGTAAAGATAAGACGACATATATATACCTTAATGATTTAAATGAATGTATTAAAACCATTAATCAAATTCACATCTGTAATAAACTCAATGTACATTCAGTTCAAAATAACCCTATATGTGAAACAGAAATTTTGAGTAAAGTGTTAGATAAATTACCTCAACAATGTGAAACCAAATTGATTCATGGAAAAATCGATATCTGGCAAGAATTATCTGGCAACAGATGGCTGTTTGTTGAAACTGATCCTACTAAGCTTACTGTTGAATGTCAAACACAAATATCAGAATTTAAAATATTAGGTACTGGTATATTAACCTTACTGCCAAATTGTAAAGCCTTTTGTAAGAATAAGGAATTTTCAACGATAAATAATTTTAATATAACAGTAAAATCCATAACGTCAGACTTTAACCTTATCAATGACCCTTGCTGTGATAAAAAGAAATTTAAAGATCTTAAAACAAAATTGAAACCAATGAACTTAATTGACATAAATTTAGAGAAACTTTCAAATATTGCTGACAACCAATTAATGACAGATATCGATAAGTTAATAAATGGGCCTAACCCACTTTTAAAATACGAATCATATTATCCTATACTTACTTATTGTATAATTGTTTTAATTTTAATTTTTATATCTTTTAAACTGTACAAGAAATTCGGCAATTGTTCAACCTTCAGACCTAAGACAAGTAAAATAATTCCTGATACATCCGTTGATCCTAGCCAAGAATTAGACGAAATACCAAGTCCAAGACTAAGGATAATTTCCTGAAACTTAACAAAAAATAATGTAAGTTTCCTCTTATCGTGGGGGCTGTTATATCCTCGAATTGCAATGATAACTGATGAATAGGCGCCTAGTCAGCACCTTGAGGTCTAGAGCATCATTCGCTGGGATTTCTAGCTCAGTTCGGGTCGGACCGCGAATCAGTGAGCACTTGCTGAATTTCTCAAATATATCCATGTTTAATTCCAATTTGTTCTAGTGTAAAATAAACAACCTTTTTTAAAAAGATCCGAGTTTTTCTCGTGATAACAGTTCGATCATTCTTTCGCTTCTCTTTATATTGAAACTAGAGTGCGAGGAAAAGCCTGGGTGGTTAGGTGGAAATTTCGTCGCTATACGAAGATTTGTATTAATGTAAAATAATAATAACTAGTAATAGGCACGGGCCTCCTCTGACTACGAGGGGGATTCAAGCCATAATCCACCACGCTGGCCCAGCGCGGGTTTTCTAAGACATGCAAGATTTCTCACGAAGTTTTCCTTAAGCAAGTGTTTATCATATTGTACCCAATTATGATTCGCAAATAAATTTCTAAAAACGCGAGGTGCGAGCCGGGGTTTGAACCCAGGATTATTATCCAATGGGCTATCACTGCGTATTGATGTTTAATATTTTTAATCAAAACTGACTTATGATACAGGCACCTAATTACCTGGATATCATTATGTTTACCATAATATTGTAAACATTCACGAGGACTCGTTAGTCTATAATTTTTACGGCAAATTGTTAGTTCTTTGAATAACCATGTTTTCCTTAAACATTATCAGTAGTACAATTTTCAGTCGGTATTACTTGAGGAAACAAAAGATCGCAGTGCCGCAATAACTTTTATGAAAACGTCAATAAAAAAGCTATATCCTTGCAGACATTAAAACTTTCCATTCGGCAAAAACTTGGAATTGAAACAAAAAGGAAAACCGTCCCGCTAAACACTGTTATGGAAAAATGAGAGGCGCTCGCGACGTCTGACTTTCAACTGCCAAGATTTTGATTTCGAAAGCTGAAGGAAACGGTTTGCGAATCAATTCACAACTCTAGCACTCGGGTAATAGAATTGAGTTTGCGCTGTTTGTTGTTAAGTAGCGTTATTTTCAATGTAGCGCATTTTCTTGCAATCTGAGATCAGAACGGTGGGGATATCCGCTGGTGGGGGGGAATTGTAGGGTTTATGGCGGAGGTTAAAAGCCGGGGTGAGGCTTGATGTCGTTGCTTTTGGGATCCGCGCATTGGATGTGAAATCGGATCCGAATTTGTTGAATTATGGGTAGAAAATAAAAATATAAAAAAAAAAATTGCCCTTTTGACGTCCCACTCCTGGGCACGGGCCTCCCCTCAACACGAGGGGGATTCAGGCCATAATCCACCACGCTGGCCCAGTGCGGGTTGGCGGATTTCACATATCTTTCGAAAATTAGTTAAATCTTCTAAGACATGCAGGTTTCATCACGATGTTTTCCTTCACCGTAAGCAAGTGATAATCATATAGAAATTATGATTCGCTCATAGATTTCGAAAACTCCAGAGGTTCGAGCCGGGGTTTGAACCCGAGACCTGGTAGCCCGCAAGACGCGTGCTTAACCAATCGGCTATCACTGCTATGCTATATGATATGCTATATGGGTAGACAGCAACATTTTCAGCACAGTAGTTATCGAATTGGGGAGGCCTTTTTCCACAGAGGGGTTCATGCAACCAATATTAATTGAATTTAAATATATTATATTTATAAGATTAAGACCATATTAAAACACAAAATTAATCTATACAAATAAATAAAATTGGAGATTTAAATATACATGTATTAATAATTAATTCAATCTATTTTTATATTTTATTAATTTTTATTTAATTTAATTTGATATCTACATTATACTATTTTGAATGAATGAATTTTTTTTAGACATATTATTTAAATTATTAAAATTCTTATTTACTGATAATAATGGAAATCATGAAAACAGTCATTATAATAGTATTGTCGTAATCAGCCTAAACTTTATCAATGAATTAATTTTTAATTTTTTTAGATTTATACTTTGCATTTTTCTTTGTATGGTTTGCATGAAATAAAGAGGCTTTTTTATTTTTATTTTATTTTAGTTATCGAATTATGGTGGAACTTTTAAGATAAAAAGAATTAAAGAGTAGGTGATATGTGCGCTATATTTTTGGTGGACGATGGCGGGAGGTCTGTGCCCAAGAGTGGGAAAAGAAGCGGCTATTGAAAAAAAACGTACGGAATTCTTCAGTCACGATAATCAGTAGCTCCTGACGTGGTTTTTCACCGGTGAAATGTTCCCGTGGGCCCGTTTATTTGGTCGGCAGAGTTTCTGATGTTAACCGTGGTGATTTCGCGTTGCCATTCCCTTTACAATGTAAAATGAAAAGTAAAAGATAGAAATAAAAAAACCGAATAATACATTATTTATAAAGGCATAAGAAGCTTTTATATTGTAAGAGATTGCGCATGATTTTTATTTTAATTAAGAGATAGATTTGTCTGTCTGTTTCTTCCGTTCATGCATCCGTTAGCTTCATTAGGTAGATATATGTATTGTTTTTGTGATGTTTCTGAAAGGTATGATATATGGGGTATGGGGCTCTTCTATATTCGATGAAGAGTTCTTATGCCGGTAGTTGATGGAGTATTTAAAAGGTTATATGCGTAATTCGCCCAAAACAAAACAAACCAAATCGTGGTTTGATAACGCAAATGTTTCCGGTGACAGTCGTGAGTGAAGTACTACAAATTGATGGTCTCAGCGCCCCTATTCCTCAATCTGTAAAAACCTACCATCCTGCATCGAAGTATATTATTAAAAAGCTCGAAAAATAACAAGAACTAATATCTACATTCCGTGAGCGCAAACTATAGCAGAAAAAGCCGCCCTCGGGCCGCTAGTCAAACCAAACTGCATCACACACGTGTAAAAAAATAGAAACTTTTTGATTTGTCCGCTTTCCAACAAACGACGGGTACGTGTACCGGCCGCGGGCGGAATACTAATGAATTGGTTACCGTCGGCTTAATGAAAAAAAAAATTTTACCGGCCAAGTGTGAACAGGAGTTAGGTGACAAGGGGACCGTGAAAATTGTAATATTATAGAAAAAAGGTTTTATAGCTGTATTTTTAAGATTATGTACCTACCTATAACACACATTATTAGTGTCCTAATGGGTGAAATTGAGATGGGATTTGGTTTTGGTCTACTGTATAAAATCATCAATGTTTTTTATACGATAGTTTTATTATAGGCAAAAAGTACATATTTTAGACGTACCTTAGTAACTGAAATTGCTTGTACGTTCCGAAACCCGTAGCACGCGGATTCCTAAAAAAGGGTGAGAACAAACGAAATCCAAACACACTTTTTGATACTAACACGTTTCCTCTGTATGCATATTCATTATTGTTGGATTTTCTATCGTGCAACGCACAATGTAGGTAGGTAAATTGGATATTACGATTGTAATATTTTGTTAGCCGTATAAATCCCGGTGTTAGAGAATTATAGTAGTTATTCTAGTAAGTTTTAAATTTAGTTTTTATCGTGGCATTTCCGACCAATTAATTCCGCAGTGGAATACCTGTGCCATATGAGAGAGTATACGATAATTGAAAAATTTTAAAAGCCTCCTAATTAGGTGCCTTTGTTATCTTATATTTAAAAGAGAAACTACTGAAGTAATACTAATTAATTTGTTAAGAACTCTTAATTAGAAGAGCAATGTTTCTAATTTATATTCTTCCTTATTTCTTTAAATCTTATTGTTCTTATTTTATCATTACTCCATTTAACTATTTCATTATTATATAATTTTTTATAAACTTTTAAGTTTAAAAAAAATGTTAGTTATTGTTTTAATAGTTTGTTAAGTTATCGTTATTATTTTATCATTATAACTTATATTACATTTAAAAAATAGAACGACAGAAAAAATACTCAAAAAATCATCGTTTTGTTTCAAACCGGAACGAGGCAGATAAATTAAAAATGGAAATCGAGCCGGCAAAGATAAACAAAAGAAAAATAAGATTCATAAAAGTTCTCCGATTTCAGGATGAATAAAAAGTAAAATTCTAAGGTTGGTTTACACATACAAGGGGAGGTTTATATATAGGCACTGTATCGATATTATTCGAAGTTTATTTGTTTAAAGCTATTTTCACTGTTTTTCTGCCTAATATAATTAATTAGAGTACTGTGAAAATATAAATAATATTTTTATTCACTAACCACGCTCAGGTAAATGTTGGGATACCGCAATGAGATATACAATAGATGTCTACAATAGACCCACAATTTTAATTATATACATTACCTTTTCCTTATAACTTGAAACCCTTTTCTCACACTTAACATTTCACACTTGCTCCGTCTATACACACCCTTAAAATAGAAAAAAATGAGGAAAAAAAGAAAATATACGCTCAGAACCGAAACACTTTTTAATTAGATTCCTTCTCCAGTTTTTTTATTTCCTATTTTTTATTTTTGTTTATTCGTATTCTCACCTCCTAAATTACTTCCTTTTAACAGCCCTATAATGAGAAAAGTTTCAAGTGCCAACCATGGCACGGAGATAAGATTCTTAAATGTATATCACCACCATTTAAGATAGTTTACGTTGATTATGGAAGTGCTAAGGCGCTCCAGATTAATATATTTAGTTGCGTTTATATTGCTTGTGTTGGCGTTTAAAAAACAGAAGTTGAATGTAGTTTCATTTAAATCTCTTTGGCCTCCACATTATTTATTTATAATGTTTTTGCTCTTGACTCTAGTCTAGACCAGAAGTGGCAGAGACTGAGTCAACCACAGATTTAGATATACTCGTACATACATAACTCTCATAAGCTCTCGTTAGGGTGTCGTCTTTCAAGTACCTAGGTCATGTAGTGACCGAGGACTTGAGGGATGACAGTGATATTGAAAGGGAGAGGAGAGCGATGGCAGTTCGCTGCAATATGCTGGCGCGTAGATTTGCACGTTGTAGTGTAGGTGTTAAAATAACACTGTTTAAGGCTTTCTGCCAAACTATGGGCCAGTTATACGCAGAGAGCTTACAACGCTCTCCGAGTACAATATAATAATGACTTCAGGGTGTTGTTGGGGCTCCCCCGATTTTGTAGTGCGTCGGCCATGTTTGCGCATGCACACACCGATGGCTACCACGCAGTGTTGCGCAAGCGGGTCGCGTCGCTGATGCGCCGTGTGCGGGGGAGCACCAACACCTTTCTGAAGGTCATTAGTGATAAGCCGGACTGTCCAGTTTTCGGAGACTGGGTGCATACACATGTGTGTGTAACTGGTGCCTCGAGAAGACCTGGCAGGTATTTAAATTGAATTATATGTCATGTCATACTACCATAGTTGTTTAAGTTGTATTGTAATATGTAAGTAGCTACTAACCAAAAAATATGGACAAAATAACGTCTGAAATAAACTTATTTTATTTTTATTTTTATTTATAACTCAAGTATCACGATTTGTATTGAAACCAAGCGTGCCGAATTTTTAACACCTATTGTGACGTCATTAGTGACGGGACATCCAAACCGATTTAAAGACACCGATGCCGCCAATGCCCCTCCGCCCGCTACGATTCTCTCGAGTTATTATCTCGCTGATACTCAATTTTTTGATCTGTAGTCGCGTCGACTGCAAGTTAACGGCGACAATTTTTTTTTTTTTTTTTTCGTTGGAAAACCCTTTATGGGTCCCCTCCCGACTCGGGGGAGTCGAGAGGGGTATGTGGGAGTCCCCGAAGGTATATCCACTAAAAACCAACGGTGTACCACCCTCCGCCATGCAGAGGGGCGCCCCGGGACCATGGGAAATGCTCCGAGACGCCCCGGCGAACGGCCCGGCAATGACTTTGCCGGGCCACAGGCGCTAAAAGGGGGACGACCTGGTACCACCCCAGTCATCCCCCAGACGGCCGAAATCGTGCAATAGGTAGTGGGTCCCCCGACCCACCACCTGATTTCGGCTAGTGGGGAGGAAGAAGGCGATCGTAGCGCCTCCTTCTCCTCCCCACACGTCTGCGCCGGAGCGGATCTGCCAGGGGGTCTTCCTCCCTGGCCCGCTCCGCGGCCTCCTTCCGCGACATCACATCCTCGCAGAAAGAGGCCATCGCCTCCCAGGACCCCTCACTGTCGAGCATAGAAGTTAACGGCGACCAACCTTGACGCTTGGTCGGGGTTTCGTACACGCGAAGTACATGCATTTGCGTTATCTATGTAAATCTATATCTGTGGAGTCAACAATGGGTCGAGCGTACCCAAAAAGAGCCTGTTTAATCTTACCTCTCAGGAAAAAGTCGGTATCAAAATATAGTAAAGACAATATTGTTAAATATTGTAAGAAAATAATAAATATTTTGTTTTATTGCCAAAATGTACAATTAAACATTTTAATATTTTCCTATGACATAAGGTCGCCCAAAAGCCTTGTAGGATAAAAAGCATGCCCAAAAGCCTCCGACATGGCTTATACATTGAACATTTTGAAAGCCGCAGTCACAAAAGTCTGACAGAAGAATATAATGAGCGCAGGTTTTGTGTACGATTAGGTACATATTCCTAAGGTTGTGTTAATACCTCTAAATAGAAAATTTAAAACCCCCGATGCGAGGACTTTTTAAACTACAAAACAGCTGATAATGTTCAAACGGCTGAACCGATTTTCATTAAACATAGCTAAGAACACTCTCCGTCAGAATACCTTTCTAAAAAAAGAAACCATTTCAATCGGTTCATCTGCTTGGTCGCTACGATGCCACAGACAGACACACAGATAGACAGATACACATATTAACCTTATAACACGAATCTATTCTCGTCGTGGGTTATAAACAGGTCGGAAACAAAATACAAGGATCTTTTTTATAATTTATGTATACATCAAATGAAAAGTAGGCAGCAATCTTATTAAATTACACAAATTAAATATCACAAAAAGATTTTTCCTTATAAATTCTAAATTATCATTTGAACCTGACTACAAAGAACTTTTAAATGAACCGTGTAATCTGAAAGATAATAATTACATAACGCGATTCATTTAGAAAGAGCCACGTTATAATTTTTCTGTATTTACTGTGGCACAAGTTAAAAGCTTAATGCAATGAGAATATAAAACCTACGGAGAAAATGACATGTTCGTGTATCACTGCTGGATATAGGTTCCCACCAATGACTTCCACACATCACGTTCCTCCACCACCGATATGCAGCGGCTTCCTGCGACGGGTGACGTCATTAGACCACCATGTGGGCTACCTCTTCAGACACGAATTTACATTCTAGATCTTATTAATAGGTACATAAGACTATCACTTTATCAATCAATATGCATGTAATTATTACACGGCTCGTTCTCGTAGCCGACAGGTTCGATCTCATTCCTGGTATAAGTATTTAGCTGGAGAACCTAAAATTACTCGTAATCTCTTGGAAAAAGAGTAAAATAAAATTGAAAATAATCTCACAGATTACACCATACACTAACGACCCTCTTTCAAACTGAATATTTATATAATGTTCTTGCAAAGAGCGTGAAATCGAAAAGAAAAGAGAAGTTAATCTCGCTTTGATGTCTTTTTATTTAATACAAATTTATAGGCTGTTGCCGTACGAGGCTCTTGCCCTTTCCAATTCACGCGATTCAGTTTCGATATGTATCACCACAGTTATAATCACTGGAGTTAGTCAGAGACATTAAAAGTATATGAACAGATTTGAATCATACACTGTTTCATTACCCACCCAATGTTAAGTGGAACTCATCATACTTCACGATTTGCATAAACTGGTTATACCATAATGGTTATTCTCTTTACCTTAAACTAGTGATAGACAAACTTAAACATTACAATAAAGGTCTGGAGATTAAGCTTTAAGAATGTACATTAGCATTGAATTAACATTTTAAAACCGTGTTGAAGCTAGTGGATTAAGATGTTGGCACACTATTTAGCTAAGATAGCTCTATCTTTATTACTCCTTCTTTATTGTGTTTTGCATTTAAGTGACGCTACAATATCTTAAGCAGAATTTTTTCTCACTTCGTACCTACTGGTGGTCCTTATTTTAGCATTCCGAGAACGCCTGCCCGCTTGGCGGAGACGCGTCCGACATCAAAGCTCGGCTTATAAAGGATTTCAGCAATTAAATATTAAACGAGACATCTGTGACAGAGGATTGTTTGCCATCGATGCTGACTTTGGTCGGGGAAACGAGTCGGAGAAACATTTTTTATTAGATGTCGCATTAATAGGGACTTGGGTGAAGTAAGGACTTCTTCGATTGAGGGATCACACAAATCGCAAGGTTTCAGGAAATAAAATTATAGCTTATTAAAGCTCAAGCGTGTAATTAATTGGTGACATGCTCTGCACTGAATGCACTTTTGTACCAATTATTTATTATCTTTGGTTTTAAATTCGTCTGAGGGCTCCAGGGTCTAGTGGTTGGGGCTGTAGACTGCCCGGCTCACACTGCAGATAGGATGGCTGTGTGAGTCTACGTTTTAATTAGAGGGATAAGTATTTATTTAAGCTGAATTGAGAATGATTAGACCAACCGAGTGATAGCCGATTGGTTAAGCACGCGTCTTGCGGGCTACCAGGTCTCGGGTTCAAACCCCGGCTCGAACCTCTGGATTTTTCTAAATCTATGTGCGAATCATTATTTCTATATGATATATGATTATCACTTGCTTACGGTGAAGGAAAACATCGTGATGAAACCTGCATGTCTTAGAAGATTTAACCAATTTTCGAAAGACATGTGAAATCCGCCAACCCTCACTGGGCCAGCGTGGTGGATTATGGCCTGAATCCCCCTCGTGTTGAGGGGAGGCCCGTGCCCAGGAGTGGAACGTCAAAAAGGGCTAAAATTATGATTATTATTATTAGACCAACCGAGTATTTTACCAAAATTATAACTGCTAGACAATAGTCTGGAGTCAGGGTACGGGTAACAAGAATTCCCTAAAAATGTGGCCATTCAACTATGTCTGTCATAAGTCCACGGAGACATCAAAGTGCAGCTTAAAGAGGATTTCAGCAATTAAATATTGAAGATGGCGGCGACCTCTTTTGTGGTACCGTATCGGGGATGATGTTTAAATAAATGCTAGCTTTCGTTGATCCTGTAAGAGTTTTAGGAGTTCTGTATTTTAAAAATAGGTAGGTAGAATATAGTGGTTCAATTAAATACGTTGGTTAAGTTATATACCTACGTTGGAGTTAACAAATTATAAGTAACAAAACTCAAGCTTTAGTTCAAGCATGGGGGGCTTCGGCATAGAGCATGTGAGGCGAGCTTATTGCCATTCAAAGTCAAAGTCAAAGCGTTGATTTTGGACTATTTTTTTTTTTTTTTATCTGCATCCGGATTGGAACGCGAATCCTCTCTCAATGTAGTATAACTCTGCCTGCCCCTTCAGGGAATACAGGCGTCATAGTTTATTTTTGATCTTAAACATCTATTGGCACACTTTGGCAGTCAGGGCAGTTTGCCGTGACAGCAAATGGCATGACGCTCTCTCATGCCGTCATGCTGTGCGACACCGCTCTCGACTCACTTGTGTGTGTGCGCATACTTATACACTACACATGTTTTACATCCGCCGGACGTGCAGTGACGGCAATTTCTTTTTTATTTATAAGAGCAGTAAGTAAACACTCTGAAACACTCTTTGGTTATTAAATTCCTCTCGAAGGTATGTCTTCACTATGGATATGTGCATGCTATTGTCACTAAAATTTTAGCGAACACAATGTTCGTAGGTACATTGAACAAAAGTGCGATGATGCGATTTATTGTTCTGCATTCTAAATAATGACAACGCGTTCAAGGTTAGTTTTAAGAACAGACAAGGCAAAAACGTACAAAATATAGGGTTCGCAAAATTAGATAGTACCCAATAATTTCAACAATAATATCAATTTATATAAACGTCCATTAGTAACAGACTATTAAATATTCGAAAAGCGTTAGTTTAGGTTTGATGTTTGTCTAGAACAGGAGATTATCTGTAGGCACAAGTGTAATGGATTTTGACCACTCAACGTTGAAATTACAATTTCTGCTGAGACATTTTCGATAATGGTTAGCTACTGTGGTGAATTTGAAACGATTTTCAATTAACTTATAAGATTACTTACTTATGTTGTATAGTCTGACGTTTGTTTGAGAAAACAATTATTGAGAGAAGACCATTTACCTTTTAGCTAAATAGGGTCATGGGCGTATTTAGCTCTTGGCCTGGGGGCTGGGGAACTGGACTTAAAAATGAGTACGCGTTTTAAAAACTGGTGGCAGTCACGGAATGATCTGTGGTGGTAGTTCAGGAGTTCAAGGGGCCTGTCTCCTCCTGTCCCCCTGTCACCCCTCGGTAGGCCCATAAAAAGGGCACTACGCCACTTAGAAACACGTTCTAAAAAAAAAAACTTGATCTATGACAAAAGATTTTTTATTTTACAAATGCTTACGATGGTTCGATGTGAAATTTAACTTAAAACACTGTATAAGTTACATTTGGCTTAATATAACTTTTTGCAATTAAGTAAACTAATTATAGGTGTTAGTCAAAATAATCGCTATACCAGGAGATATTGAAGATAATAAAATTTCAAATAAATAGACAGAATTAGAACACACACATTAAAACACATTCATATTAAAACGGTATGAAATGAAATGACATTTACGGGCATTACTTTGGCCAGAGGCGGCGAGCATCGATGTGCATTGGAAACAATTTTGTTGGAAGTCTAAATCGGAATTAATATTCGAAGCTAACTGCTCGCCGTAAGAGGCTCTTAATGTATGAGCAACGACTAAAATAAAGCCCTATTAATTACTATAAATTATACTAAAGAAACACAAATAAAAAAAAACATAAAATATAATTCCTAGGTTCACACTTACTTACATTTTCTTTGATAGGTATTTCGATACGTAATGCTAGTGGCTGGTGTGACTGAAGCTTCGCCTCACCGGGTGAATGCTCATGCGATCCTTTTGGCTAGTACCGCCTAATTTATGATGCCCTGGTAGAGCATAGTGACGCCACGTTACTTGATGCCTTTTATAGAGATTGAACAAGTATAGGTTCCAAATTTATTTTTACTACACAACATTTTAGAGATATTTTTGAGAATAAAAGTAACAAATTTAATAGATAAGAGCTTTATAATCTTTGTTCGATTGATATTTTGACTATTATTGGAGAAACACAGATACTGTGGGACTGTCCATGCGCGGTTACACTGTTAGGGTGCCCGTCCAGTTGAGCCGGGCGGACTGGCTAGGCTAGTTTTCGACCGATAGGCTCGCTTAATGTTAATTAGTTGTGTAAAAGAAGCGATCCTACTGAGTATTTGGGTGAAAATACGCCAGCTAGCTCGCCCGACTCAAGTAGTCGGGTACCCTTATGCACAGAATGTGGCTGACGTCATTAGCAAAACAAAAGCTTCTGTGGACATTTTCAATATTTGTTAATTAATACTATACCTACCTATCATCGGTACCTAAAAGACGTGAGACATCCTCCTCAGTATACTTATAATACCAAGCTTTTCATAATTACCACAGACTCTCTGACTGAAATTCGAAAGGCTAAAGTTATGGCGATCAATCGATGAGGGCTTCTCTAGCGAAATTTTCTTTTAGAAGCTATAGAGAGCCTAATAAATGAGCTATTACCATATATTCGCGCCGAGAGACTGAAATACCCGAATGCCGGTCATCCATATAATCCGGCATTAGCATTCGCTGCGTCAAAGGCACCGTACATTTTATGTTAATGTTTTAAATTTGTTTAAGTATGCGTTTCATGCGAAATTTGCATAGAATCATAGTCGCTAACAACGTTTTCCGGACGAGATACCTTTGGGTATAGTTAGGATGGCGGTGTATGTATATATTAAATTTAGTAGAAACTGCTATAGATAGGTAGAAGTATATATCTCTTAAGTCTATCCTTTTGTTGAGTAACTTATTTTTCATTACTCATACTCTGAAAGTAGGTCTGAAGTTGCCTGAGAAGCGGGTTGAAAGTAATACTTTTCAGGCCCGGGAGTTTCGCTTTCAACTGACAGCTGTCAAATCATTAAAAAAAAACTAGTTCCATTTTCACATTTCTATGGAACCATGTTCAAACTTTTTCTACAGTCACTCAATTACAGCACGATGTAAAATTGAAATAACATAAAGTTAAGTATTAATTCCAGAATATTTTTTTTTAAATGACTTAATTATAATTTAGTTTCAACAATTTCTTTAAAATAACATAGATTTGTGCAAAATATTTAAAGATGAAAATGAAAAATAATGGCTAAATAATGAAGTTGGCCGGCCAACGAAAAAAAAAACAAAATAGGCGGCAATCCGATTTTTTTTCGAGTGGTAGAGTATTGTTTATACTTCCTTGTATTATTTCTTTAGCCAATTCCTGTATTTATTTTTATTTCCTTGTATTCGTAATGAAAAGCACAGTGTTTACCTCGGGTGAAAGACTTATTTTGTCCCTCGAACTATTAGCGCCCTCGCTACGCTCGGGCGCCAAACCCCGTCTCGGGACAAAATAAGTAACTTTCACCACTCATGTAACAATGTACTTTTTTATTGTGGTACCTAGATAGGTCTCAAATGTATTTAGGTAAATCAGTGTGAGCAGTCTGAAATGTTCCCTTCTCGGCTTGCACTTCTGACATTGAGAATTATTTGGAGGCTAGTATCTAGAAGAGCGGCATTGAAAGGGGTTTAATAGCCTATTGAGGGTCCACACCTCGCAAATGCCTTCTCTTTACGTCTCCACATGTCTCTGTTTTGAGCTTTTCGTGGACACGTTACTTGCAAAGGTGTAAAAATCTTTGCATTATGTTCAGTTATTAGTTATCCTTAGATACCTATTCTAATAGGTACTTACCAGATTTAATATTAAAGTATCCTCAATCCACATCCCAAAAATATACTAATTTCATGGTTCATTACTACTTTAATATATTATGACTTTTTCAGTAAGTACATTTTATAGGCATATACCTACTAATATCTCATGATAACAATAATGTCGAGGTCAGGTGAAATATGGCCGCGGTATTTTATCGTGTAGCCAAACGTAGAGTTGCAAGGCTTAGCTGTTTTTTTATTTATTTTCAGAAAGGGGAGACGGCGGGTGAGTTATGTGGGGTATCTCGAGTGAATGTTTGTTGCAATCAATTATTTTATTACGCTCATGCAGATGAACAAGAATGACCTGCTTTGACAAACATCTTGTTTTGGGACCCGGGTCGTATACCTATGTTTTCGGAAACTTTCACCGTTTTTTGAATTTTGTTTTATTATTTACGTTTCATTTTCAGATTATTTTAAATTTTATGTAACCCAAAGAAATGGTATGTTACTATTACAATTTATTTGATTTAACCCAAGAATATATAGGTAACTAGCTACCAATTAGATACAATTCATTAGGAGAAATAGAGATCATGAGGTGGGCACTAGGGACGGAAAGACAGCAGAGTCAACCCTTTCAATAGTTTAGTAAACAAATGTACTAAAATTACCCATTTTAAAATATTTTATAGAACTCAAAACATTCCGCGTTTTCGTCAAAATAAATTGTTCCCATTTCTCTTAATAGATAAGGTCCCCAATTTGACGGCGAGTTGACCCGCGCACTCGTTTCCCGCCTAAATAAATGTCATTAAATATGTCACAGATTGATTGTCACATTTATTACCTACTGCACTGTTTATCGCTTTGGGGTGTCCCACATTCATTTTTCACAGTCATTGCGAGGTTTTAATAGTACATTGTTACCCAAGGGGTGAAGGTCTTTCACCCGAGGCAAACACCGTGCTTTTCATTACGAATACAAGGAAAGTAAAAATAAAGACAGGAATTAGTATTAGTATTAGTATAAATCATAGTTAGGTACTTACTTACCTAAGTCCTTACCTAGGCTCTCCGGCACATGTTTAATATGAGATCGCAACCCCAGCTATTATTATCTATTCAATACCAACGCGCCCTCCACGCTCCATGAAATAATAAAAATAGATCCCCCACAAGTGGTATCATCCCCTCAATAAATATAATCGACTAATGGATAGGGTGCAGAAAATTAAATTTAAATGGCCCCGGGCCGGCCGAGTGTTATTCGGGTTTGGAGTTGTAAGGATAATTGACAGTCATAATGTTTATGCAAAATCAAATTTCATCGCTATTTTGTCGACATGAAATGTCGAAATATGTTGTTATGGCTTAAAGTCATAATACTGAAGGATTGAAATAGCTGTTTAGTCCATTCGTGATATGGTTAAAAGTTGATTGTTCCTTACTAAGACTAGAAGGTAATACCTCCTTACCTAGTTGCTTAATTAGTAGTATAAGTAGGATCGCTGAATAGACAAAAAACAGAGAGAACTATGGAAGCAAACATCATCATTATAGCATCATAGGTAATTTTCGTTTCCAAAAAAGTGCCTATCAAAAGCTAAGGGCAGCGGTGATTGAAACTGGTATTTTATCTGAACAGCAATTTATAGAGGGTGGTTCGCCCAATTGATAGGGTGCTAACCGCTGCCCAAAGGGTCTCAGATAAGGATTATGGTCTTAACGGAATGGGCGAAGGTTTTTCTCCGAGGAGAAACTTTTATGCGAAAGGCACACTGCTGTGTCGCCGCTTATACCTACATACCTTGGTAGAGTTTTCGTTAAATAAAAATCACGTAGGTATTAGAAAATCATGTAACTACCTACTTACCTAATAGACGTAGATATTACAATTCCTAGCACTGGTATAAATTTGATAATCTCTGAAATAACCTTAATAAATTTTTCGTCCTGTTTTCTTGGTGGTTCAACCTCATTATTATTTTATGAAATGTACTTTACTTACATAAATAAAATAATATTCTCATTTTGATTACCTAACCTAACGGTTCACCTAACCTAACCTAACGTAGGTTAGGTTAGAATGCACCGTTAGAAATTCTGAAATCAGGATATTATATCCCCTATAAGACTTGCTACCATATTTTACTAAATCTCGATGTATAAGATGTATAAGCATTAGGGACAACTCTACGTACCCTTTGTGCAATCTTGGCGCGACGAAGCTCCTACTGCGGTATTTAGCATTTATTATTGTACACTTAACTTTAGGTAGTACCTACAGTAAAAGTAAGATTTAGTACGGTAACTCGATAAGGGTTGAGTGATTGTTTCCTGAACAGCGATAGCTGTAACGTGTTGTCTGCTAAACGATGTTCCTTGTAAAAACTATAAATTAAAGCTGCTTTTTGGGGAACATAACATTTTAGGTATACTTATATAACAAAAGTATAATAACTACGATAAAAAGATCTATTTGGGTACGGTTAAAACCAAACTGCAAATTGAATAGGAGTCAGTACGGCATTGCTTTTGGAAAAATTCTAATCAGGTTAACGTCACGACTTTAGTTTTCAAATTCAATACCACTTATCCATTCTATTAAACATTTATCATTGAACAAGTAAACAATCGTATATGTATACAGGGTTATAGGGTAAGTCGACCTAAATCCTTTAAGAGATTGTAGTTTCCATCATTCCTGACCGATTTGACTAGGAAACCCCATATACCAAACTAAACCGTTCTCAAGTTATCGGCCTTTGAATTTATTTTATAAAAATTACTGATTTTTTGTCGACTGCTCCCTTTTTTTGTGTTTTGTGTTTCAATTTGTTTTGTTTTTGCTATTTTTGTGTAGTAAACTAGTTGCTTTATTATTTTAAACCATAAAACCTCAAGTAACTATACCAACTGAGTCATAGTAGACAGTCAATTGTAAAAAAAATAAAAAAAATTGAAAGAGTTTATTTTTCTTTGTAAGATATTTCTAAAAAAGTCTATGACAGATGTGCTGCAGATGTACTATAAAATATCTACGGTTCTTCAGCTTTCCGATAAGGTATAATAACATAGGGTATTATTAGACTTATCTAATAAAAACATTGATGAAATACTACCAGGTAGTAGTAAATACTAACGATAATCAAGCGTTGTTTCTGAGTCAGAAAACAAAATAAAACAATCCAAATACATATCTAATTTTGTTTATTGGTCTTTTTTACAATAAAAAATGTTCCACGTGCCCTCCTCTTTTTCGCACACATACACGCATTCTGTGTCTTAGGCCACTTTTTACAACACCAGTCGTTAGTCCTCTTCTTAATTCGTTAGCGGCATCAATAATTTTTTGTCTTAAAACCTCAATCGATTGTATTGGGTTCGGTTCATGGTACACCAAACTTTTCATGTGTCCCCACACATAAAAGTCCATAGGGGTCAAGTCTGGACTCCTGGCTGGCCACGGTATAGGTCCACCTCTTCCGATCCACTTATTGGGATAATTAGTGTCTAGCCACTCTCTGACACTCCTTCTGAAGTGCGCGGGGCACCCATCGTGTTGAAACCACATGTCACGGATGAGGTTTAATGGAATATCGTCGAGCAAACCAGATAAATCTTGTCTCAAAAAATTTTCATAGTTTTCTCCATTTAAATTTTGGGGTAGAAAGTAAGGCCCAATCAAATGATTGGAAATTATTCCCATCCACACGTTAAGACTGAAACGTCTCTGTGAACCCTTTATCCTTTTTTTATTGGGATTTCTTTGAGATTTTGGGGCCCAATAATGTGCGTTGTGATAATTAGTTATCCCGTCTTGATCGAATTTCGATTCATCAGTCCACAAGATGCTTCTAAAAAAGGATGGATCTTCCAAATCTGCATTGAGCATAAATCTACAGAAGTCCAGCCTCCTCGCAGGATCTCCTTCTTCGATGACATGTACTGGCGTGTAGTGGTAGGGGTAGAGACCGGCAGTATGCACTGTAAACCACACTTTCCACTGTGAGAGTCCAAGTTCCCGAGCAACAACATTGGTTGACGTAGTCGGATCCTGTCGAAATCGTCGAACTATCTCATTATCTTGCTCTTCATCGTCATCATTAATACGTGGTCTACCCAGGTCTGTTCGTCGCCTTGAAACAGAGCCAGTCTCTCTAAGTCGTCGGTAAACTCCGTCGAAGACACTAATATCCGGTATTCGGCGGCCAGGATAACGTACTATGTATTCTTCACGGGCTCGTAAAGATACACAGTTGCAGTACCCATAACAAATCAAAATATCAGCATATTCTTCGTTCGTAAAGGTCGTCATCTTCAACAGTTCAAAATCAGAAGCACAAATCAAGGTCCAGTTAACAAGCACAGTCACGAATAGGAAGAAACAGTCCAGAAAACAAGCCAAATCGAATAAAAAACAAAGAACACCAAGTATCGCATCTACCACGGACGAATCGCGTAAGCAGACTGACTAAAAAATACACACAATAACAACAAAATAGTTTTTACATGGAATAACTTGTCTCACTCGTACCTGTTTACATTGAAAGATGTCCCGCTCGCACCCATTGCTGGACAATAGGCGCTGCGAGCAACTTAACGTTTGCTACTTGGGCGTCTTTGTTTGAAGTTTTTTCCGAGAATCCTAACAATACCCTAGCATGTTATACCTTATCGGAAAGCTGAAGAACCGTAGATATTTTATAGTACATCTGCAGCACATCTGTCATAGACTTTTTTTAAAATATCTTACAAAGAAAAATAAATTCTTTCAATTTTTTTAATTTTTTCATCAATTGACTGTCTACTATGACTCATTTGGTACAGTTACTTGCAGTTTTATGGTTTAAAATAATAAAGCAACTAGTCTACTACACAAAAATAGCAAAAACAAAACAAATTGAAACACAAAACACAAAAGACGGGGGCAATCGACAAAAAATCTGTAATTTTTATAAAATAAATTCAAAGGCCGATAACTTGAGAACGGTTTAGTTTGGTATATGGGGTTTCCTAGTCAAATCTGTCAGGAATGATGGAAACTACCATCTCTTAAAGGATTTAGGTCGACTTACCCTATAACCCTGTATGTTACGAGATATTTGATAATACCCCATGGTATTACGCTGCACAAATGTTCCGTCTCTCCCAAGCCAAAGACGAATACCAAAATTTGGTTAGCCAACCATGTCACCTCACAGATTTGAGACACCGTAAAATAACGATACGGAACTATATCCTTACTTCTTTGCAATTGCATCTAGGTCCTTGAGATGGCTATTTGCGATACACATATAGCAATAATAATTATTTCAGTATTACTTAGGTACTTATTTTTATGTTGTCTTTGCACCCAGCTAGTAGGTACCTAAATAGATATAAGTATCACTATAAATGGTATATGTTCCAACTAGCTGTGCCCACGGACTTCGTCCGCGTAGTATTTAACGTAACAAAAATTTCGGGATTATCGGGATAAAAAGTATCCTATATGTTCATCCCGGTTATAAACTATCTGTGTTCCAAATTTCATTCAAATCCGTTCAGTAGTTTTTGCGTGAAGGAGTAACAAACATACATACATACATACATACATAAATTCACACTCACAAACTTTCACATTTATAATATTAGTAGGATTCTAATTATCCAGATAAAAACCTATTAGACCCCTTTCCCGTTTAGGTACAGAAAATTGTGGAAATTCTGCCTAAAGGTCTATCTTCTATCTTATTTGTACTTGTCATTGAAATAGATAATTCAGTCTAACGTAATGACTTAAGACCTTCGTTACCCAATAAATCCCCAGGATAAAATAAATCATCCCTAATTATGCCCAAAAAACTCTTCGAAGAAGCCTTTTCCACACAAAATTATATCTTCAAATGACTAGTTAATACAGCCTCGCTTTTAATCCGCCAACGGATTTCGTTTCCGGAAATAATTGCGATTTTCATAGAAGGTTCCGATGGCTATACAAATGGTGGAAGAAACTATTTGAAATGGAAAATAAATTGATTCTTAAAGTGGATTGTGCACTGGATTTCTGATGTTTTTATATTTAAACTAGCGGCCCGCCCCTTAGTTGAAGGAAATTAATGTAATTTATTAATAAATAATAATAAATAAATATCGCCAGACGAACACACCAACTGTATGGTCCCAAACTAAGCAACGCTTGTACTATGGGTACCGTACTATGGACTGGGGGCGATCCCAGTGACGCCCAGACCTGGGCAAATTACGTAAAGGCCATTACCGATTTGTTCCCCGGTGGGAATCGAACCCGCAACCACCATGTGCAGTGAGCCGACCGGCCTACGCTCGAACCACTGCGCCAAGCGGTCATTAGGTGCCTACAACCTACTCATATAAAAATTGTTTTCATCACCGTGTTATAAAATAATAATATTTGGCTTAGACGTGTGAGCTGCTAAAGAACAATTCCTTGTGTCTTATACTTATCATTTTGTTAAAGGATAAATCTCAGTAGGTACATAGCACTTACCTACATACGGCGCAGTATTCGAGAAGACAATTTTCTTCATCAATGTTGTAGATAGGTGCCTAACTAACGGTGTTTAAGCCTATCTAGAAGCTTACTAGGTACTCATCCCGTGCCTTTTCTCCCTATAGCAGCATACATACATACTTGGGAATCGAATGAAGGTCACATTGTGGAGAAACTTGGGTTCAAACTTTGTAGAAAATTATGTAAGACTGTTTTGTTTTTACAATGTATTCTACACGATATAGCGAAAGTTGCTTCATAACTTATTCATATTTTCTTGTCTGTCTCGTTTCGGGATTATTATACTTCTACCTACTTAGATTGAAGCAGTGATAGTCAAGTTGGTAGAGCTCGCAGTGAAAGCAAGGGCATGAAATTCATCAGGATTTTGTTATAGCTTACACATGAGAAAACTGTAGGTACTGTAGGTAGTAAGAGTCGGGTAAATATTGACGGTACTTGATGACCATGATTCATGAAATATGAAAAATCTGAGTTTCAGAACACAGTTATTTATTCAGTGGTAATTTTAAAACACGGAAGAAAAAATCCTAATAAACTAAATAGCAATTACGTCACGAACCAAAACATGCAACACCAAATAGTCGTTTTAACGACACGGTAACTCTGATAATGTAAGATACAGAATATCGTTAAACGCTGCATAGGTAGGTAAAAACAGAGGAAAGATCCTCCACGGGGCAATGGCGGCGGCTTTATAACGTTTTTACGATACCTCCTTATCTTGAGTTATGAGAGGAATCGCTGATTTGCATTGCAAATGTTTTATGCCGTGGGTCGTAACAATTTGTTGGCAGCGTGAGAGAAAATATGCAATCGATTGGTTATGAGGAATTGGGGGAGGAAGTCGAAATAAGGCAGATATTTACTCCCTCCCTATATAGGTATGATCAATAGACACACAACAAAAAACAAGTTATTTAGTGGAACACTATCTCCATGGGTAGGTATTAGATTGATAAGTATGGAAATAAATATAAATTGTAGATTTTTCAGCTCTGAAAGGTCAATGTTCACTTCGTCCTCGCGTGCGCTCACAGGGAAATGGATCGCACGCGGGTAGAGTCACTTCAATGCAATGTGCAGCTACAATTTGTAAGTAATGTCTATATAAAATGATTACCTTTACCAGATACAAGAGAATTACTCTACCAAAGTAATTTTTCTCAGTTACCCACTTATTTTTAGATAGGTAAGTACGTACTTTTAGATTTACTCTGTTCTCAGTTTTCCTTAATACAAAAGCAAAACGTAATACACAGGTGGGTGTCCCTAAATTATTCATACTCTATTTCAATTTCTCGACGTGCCGCGCGGCAATCGACATCTCTACAACTAGTCTATACTCCATTTATTATAACATTAGACATAAGAGGCTCGCAGAAGCAGGGATGCAAAATATTTTATTTCCAAGTCAAAACAACTTTTAATTAGTGTCACTACATTAAAATTGTTTGAACATTACTTCTGGTAGGAAAACAGTAACAAGTAACAATTAAATCACGAAAATTCGACAACAATAACAAACAAGGTATTCACAGGAACTTAGAGTGCAGGCGAATGACTCAATGACAAACACTGACAGCACATTATTTACGTCAATTTCATAGATAACATAGTCCGACAAAATTAGAAATACCCTGCTGTCATAACCTCTGAAGGGATTAGGTAACATTTTAGATTTGGTAGGATTATAGTGAAACGAAAAACATTCCCGGTATGTTCACCCCTGCTTCTTTTAGGTTTTTAGCATCGACACTAATTTTAAATTGTAATGAAATAATAATTATTTAAATGAAAGGCAATATATTTAATAAGATAAATAATTAATATTATTACAGTTAGGTGTGACAAGCTGGTATATAAATAGATTATAATAAATTCGATGTCAATCGTAACTGTGACTCGTTAATTGTACTTTTATTACAAAGTGGTCACTAAAACTAATCTTTTTTAACTCCTGTCTAATGCTATAACAAATGGAGTATAGTATGCAAATATGGAATTTTTGTCCAAATACTAAAAATATAACGGAGAAAAACAATTTTCTGTGGAATACGTACGTGGAATCTCTGTAAATTTTTACGGTTGTGATGAGAAAATTGTATTATGAAGAGCTTAACTAACCATGGATACTATACAGATTCTGGAGACCAACACAGATATATTTTCCTATACGATAACCGTACAGCTCTACATCTAGTGACGATCTGCGTAAGGCAGACTGGCAACGACTGATGAGTCGAATTAAATATATTATTGTAGAGCAAAGTAGAATGTGGTCGCAAATGGTTTAAGGCAGGCAGAAATGAAAGAGAGATGGGGAGGCCTTTGCCCAGCAGTGGTACGGTTAAAAATTTGGGCTATAGATACGAAGAGGTTTACTTATGTAAGGTAGTGCGATTTTTACGTTCAGTTGTATGAACCAAAAGGCACTTCAAAATACCAACCACCATAAAATACCAACTTATCTAATAATTATCTCTGAACCAGCAAAGCCTCTTGCAAATTTATTGAAGAAGTTACAAGAGTAAACACATCCATTCCATACATAACACATAAACAAGAACCACACCATCGGGGGAGCCACTCAAACCGTAAATCATAACAAGAGCTTCCTTTATATTTGTCAACGTTTATCCCGAAGTATCCCTGAATGATGGCCAGTCATTAATGAGGAGACTCCATCCAGGGGCCATTCGGGGCAGCCCTCCATCGGCCTATTTGTCCTCGAGTCGCGGTGATAAATGGGAATGTCCCGGCCACTGGTATTAACCGGGGACATCGGAAAAGAGCCGTTAGGGCTGTGTAGTTACGCGGTGGAATATACGGTTTGGAAGTTTGGAGCGGGGACGTCTCGTTTTTGAAAATGATCGCATTTAATGGTTATGGCTTTTGGTAGGCAGTCATATTCAGCCTTAATCAAAATAGCAGCAAACAATAATTCGTTATTTTAATCCTATTCGAACAACAGCCAATTTTTTACTTACAATGATCGGTCAATGTGCACTGGCTTTGACTGTAAATTTACTTAAAATGGCCCTACACGTGTCTCATACAATGCGCTTATTGAACATCAACAAAATTATTGGGAAAGGTATGTACGACGTGTTCTGCAACAAAATTAGTTAGGGACCCATACTTGTAGTTCTATGGAATATATTATAATAGGTTGGTACTTTCTTACGTCAATATTGGCCTGAAAGCTTATTTTAGGCTGTTTTTGGCTTAGACCTTTTGGATAACAGATTAACGCCACTAACAAAGAAGAAGAAGGAGGATAACAGATTGACAGCTACCCCCTTATTATAAATAATAAACGTGGATCAGCGGGCGAATAGTTACACACCGAACCAAAGAATTTGTAATAATAAGACATTATTACAAATTCTTGTTTTTTTTTTGTTATTTTGTTTAGTCCTACGGGGGCACTTACAAATTGACAATTTTACATATTTTTTTTCTTATATCTACAACCGGATCGGAACGCGACCTCGACTGAGAAGATCCGGCAAGAAACTCAGCGGGCTTGTCTTTTTACATATCATTTTTTTTTTTATCGCCAGTTGCTTATTTTCAATAATTACAAAGGGTAGTATAATATATTAACATAAATATTATAATAGCTCCGAACATCTCTTTCTATCATAAGTAATTTGAAATTCGAAAGAAGAAGACTAAAGCATGGTGTAACTATACAACCGCTAATCCACGTTTATTAATAAGGGGGCGAGAGTTGTACAATGTCAAAAACCCATATTGTAGATACAACTCCCTGTAAACCGTATCTACACTGCGCTGAACATTGTAAATAGTTTACTATAAATCACGACGTCTGCATGCGAAAACGATCCCGTATATTCCGTTCACAAGCGAAAATAATATTTACCATTACGCAGTACGCTTTCACGCCACTTTCCGCCTTACTTCTCTCATTATTCGTTATATTCTCCCTTAAAATATTCCTCACATGTATTACAAGACTCGTAATGAATGGTTATTGATACCGAGTTTTTATCGAAGCTACGTACTGCTGAAATATAATTCCTCTATTAGTCGGTTGCGAGGCTTTTGGAGAGCTTTTAACGTTTGGTACGTATTTATTGGAAGTAAAACCTTTTTCATGATAATTTTTGTGTTCATATTGAATTATATAAATACTTACCTGCCTAATTGAAAGCAATTTGAATGATAGGTAGGTACCATTTTGCATAACGGTTCTGCTTTCCTTCGTATTTTTCTTTAGACTTGCATAGGTACAGTTAACGTTGATAAATATAATAGGTAGGTATATATACCATGTTAATTAGAACTATTAATTCCCGATTGACTTAAATATCAAGAAAGTGGTAATGTCAATCAGTGGTAATGAAAACAAAAAAGATAATTTTGTGAAATCTTTATATTAATAGTGTACAATAAAAATACCTTCCAATTAATTGTATTTACAAAAGCGATTAGATATATCACATCATCTAAAAGGTTGGCGTAGATCTGAACACAAGTGATACAATGCAATTTAAATATACTAAAGCCCGATGAACTAATCAGAGTATTAGGATTTGCTGAAATTTTAGGTTTTTTTTCAATTTAAAAATGACACGCTTTACGAATTACATCTGGAGCAATACGATATTACAAGGGAAAATAGATTTTAATAAAAAAAATATTTATCAGGTGTTTTTAAAATTGTACTTTAAAATCAGATAAGATAATGGTAATACAACAACTAAGTTAAATATATTTCTGAGAACATGAACACTATTAAAATAATTTAATCAATAAATTTATTTGCTAACTTACCTTCAAACCATTATTATACTCACACAAACAATAAAAGGCGGTAAAATTGCTTGGTTTTATTTAAGGCATGCATTATTTTGTATTGATAAGTATGTGAACTCATTAGTTACATTACTATCACTTTTTAGTCCATATTCGGCTTCATATTAACTAGTTAATATTCAGTAAAAGCCCTGAGACTTGTCACCTACTACACGACGCGAAAATGCTAACTATTTATACAGATAAGATTTTTAACAAAACCTTTGAATTAACGATAAACACGTCTTGATACAT
The DNA here is from genome assembly GCA_918843915.1 of Notodonta ziczac. Lineage (NCBI taxonomy): Eukaryota > Metazoa > Arthropoda > Insecta > Lepidoptera > Notodontidae > Notodonta > Notodonta ziczac. The sequence continues at coordinate 11,521,665 of OU974048.1, read as the reverse complement.
AACACACACATTTCCCAGCCAAATTTCAATTCTATGTACGTATGACCCGAACCTAAATAAAAAACAAACGTAGATATGTGTATAGAACTAACGCATCTACATATTGTATTGATACAAATAAAAACATTAAACAATCTGCCGAACAATCAGATGAAAGCCAACCTATACAATTTGTTCTAAATGGAACACGTGTAATCGTAACAAGAGGACTCCTGTTGCTGTCTCCTCTCCTCGTTGGATATGCGGATGTTGGATGAAGAGCCTCCCGTCTCCCAGAGACCTGGGGTCTCGATGATCTAGAGAAAAAGAAATTGGTATCTAGGAGATTCTCTTGGAGAATTCGAGTATTGGAATCAAAGCCCGCCATTAGGATAATTTTGATAACGTAAGGTTAGGTTTCTATTGCCGGTTTGTACAGCTTTAGCGATATGTGAGTGCACTGCCGTGCCCCTCTGCCTACACCTTAAAGGAATGCAGGCGTGATGATGTATTATATTTCCTAACCATTTTGACTTAGTGACAGATTAAAATGGAATTTCGTGTTATAAGTTCATTCAGTTTGTTGACATATAATGACAAAGATCTGAGAAAAAACTGTAGAAATTGGATCGTCCATACAGATAAATAAAAACGTGAAACATAATTAACATAATAATAACATAATTCTGTTAATGTTAATCAATAAAATTGTATCTACACAAAATAAGCTGCAAAATATTTTACGTCCAATAAAGACTATGAAAATTCTGTAAAAAATAATAATCTTACCTTTTGCACCAACTCTTCAAAAGCCAAACTGATGCCTTCTTGTGTTTTAGCACTGCTTTCTATGAAGAGCATTCTGTGTTTCTGTGCGAACGCCTGGCCTTGTTCCCGAGGTACCGCGCGAGGCTGAATAGGTACGAATTACATTCGTCTTTATTAATTTGATCATAAAGTCTAAATAAGAATGTAACGGAACAAGATGAAGGGATTCGAGATACAGATTGCTTTGCTTGGAATCGTCTAGTGCTTGATTTTTTGATACTTTTAAATAGGTAGGAATTATAAGTCATTTGAGTTAAGATGTCTGAGTCTCAATTATTATTTAACTTTCTACTTTTAAATTTAAAAAGATCTGATATTTAAATTTTAAACAAAGTTAAAAGAATTTAAAGTTACCCACTTTATCAATCTTATTGCCAACAACCAGACATACAATGTTCTTCTTTGTGGAATAAACTTGTAGTTCTTCAACCCACTCGTGTAGTTTTGCCAATGTCTTTGCGTCTGACACATCATACACTAGAATAGCACCATGGGCATCTCTGTAACAAGATGTGTTGCATAAAATCCGATTTGACTTCCATCACTTTGAAGATTTACCTAAACTAAATAAATAAATCTATTTGTTGCTAAGGATATAACTGGGACCACAATTCTACATTCAACTTGTCCCACAGCCCACACCTGGCCAGGTTAGTGAACAATGGAGTGATACCCCCTGTAAGGGGAGGTCTATTATCAGCAGTACAGGAGCATTAAAAGGACTAAGTGATTCAAAATATATTTAAAAACCTGTAGAATTTGAGTAGAGTAGGAGAGAGATAAAAACCTGTAAAAACTGGAAGTCAATGTCCTATATCTCTCCTGTCCGGCTGTGTCCCATATACCAAGCTTCACTTTGACTCCATTCACATCCATCACTTTGCATTTGTAGTCCACTCCGATAGTGGCGGGGAACGATGAATTGTAGTCTCCAGTTGTGAATGCTAGGATAATGCTACAAAATAAAAATTCCATTAATAATTTGCTCTTTATGATGTGAAATTCATCAGGATAGTCGGTACTTAATGATTATAAATTAGCAGACTTGTGGCCCGGTTTTTGTCAATCTTATAGGGGAACAAATAAACACATAATCTTTCTTTATTTATCTTAATGGTACTTAATAAAAACACATAGACAATTATGTGTAGGTACAATTAAATTTATTAACTTATCAATGTCCTAAATTCATTAAGTGTTGTTTAATGTTTTACAAAAGTACCTATTTAAAGTAAATACAAAACATTAGTGTGTTGTGCTACTACGCAACAATTTTTTTTCAATTCAATTTTTTTTTTTCAATAAGTGAGTTGAAGTTAAGCATTTGTGTCAAGGTGGGAGAGTTCATTGCAATACCACACAACTGTTTTGGTACCTAGCTGTTTAAATTAACATGTATGTGTCAAATTATTCGTTACTGGGACCTAAACTATAATTGATTCTTACATTGATGACTCAGTTGATTAAAATATGTCAGTAAGTAAGTACTTAAATCTTTGGTAGGTTTTGTTGAACCTTGAAGTTTCTCTTGTATTCTAAATAAATTTCTTACCTGGATTTGCCGACACCGCTCTCTCCAATAACTAAAATCTTCAACGTAGTAACGTAATCCATAATTAGATAATCAAACACTAAAATAACAAAAAAATATTGCCACAAAAGGCAGGCGTTTCCTTTGTGACGCACACAACAAGAACTAATACTTAGTAACGTTTTGTAATCACAACGATATCAAAGTATTTTCAGTAAATAATGCAAATTACGTGCAATAATCCAGAAATTTTGTATTATAATTTCAATTTTATTCGTCACAATTACCGAAAAAGAGAAAATGAAAACAATTTCTGACAATCACTGACGTTTCATGCATAGGTAGGTTATGCTGTCATCGTTACGTTTTGTTTATCGCCATTTCGAAGTTTTTTTTTTTCTACTATGAATATTGTATATTACCGACATAGATTAACATTACCGAGCATACGGAGCCCAGTACCTATATTTTTGCATCATACTTATTTATTTAACAGCCTACTTTATAACATTTACTTATGAGTTTTATAGCAAAAACTAAACGCGCAGAGCAAATAATACAGACTTGTCGAATAATATCTTCGTGGCTCGAACATTTAAATTTAATCGGCAATCTAATTTAAAATAATTTTAGCGTTATTGAAAATTCTTGCCCTGGGCTGCTCCCGTCCACCTCAACCAGAGTTATTACATGAAATTGAATCATAATTGATAATATTTTACTAGGAATTAAACCTCCGTGGCATCAATATTTAGATACGTTGTCTATTCTAATGTCAATTATTATAATGTCATAACAAAATGTATCATACTGTATACATTTGATGAAAAGGTCGTCGCATCGGGGTTTTTTAAATTTTCAATTTAGAGTTATATTATATAACTATGCAACCTTAAATACTTTTATTACTTAAGTATAAGTACATATTATTATTTTATTGGAGACTAGCTGTGCCCACGGACTTCGTCCGCGTAGTATTTAACGTAACAAAAATTTCGGGATTATCGGGATAGAAAGTATCCTATATGTTAATCCCGGTTATAAACTATCTGTGTTCCAAATTTCGTCCAGATCCGTTCAGTAGTTTTTGCGTGAAGGAGTAACATACATACATAAATCCACACTCACAAACTTTCACATTTATAATATTAGTAGGATAGTAGGATTTAACTTAGCAATTTTAGGTACCTCCTGAGTACTAAAATGTATGCTAAGTAGGTAAGTAGGTAGGTAGGTAGGTAGGCGAATAACATAAGGCGAATCTTAACTTGTATTGTGAGTTAGGTTTGGTTCGCGCTTTCGAGTTTATGACGTGAGTGAGTATTTAGCGAAGATTACGAACTCTTTGGGAAGTTCGGCTAGTACTTTATGTATAGTTAAACTCAACTTCTTTGTCATCTATACACTGTCCATGCCACGTGGCGAAGGAAGAAGTCCCCTTTATATCGAAAAGTCATGCACAATTTTCAAAACAAACCGCTTTACCATTACCTGCGCCATTATGTTATCCATTTATGGTGGAAACTTTCTATTCACTGCATTGAAAGAAAACTCTCAGATGCATCTATAGATATAGGCCACTATCAATAGGGGGCGCTCATTCAGCAGTATTTAGGTCTCCGAGTCAATGGACCTCGGGGACAAAACGTTTCTTTATTTCATCAGAATGCATTCACTGGCGCATTGTGAGAGCAGCCGTGAATCGCCGCCCTGCAACCTCTTTTCTAAACAATTGAGTTTTATTTCAAAGAAAATGATGTGTTGCTTTTATTATACACGTACCTAAATCATTTTTCTTTTAAGCTTATAAATCATTTTTTTTATATAAAATTGTTATTTAATATTAAAATTAATTAGGTACTTTTATTAATAACACTCTCCCTAATTATAAAAACACCAAAAGTTCGTGTGGCATGAATACATTTTCTCTTTTATTTTACTGATACTTAATGAGTGTGTAAGTTTGTTTTAGGCTTTGGCAAAGATACCAGTTTGGATAATTATTCGTGCAAATTTTCTTTGGAATTTTAACAATTCCATTGACTCGAACGCTGCCGCAAAATTAAGAGACCAGTAGGTAACCTAAGGGTTAGAAAAGTTATCAAAATCTTTCAACCTTCTATCTGCCCGTAACAAAAGTTTTAGAGCTGTTTGTTAGAGGATTAAGGGGAGAGGATAGAATATAACTTAGTGTTTAATTCTTTATAATTAGGTAGGTCGTTAAGTTCTTGAATATTAGTTGCAGTAGGTACCTAATAACAACCAAGTCTTCGATTGTCCCTTCATCACACTCGATGTCCAGCAATTCCAGCATTTATTTTTCATCAAACATTCTTGCTAATTTTCCGTTCGGCCAGTGAAAGTGATTTATACTCGTATTGAATAATGAAGCGCTTTATTCAGCGAATGAGCGGCAAAATGAATGGCCAAATTTGAATACCTGTATTTATAACGCTTTTGTTAGGGTTGTCGGATGTAGCTTTGTGTACTATAGCTAATGCTTCGGGATTAATCAATTAATTTATTGTTTTATTTGTGAGAGGAAGTTATTTTGGGGGTGTCTTGCTTGTCGCGGAATTAAGAGCGGTATTGCAAGGTGTTTTTGAACAGTTCGAGTCGCTGTTATCGTATTTTTTTCAAATATCATAGCGTATATAATAGCGTTAATAAAGTTAATAAGCCCGGGTGGTATTCGGTGGTGAGCAGAATCGACAGTAGGCAGGGAGCTTCTGAAAATAATATAGGAGCCTCCATTAAGATTACAATCAATACTGTAATGATGACGTTAGTAATTGGACGTGCTAATTATCTATTGTTATCAGTTCGCACGCCAAATAAATGTGTTTAATTCTGTTCCAATTGTTAATAATATTATGTTAAGGTGATAGCGCCTGTCTAGCCCGCGAAATTCAAAATTTTCGAGTATTTTTATAGTTTATCCAAAATCTGAAAACTGAAATATACAAAAATTTACAGTTTTTATGGTTATCTGTCGTTCTTGAAAATGTTTTAGAGTAAGTTGGATATATTAATAAATGCATTGCATACGCTCTTTATCGCCAATTACAAAATGTGCCGTTTACTATTTTCAGATTTTGAAAAATTTCAAAAAAAAAATGAATTTCGCAGGCTAGGTGGGCGCTTTAGCCTTAATGATGTTACTTATATTTGAAGTAATGTTTGATTTGCTATAAGTAAATCAATTTATTTTTAGTTAAATCAGTAGTAGGTATTATATTTCAAAATTATTGAAATGATTTACTAGGTAGGTATGCATTTTATTATGGACATATTATTGCCACTCAAAACTCAAGAGTGCGTTTTTAAACGAGGTAGGTAGGTACTTACTATTACAGAATAAATAGAGTTCATTTAAAATGCCTAAAATATTCACTTCATAGGTAGAAGGAAAACCAATTTATTATGATGCAACCTACCAAAACCTAGATTGTGGGTAACACACAGGGGTAACATAACATGATATGACAATTTTCAATCAAGCGACGTTCGAAAACTCTATAAACAGATTGAATAGAAAACAAACAGAGGAACGAGTCAGCGTTTCAAATTATCCGCCGAATGGGACCGATTGAACGAATGAACGCGACGGGGACCGAATGGAACGGCTAGCTCGGCGGATCTTTAGGTGCGGCTATTATTTTGATTGGAGGTACGAATGTACCCCGGGAATCTTGTACCTATGGGTTACGTTAAGGTAAAGTTTTTGGGAATAAGAAAATATTTTTTTTTATAACGAAAATGATGTCTATATATTTCATATTTAATTATTATTAGGTACCTAAGTAAGTATATAACGATGGTCTTTTCAACCTATTTTGTGCCAACTGTGTAGTGCTTGTGTAACTCACTGAGTATTGAATCTCGGTGTTTTCGTTGTACTAACACTACGCATAGATTTTAGGTCACTAAGTTGCATTTATATTTCTTTACAAAGTGTTTTAAACGACTGCATAATTTAACTTTTATTGCTTCGTTGTATAAAATTTAAAAGGATTCCATTTTTGAATCGTAAATGGGAAAATAAAACCAAATCGGCAACTGTGTAGGTGAGTAGGTAGCTTTGTGTAGGTAGGTCGTCATCGTCGTAATTTTGTTGGTACATAGGTATATTGATTATGATGTAAGTATCTTATCTTTATAACAGTGTGGTTTTCATGGTGGTTAGTATTATAAAAAAAATTAAAATATTTTTCTATTGTAAGAGTCAATAATAAATAATCATATATATAAGGTAAGTAGGTACTTATGTACTAATATAATAAATCATACGTAAACGTCAGTGTCTGTTTTGGCAAGGTTCAAAGAAAAATATGTGCCTTATCTCTAACGAACTGTGCCTTATCATCCGTGGACTTTTTATTCTCTAAAACAGATGTCCTGTCTTTGTATCTAGCGCAATCAAAGAGGTAGGTACGACAAGTATGGAGCCTGCGTATTCAATCGAACATTTACGATATTATTAAATCTATTTATTATAGATTTACTTTGCATTACGAGAAAGGTAGTACACAGTCAGCAACTGGCGATAAAAAAAAAATACATGTAAAAAGACAAGCCCGCTGAGTTTCTTGCCGGATCTTCTGTCGAGGTCGCGTTCCGATCCGGTTGTAGATATAAGGAAAAAAAATGTAAATTGACAATTTGTAAGTGCCCCCGTAGGCCTAAACAAAATAAATGATTTGAATTTGAATTGAATCCTGTGTTGAAATGTCAATGAAGCCTAGTTTGCAATAGTATTTTTGTAGTTATAGTAAATTTATTGAAATTCTTATAGCACTAGCTCACCAACTGGTCACTACAGTAGTAACAACTTGGTTTCACTCTATGTGTTGGCTGTTGTATAGCTATACTTTTTCCTAAAATGTTGTCTGTCAATTTTGAGTAGTTAAGAACAATAATAGTAAAGAATAGGCACAATAACAGGTACCTTTGATCAAGGAAGTTATAATGCCTTTGACACATCAAAAAACGCGTCCTCCATGCTTGTCATACCTCTTTCAGCGTAGATAGGTACCTAATAGATTTTTGAGATCAATGTCTTGTATAAAAACTTACCCGTGTCCAGAATAAAATTAACTTATAAGGATTCAATAGAAAAGTAGCGTTATCATTTTGTAGAAAATGAGAATAAGTAGCTATGCAAAATGATGCTGTGAAATACAAGTTCAAAGTACATAATTGAACCACAGTGTATTTTTCATGCCTTGACTGTATGTGATCTCTCTAATTGCTTTTGATAAAAACATATTGATATTTTTTATGGTGGTTCTTACTCTAAAATATTTATCTGTTCAAAATAATAACCTACTGAAAGCAAGTGGGTAATGATAGTACCTGCCTGCTGCCTAATCTCAGTTGTAAATATCGTTTTTAACTATCGGTCCAAATGTAATAAATGGCAATGCAGTTGTATCGTAAAAAATCATTTTTATGATATTCTCCAGTGTTAAAACTGGAGGAACTTTACAAGTTTGAGCATAATCATAGTAGGTACCCAGTTTAGTTTATGCTGTGCATCAGGATTGTGTTGTAAAATAAATATATAATACGTAACTTAACTATATATCTCTTTACGTGAACGTGATGGTAAAGTGCAGGTTTTTTAAGACATCATTGTTCTATGTGGATTTTTAGGGATTACGCTTCCCACATTATTCTGAATATCCAACGTTTTTGTCAGTGAAAAGTAAATAACTCTATGCGTTATCTATAAAATTAAATATAAACTGATAACTTTAATTAATTTTAATGTTGATGTTACATTAATAAATAGTTAGGTATACCTACTCAATGTAGGAAAGGTATCCACTTACATAAATTAGGTATTAGTGGATATATGGCGTCTGAAGAACTGTATGGATGAAATCATACAGTTCTTAATTTTCATAGGTTTGTGTAAGTAATATCTTCAAATTCCAAAAAAATATTAACAAGAGCTAATGGCTGCCACGCCCATAAGTTTGAAAATACTTTAAACGACGCCATTGTCTAGCATCGATCGTCGTAAATGTGCGCTCCATACCATCGTAAAAGCTTCGAATTTCCAATTCGCACTGCATAAACATTTTGATATGATCATAAAACACAAGGATATACGTGTTACATACCACGCCACAAACGTGATGACGTTTTGAATGGCAATTTGTACCGTTTAAACTATACGAGCTGCGAGAGAACGGCCCTGAATACAACATTGTATCGACGTACATGTGAGCCTTCAATCTTGGATATAGAGCCGAGAATAGCTCGTTTTAATGACGTTGTTAAATTTGTTTTACATTTCCACCAAATTTGGAAATGCGTGTATCAACATTTCTATTGCGAACTCGTTGGGTTCAGAATACCTTGTTTGGTATCTTTGGTTGTAAAGGCTGAAAATGCAACGGACAGCACGACAAAGTTGTGGTGTAGTCACAGATACAAACTTGCAGTTTGGGTCGTAACTCTTTGTGTAGGTATATTGTTTGGTATGTATTTGTTTCATATAGTTATGGGTTCAGGGGATGATGCTTTTTATACTCAAGCACAGGATCGTAAAATTGGTTTTCATTCAGAGATTTTGTGATATACAAAGATTAAACATGTACTTACATTACCTACATCTATTAAACTAACCGCGATTTAGATGTTTGTATTTCTGCACGTTTTAGTTTTCACCGATTCTTATGTTATTTTTCTATAGATTCGTAATGAATTTGAGCATCTTCATTCCTCAAGAGGTTCTTATTCCATTGGTGTAACCGGGCAATCTGTATGGATTATAGAAACGCAGTGAGGGCCAGCGGCCGAGGGATTGGATTTGTTCCGAAAATTCTTCATTACTTATGTACGAACTGGGAAGCTTTTATCAGTTGCGTGTTTCCTATAACTTGTGTATTGAATCACTGATATCAAAAAAATGCTTTAACAAGAGTAGCTATCTAGGTGTTATTACGCAATGGTTAATGTGTTTTATAGATTACCATGCAGTGTCTATATTTTAAATTGAAATTGGGATAACATATTTTTTTGTAGGTCCATCTATGATTTAACCAAAAAATCTAGCAGTACATCCGTTTAACCTATCCAAAAATTAAGGTTGTACATTGATGCTTTAACCCTTTAGCTTCTTCTAAAATTTGTGATTGTGTCTGAATTATTTAAATTAACCTTGAATTCGAATAAATCCCTGAAGACATTATCGTAAGTAGCGTTCGACTTTAAATTTCCATCTCGGCTCTCTCGTAAACCATAACTTTATGTGATCTACGGGAGGGGAGTTCACACGCACTCTCTGCGCAACCAATTTTTATATCCCTCCTCCTCCTGAATACTGAATGATTTCACTAAGTCACGTGTCACAAGTTACTTCCCTTGCAATAATATCTTGCTTTTGTTACGATTTCAGATCACAGACTACTGAAAACGAAAAAATGTTACCGACTTATAACCATCACATCTCACAGTTTTAACTCAGTGTTTTTAATTTTTAAAGTACCTATACTTACTTAAAAAGTACTAAGTAGTAACGTTAGTAATATAATAGCAATATTTGTCTGGTTTAATTACTTAAATCTGGGTTTACATATTGATTTCTTATATTTACGCGAATACTACACATTGAAATAAAACTATTTTTACGGATTATATCGCGTTTATTTTTACTTTTTATGTTCCCGACGTTTCGGCTGCTTTACAGCAGCCATGGTCACGGGGGGACTGAGGTGTTAGACGTCCTGATGTCATAGTTAGTAACTGGGTACCCTCATATTAAGTTGTTGTTTGCGTAAAAGTACATAAAAAGTAAAAAAAACGCGATATAATCCGTAAAAATAGTTTTATTTAAATCTGGGTTTGTTCAAATGTGGTCGCCTATTACGACTTCTAATTCATTTTATTTTATGCTCACCCTTGCAAAGAGCATTCTCGCCGGATCTTCACTACTTTAATTCTGCCTCCACTCTTCAGGTTTCTTCTCAAATATCCCAGGCTATCTTCAAAGCAAATAGTATTAAACAAAGCGCTGTGGCTGTATTACCGCGCCGCATCAGTATAAATCAGCGCTGAGTGTTGGTAGCACCGCAGACCAGATTAATGTTGATTAGAGATGTGTTGCCTAGGACCGCGATCCGTTTCAATATCAAATTGTAGATACCATAAATTAATCCGCAATGGATAATAACATTAGTTTAGACATCGTACTAATGAGTTCCTACTGTTTAGATTTCATACCTTTACCTAAGGGAGTGGTGGATTATGGCCTGAATCCCCCTCGTGTTGAGGGGAGGCCCGTGCCCAGGAGTGGGACGTCAAAAGGGCATTTTTTTTTTTTTTAATTATACTTACCTATTATATTGAACTTGTAACAAATATGCTTTTATCGATAAATCGATAAATTATTGTTTTAAGTGCAACTGAGATGATCTCTTGTTACCGACAATTACATCCTGAAGAAGCCTGCAAGTTTGTCGATACAAGTCTGAATTAGGCCAGCATTAGGCCAGCATTAGAACTATAGTCCTAAACCCCCCCCCCCCCCCCCTCATTGAGGGGGAAATTCCCCTCAATACGAAGGGGATTCTGTAATGAGCTCGCCCCCTATTAGATCAAAAACACTATTGGCAAGGACAGTGTACAGTAGTACACTTGTACCTACCCCTTTAGTTAATACAGGCTTGATGTTAGTGTGATAATGTGCATTAGACAAGATTCCGGTAATGTATATCTCCGTATTGCGTTTTCATGAGTAGTTTTCATTAGCAGTAAGGACGTCCTGCTAAGCGGGACTTAGATGAATGTGTGCACTGTGGGACAAGACGCAACGCGGGCGCGTACAGTAGGTATATAAGCATCCTGTATGGTAGCCTTACATATAGGTATAAGGCAGCTTGCGGATTAACAGACTGTTAGACAAGGCTTATAACTTTACTTTGTAGACGGTCAAACATGGTGTAATTTGTATAAAAGTGGGCATGGAATATAAATATATAAAGATCTATTCACATCCCATGGGGTCTGTTAATATTATCATCACGTTTTTTTAGTAGATAGATAGTCTACTGCTGGTAGCAAAACCGCGTGTGCTACGTGTACTGCGTTCAATTATTGAAGTGATTTACTAAAGATTTGTAAATATCCTATATATTTAATGAATTGTATCTAAATGTGTAATAAGTTAAGCAGGCTCTTAATAATTGCTCCCACCTATTAGTGACCTCTCCATTATGGCCACAAAAATTAAGGCAAATCGCATCAGAAAGTCGTAAACTCCAACGTGCCTTACTATGTGTTCACATGTCACAAACACGAAACCCTATACACGACAATGCAGCATGACGAGTTTAATTATTTCGAGCCCGGGAACGTTCGGGAAACACTCTGATAATGGAACGCCTTAGACGGTAGGTACTTAGGGTACACTCGCGTTGGTCTGAAACTGGGATTTAATAGTGGAAATACTTAGGATAAAGTTTTTAAGGTTAAACGAAAGTCGGTTAGTATAATTTACTACTATCCATTGGCATATCATATTACAATCGATAGCATATCACTATTTAATTTTCTTTTCATGTATATGTCAATACAGCTTATTTTAAAACTTTGCCTCAAAATAGATTGAAGATAATAGAAAAGCCCGGGTTTTGCTACAACCTTAGTTATAAGATCAGCCAAACATAGATAGTGATATGATAAGCAAATAAATTGTAGTAAATGATACCTACGTATCATTAATGTGTGATTAAATATTAATAATTAGCGTATTGAAAAAGGGAATAACAGTTGCTTCTGCCCACCTATTGTCCACATTTCTAACTTCTATAGTTTATGAGATGAAATATAGATGTCCGTATCGAAGAGAAAACAATACTATGATCCGTATTTTGAATTGAATATTTCAAGAAATTTTCTCCGTGGTTGTATCCTTATTCGAGTTGGATATTGAGACCCGCTTCTACATGTTCGCTGTTTAGATAACCGAGAGATTTATTACAGAACTAAAGGATTTTCCAAGCTTTATTTTATATTGCTTAGAACATTATAACGACATAATTGATTTTTTTATATAATATATTTATTATGTACTCAATTTTGTCTCGCCTACATATTCTAGTTTGGGTTTTGTAACTAACGAACACTTAGAAACAGACGGTATAATGTTTCTAGAGAGCTTATATAACAGCCGAATGATTACAATTGTTGCAAAACCCATGGGTGAAATGTATAAGTAACTCTAAAGCTAAATGGTGAAAAAATTGCCGCACATCACGCTTTTCATCAGGGAGTAGTGCAGTATGTACTTTTTCCCTATCTCTTAATCACTTTTGGTGACTCCCATGAGACATTCGCGAGCTGATAAATTCCGTATTTTATGAAAAGGCCGAAGAAAACCAGGTGAATGTGAAACGGACGCTTAGGAAAGATGTGTACTATCGACAAAGGACTTGCTTTTTGAATTTTATAAGTGAATCTTGCCAATCAAAGTACATACAGATGTTACCTATACATAAACATAAGGCATTGTTAACCCTTTAATGCGGGCGGGGTCGGATTCTATTACGCCCGGGTCTCTAGGGCCGTTGTGGTCAACCACAATTTTTGGGCCGGGATAGGCTTTATTAGGGCCCTCCTAATAAAGAGAATTTATCATCAGCCCCTGTATACATGCGTATATAGCACCCTGATTTTTTGGAGAGTCATTTAACGGTTGACTGAATTTCTACGGTAACTAATGGTAATGATTTTTTTTTGTTTCTTATAAGGGAGTTGATTGTATTTCAGGAGTGTGTTCATTTATTTGGGTATTCATAGGTTTTGAATACTGCGTCGCAAGGGTTATCTACAAATATGTAATCACATAAAAAGTTTTTATTATAAGGTATATTGCTTAGCGTCATTTTGTAAATTAAGAATCCTCGATCTTTTCGATCTTAATAGGCAGGTTAAGATAAATACGCAGGATACGTGAAGGAACTGCTCATGCTCCGGACTTCTCTTGAATAGTGGTAATCTTGATATTTATAAGTTACTAGCTGTTGCTCGCGGGTCCGCCCGCGTGGTACATCGATCAAATAAAAGTAGGCTTCGTTACTCATTATAACATCAGCCTGTGATAGTCCTGTCAAAATAGGTCCAGACGTTTCAGAGATTAGCCGTAACAAACAGAGAGACAGACAGACAGACAAATCAATCATTTTTTTTTTTTACATTTAGTATAACGCTGTTATTTTGACATTACAAACAAACACATTTTATTTGTATATATACAGATATCGTATGAAGATGCAGTCCGTGCCCGCTCCATATAGTCGTGTACTAGGCGCGGGATCGCCGGTCATGTCGGTTTTGAATTTGTTGTCATGTACAGGGAGAGTTTCTTTTACATCCTAATATGTGTCATCTTTAGCTTCAATATGTCCTATAAAAATTTGGTATGGGTCTCTTTTTAAGTCTCTTTCTCTCTCTAATACAAGGTTTCTTGAAAATACCGCTGTCCTCGGGTATTTTACTCGATTTCAGATTTAATCCGGGTTGGCGGATAATTATGATCATTAGTGACATAGATATTTTACAATCCTTTGGTGTAGTGAGGTGATTAATTAATGCATTTGTATTATTCAGACGACCGCATGGTCTAGTGGTTTTGCCCGCACGCCCATTGTACCGGCCCCATTAGTACCAGCGTTCATACAGTTGGTGTGTTTTTCTGTAAAATTTTTATTTAATGTTCTATTGTGCACTAGCTGACAGACGCTGTGTTGTCTTAATTTTTAATATTGCATTCGATTTTTTCCGCTCAACTTTCTTATTTTTTTATTTCATAAGAACCTTATCCTGTCAATAATAAACACAACAAAAAAGTAATTAGCGAAATTTTTCCATCTGTTCACGCGTGATGCGATGACAAAGGAATAAAGATTTATTTTCATATACTTGATTTAAATTTAATAGACATCGGCATCTGTAGGACATCTGGATACCAGGATATCTGGAAGCAGATGCGGTGCAGGTATTTAAGAAACCTGTAAAAATTCTTTTTCTAGAAGCTCATGTTGTAGTGCGAGAAGAAAAGACTTCAGGAGAAATCCGTTGAATTAAAAGAACGTCCTTTATACTGTCAGTTTGACAAACTTTTATTATTTCGCCCGGACGTAAGGACCCTGTTATCCATACTAGCTATATCCGTGAGCTAGTAGTTCGCACGCCTCCGTGTGACGGGGCACTCCTGACGCCCCTCAGAGCACGTTCGCTGCCCCATGAATTTTAACGTGGGGCATTAAGTGTTTTCTCTTTTTGGCGTACTTTATGTTTGTATGTGCTCGGCTTTTTGGGTCACATTTTTGGGCGGAAATTTTACCAGTGCTAAGTATTTAGGGTAAGGTGTTCAAGATTTATTTAAAGAAAATTTCAACCAATAAGATGATGACATTTTTTCATGAAGTAATTATATTGATAAATCCGCTGCACTTTCAAAACTTATTATAATCTAATCTTATTAATAATCCAATCCATTTGATAGGTAGGCGGCAATCAAGCTAATATTTCGTTTTTTAGGAATTGAGGTGACTGAAATTGAAAGGATACTAGAAAAATAAAGGCCTCAAGAAGCTTTAAGTACCTACTATAAATGGACTATTAAAATAGTATCTCTCAGCCCTTTTTGCGAACGTGAAGAAAAACTCTTAGGGCCCTAAGTACACGAAAGTAACTGAATATACATCTTACCTCTAAACATCTTTATTAGATGTTTCTACGAAACGGGAATTATCTTGTCCAATTTCATATAAACAGGTGCCTCAACATAAGAACGGACGATATTGGGTCGATGTTTCCACAGAGAGTTCATGGGTTCTTAATAATGCATAGATTTATTGTCTTTCAGAATCTTGTGTATCGCTTGTACCGGAATTAAAGTTGAGGATTTAGCCTGTTTATCAATAATAAAAAAACCTGAGACTGAAAAAAGAAATTCATTACAAAAAAAATCAGTGCCGTCTAGGGACGCCCGAAAGAAGCGAAGCTTTGCAGTAGATATTAGATATATTATAAGTGGCGTGCATAGGGTTTTGAAACAGGGTAGGCAGAGTGTAACATAAAAATAACGCGTTACGCGTTACGCTTTTCACCGTTTTAGTGCCCGGGCAGCGAGCGCCCCGAACGTCCGTAAAGAAGCTTCGCTTCAAAAATATTCTATTCAACCTTTTTGTGTTATTATTGGCCAAGGAAGTACAATAGTTCAATATCCAGCATCGAAGATCGAACTCGAACCTCGCAGTTCGTAAATAAGTGGTTCCTGAGAGCGGCCTCTCTTGGTTAGGCTGTTTTAAGACAACTTTCAAATTCATCCGTCACAAAAAAAACTGTCTTTAATGGCATACATCTACTTGATACTTTGATCCAAATACCAGCTTTGCTCCGCTAATCATCTCAGAAAACAAACACAGAACAAAAAAAGGTACAATCCTCTCTCATTTTTTGCCAAAAATCTGTCACTAGCAAAGAAAAGATATCGTTTCCGTGACGTCTGAAAGGGAATTGGCTAATGTATCCCTGTATCATTATTTCCCTTTGTTCGTAATCTGACCTAATGTTATTAGCGACGGAATCGACGGGCCGATCCTTTTGTTAATTGTGATATCACGAGGCCCATTGTTATTGAATACGATTGAAATAGAAGTTATGAGAATACGTATTCATCAATTAAGTGTATTAGAGCAGCATGAGTTTAGTTTATTCTTTATGTAATTCTTGGTAACTTCAAAAGGCGACACGCTGGAGCTATTATATTTACATTAATATCTAATACCCTACTAAATTGCAAAATGTACAAGTACACGTCAAAGACAGGTTCGCTCAGTTTCTTGTCAGATCTTCTAAGTCGAGGTCGCGTTCCGATCCGTGTGTAGGTACAAGAAAAAAAATGTAAAAATGACAATTTGTAAGTGCCCCCGTGGGCGTAAATAAAATAAACGCTTCGACTTTGACTTTGAAGAAATAAATAGTGTGGTCGCAAAGACATGAAATATATTACAGGAATATTAATCAGCGTATCGAAATGATAAAAAATACTTTTATTTATGTAACAAAGTCGGCAAACAAACCACCTTACTAATATTTAGCAGTTCCCGTATCCTATATATGCTTGCAACAATAAAAGCATTCATCACTCGTTCCCGACCTGAAGGAGAGTAGGACAAAGGTAGTAGAAGGGAGGGAAGAGGGGGGATGGGGTTTGACCATCGGGGGTAGTCAATCAGTTACAGATTGGCCATCAGGGGTAGTCAATCGGCAACAGCTTGGCTCTACTCTCAACTGAAAGTAGTTGGATGTTTTCATCAACCGAGTGTTATAATCCTAGAATAAATAACATATCTACTTAAGGCTAAAACGCCCAACTAGCCCGCAAAGTTCCATTTTTTTGTGGTTTTTTAAGATTTTTTCAAAATATTTAGCAGTTCCCGTATCCTATATATGCTTGCAACAATAAAAGCATTCATCACTCGTTCCCGACCTGAAGGATAGTAGGACAAAGGTAGTAGAAGGGAGGGAAGAGGGGGGATGGGGTTTGACCATCGGGGGTAGTCAATCAGTTACAGATTGGCCATCAGGGGTAGTCAATCGGCAACAGCTTGGCTCTACTCTCAACTGAAAGTAGTTGGATGTTTTCATCAACCGAGTGTTATAATCCTAGAATAAATAACATATCTACTTAAGGCTAAAACGCCCAACTAGCCCGCAAAGTTCCATTTTTTTG
Organism: Notodonta ziczac; assembly: GCA_918843915.1. Classification (NCBI taxonomy): domain Eukaryota; kingdom Metazoa; phylum Arthropoda; class Insecta; order Lepidoptera; family Notodontidae; genus Notodonta; species Notodonta ziczac. Next base: position 11,504,575 of record OU974048.1, on the reverse strand, counting down.
TGGTTTTTTAAGATTTTTTCAAAATCTGTCAATAATAAAAGGCACATTTTGTGATTCGCGACAAAGACCGTGTGCAGTGCATTTATTAATATATCCAAGTTACTCTAAAACATTTCAAGAACGACAGCTATCCAGATAATCTGGAAATTTTTGTATATTTAGTAATTAACTAGTATCATGTCCAACGTGATAATATTTAGAGTAAAATAAATGTATTAATAAACGCACTGCATACTGTGGTTGTCGCAAATCACAAAATGTTGTCTCAAATGTTTTCAGATTTTGGATAAACTATAAAAATACTCGAACATTTTTGGAATTTCGCGGGCTAGACAGGCGCCTTCACATTAATAGATATATTTTTTGGGTTTCTTTATGTACCTGACCGACCTATTAACTCTGTATTATTTTAAGGTATATTAAAAGATTTTCACTGAATCCTTTCATGGTTCTATAGTAACCTGGATTGAAATTTGTAGAGACATAGTTTAAAATATGCCAAATATTTCAAAGTAGACCTTTATAATAGGCTGTTAATCGCCTCATCTGTCACTCACAAAGGCAGTAGAAGGCCTCATATCTCGTGAGATTTACAAAAGGCATCTAAATAATAATTAAACTACGATAGGTTCATCACAAAAGGTGACAAGCGGTAGTTATTAATTGCCTTTTCAAATTTATGTTCATCCAGTCCTCAATCCCAATTTAAGCTCACTCAATTCCAATTAGGTAATGGAAGATATTCGTTTCATCTCTTTCTAACGCAGGTAACAATAAAACTTCCCGGTCAGTTTACCCTTTGCAGTTTTGATGACTTAACCGTACTAAAGGCCCAATTTGCTTGAAATTTACTCGGAAACTCATTTCGGAATTTCAATATCCCGCTCCTTTTTGGTATTAGATTGCGTTACGCAATACTAAAATTTCTTTAATATTTGAAAATTATGTCTCGGCTGAATATCGGCTCGAGGTAGTTGAATGTCAATTTTGTGAATTTGCCTATATTATGAAAACGAGTGTTTAATATTTGATCGTTTTATTTCAGCAATTGTCATTAATTTCCGTCATCAGATTTACAAAGCAGTCGAATTATGCACGCGACTTTATGGGTTATGTAAATAACCCATAAAGTCGCGTGCATAATTCGAGTTCTACCAGTGATCAAAATATGGAAAAATATGCTAGTAGGTATGTCTAATAGTCAACTTCACAGACGACAATACCACATTTATTCGAGCAAAGTATAATTGAATTCCAGGAACGTAACGCGCAAATCGTCAACGAATTGCCAAACAAGGAGAAAGGGGAAGCCAAAACGTAAAACAATTTCAGGAATGACGTGTCGTGACATATGGCGGCGCATCGCATCGCAATCCTCACTCTGTATTAAGGGAATTCTGTGTTTATTGAGCGGTTCATGTCTCTTCAAATATATTTTGGGCTTAGGGAAACGTGCTTTCAATTGTACTTAGTGGCAAAATATTATAAGCCTTGATAAAAGGTTCTTAGTTGACTTTGTAGATCCTACTAATATTATAAATGTGAAAGTTTGCGAGTGTGGATGTATGTATGTATGTTTGTTACTCCTTCACGCAAAAACTACTGAACGGATTTGAATGAAATTTGGAACACAGATAGTTTATAACCGGGATTAACATATAGGATACTTTTTATCCCGTATATCCCAAAATTTTTCTTACGTTAAATACTACGCGGATGAAGTCCGTGGGCACAGCTAGTGGAATAATATAACTATGATAATCAGTCGACATAATGATTTCATTATTTTATATATTGCTATGAAAATTCCTAAAAATATCTCGGCCGCTGATTTCCTTTTCAATATTCAATATCGTCAACACCGTGAATAGTTTATTTCATTACATTAGGATTTCCGAATAACTATTAGACAGTAATAGGCTGCCCATACACCAGCTGCAGGACATATAGGCGTCCCCAATACAATTCCTTATTTTTTTAGGTATCAGGTGTCTAAGAGACTTACCGACATTTCAAAGATGTTCATAGGTAATATTAGCTACAGTTTCCTTCTACAAATAAATCAATATTTGAACTTCTAATTAGAAGTTGTGTCTTGATTGGACTATCGGACACAGATAAATCTACCTAAAGCTTTAAATAAGGCGATTCATTTCAAATTGATTCAATTTTATTTCAGTTAAGTGACTTTCGAAGATCCAGGGGCGACAACGGTTGCGATGCCAAATGATATGTAAATATATGGGTGGTGCGTAGCTCGCAAAAACGCGACTGTAAGAATCGATCGATTAACGATTAGGGGACAAGATCTACGCAAATGAGCAAACAATCTACCAGACCTTCTGTTCGGTGACTTAAAATTTGTTTGATGTTGCCTTTCAAGGAATCTAGAATAAAAATATGTAAAAAATAGCAGTAAGACTTTAATTCAAAATATTTATTTTTAAGGACTGAAACCCAAAAATGTTCATACCGCTTGTTATATAGCGTGCAGCAAGCAGACATCACCGTTTTTAGCACGGCTTCGGTAGCGTTTTCTAAAATAAATAGAGGCGTTACTTGGACAAATGCACAACGATTTAGCTACTGTGCATCGTTGGCACACGATATGAGAGTTCAAGTTAAGACAGCTAGCGAGAGAGAACGGATACAAAACGAGACCATTACAGATATCTATCCTAGCTATAAGGTCTGGGCAGAACATTTCCTCAACGGTGGTAGAGTCAAACTCTAGCTCATACTCGGGCTGGCTCGACTAAGGTAGTACCACCCTCTCACAGAAGATAGGATACAGTAGGTATTATAGCTGCGTTTCGTACGATGAGTGAGAGAGCCGGTATCTCAACTCTACCTCCCTTCCTCTTCCTGTATCCCACTCCCTTCCGGGTTGGCAACGTGCGTGCAGTGTTATTGGCATTGCAAGCATCTTAGGCTGCGATAACTGCTTAACATCAGTCAGTCGTACACTTGTTTGTCGACTTTGTCATACTATAAAAATAAACTCTAACCACTTAGCTATAAGGCTTGATTCATTTCTTGCAAATCGCTGTCGCGTGCTTCTGACACTGACACCATCATACAACCGAGATGTATTCGGAACCGGCAACGTTTGAACGGTATGGATCGGCGGAGTGAGTACGATTGAGGATAGCAATACGGTTTGATGCCTCCATGATACTCACGCAGGCGTCCTTGATAGTCACACAGTGATAGCATTATTAATAAACAGCGGATGTAAGTTTCAATGGTTTATCGCGTATCTTTAAGCCTTGTTGCGTAGTGAAATATAAATATACTTAAATTTTAGCTCGCGACACCAAAGGTGAGAATCAGAGAAGAGGTGCACATGCAATTTAAAAATCAGAAGGTTGATGAAGAATAAATGAAGAATAAAAGTGTTGATGATATAAGATATTGGACTGATCCTCTAAATAGGTCATCTATCAACCGCAAGTCGCCTGCTCCTGTACATAGGCCTCTATCAATGACTACTACGAAAGATTTTTTCATAATAAGGCTTATTAAAAATCATCCACACATCTCGCTCCTCAGCCACTTGCTTCCACCATGACCCAACGACGCATGCACCTACTTAATGTCCATGGATGGGTTTGACAATACATCTTTTGGATCGTGGTTACCATCCTAGATCCTTTCGGCCCCATCGATCATCGGTTCTTAAAGCTATGTTATAATTTCGAAATAATAATTTAATTTAATGTATTGTTGTCTAAATCCATTTTGTTCCCTTCTAAATCTTTATGATCCCAAAGTTAATTGGATTTTCCTATACATATCTGATCGAAATAAAATCATGTGTGTAAGATTCCTATTAGATTAATTAGGATGTTCTTGATAAACAAGGACATAAATTAATCATCCTAATTAGTTGATTCAGATTGTATTGGATAGGGGAAAATTGTGTGACCTTGGAAATTGAATTAGAATGAAAATTTCCATCAATAAATTATAATATGATTATTCTAATCTGTAGTAGTTCATGATATTTTGATTGCAATCAATCTGTTTCTAGCGAGTGACTTTCAATGCGGAAAGAATTTCGAAGTCACCGCAATTTTGGAATTTGCTTACACAACAAAGACGATCTTCAATTAACTCCATTACTCCTAATAATTAGCGATCGCGGTTAACAGACACCCCGTCCTAACAAAGTTGAGAACGAAATTAAATTTTCGTCCGCATCGCGACAATCAGCGTCTATTCACGCTTGGCCCATTGTTGTTCAACAATAGCCGACAGGTTTTGGTAGTCAATTTGTTCTGGTGCCGCGGTATAAACATCATTAGGGTAGGCGGTTGTTTTAGCTGAACGAGTTTGGTGTGGTGAGTGATTTTTTAACTGGGGTTTTTCTGAAGAGTTGTGAAGTTGGATCGTTACCGGACTAATGCAAAAATATTAGATTAGTAAAACCATACCTCATAGAAATAAGTGGATGGTTTTGTACAGGGTGTCCACATCGATAAAATCATTTTGAGAACATTCATGGACAAATCAATTGTTAAAAAAAGTATTTACCTGGTAAGGTGCTTACTTCAGATACATTTTATACTGACTTGTTTAGCTGAGGAATATTTTGTAATCGATAGATTTGTTCTTTAATGTTCCAAAAATAATCTGATACCTTTCAGAAAACAAATTATTTAATATATTGCTAATAATTTTGATGAACTTTTGCATAAAATAAAGTTTCATAGGTAAAAGGTGATTACCACTACGTCTGTAGTTAAGTTTAGCAGCGACATGAGTACATTATTGAAATGAGTACAGACATTGCATTTGTCACATCACTACTTTATATGGTACGGATTACGCATCTGATGTCTTAATTGGGAAAATAGGTATATTGCTCGTATACCCTACAAATATGTAACACGGGTAGGACACATACAAAGACGAAGATATATACGTACCTTTTCTATAAGTTATAACTAAGGTAAACAAAATGTACCTTCCCATGTAAAACAATCTCCCGGAGATAGACGCTATAGTTACCGAGGCTTCTTATCGTGTTACACTTCCCCGCTATTGTGGATGCTGATCAATAAGTCTCATTCATAACGTAATGGTAGTATTACGTATGTATTTATATAATTATAAAACTGTAATTGCACTGTGTATGTACATCACAGATATAGATTTACATAGATAACGCAAATGTATGTACTTAGCGTGTCCGAAAACCCCGACCAAGCGTCGAGGTTGGTCGGCGATACCTTACAGTCCTCGCGACTACAGATATAAAAATGATATGAGCGTGATAATCACTCGCGAAAACCGTAGCGGGCGGAGGGGCATCGGCGGCATCGGTGTCTTTATATCGGTTTGGATTTCCCGTCATTAATGACGTCACAGTAGGTGTTAAAAATTCGGCACGATTGCTTTTAATACAAATCGTGATACTTGCGTTATCTATGTAAATCTATATCTGTGATGTACATTGAATTAATTAATACGTTTGGTAATATTGAATAACTAGCGTAGATACGTATTATTTTAACATGTTGCTTGCTCACATTACATTGCCGTTTGTGAGAATGTAAATAAACTTTTCTTTCAATTGAGTAATCATTATGTTTCTTCCCGGCTCTTGTCAATAGAAGCAGCATTCGGAATCGGTGGTAGATCTGACCTTGGTTATGTGAATATTTGATAAGTATATGTTTTATTTATTTGTTTTATATAAATATGAGTAATTGGATATTTGAAGAGTCCTGGAGTCCAAATCAAGTGTTTCTAGAATTCTTTACTGCTTGTATGTTGTACATACGAGAAACGGCATACGGAAGGAGGATTCATATTTTATTTAAGTTTAGTGATAAGTATAATTGGTTAATATTACATGTTGTTACTAAATAATAGTAATTTTATACAATTTAGACTACTTGTCGTACCTACCATTTGTTTGTGATTGATTTGAATCCTCGAATCTACTGCTTGTGATACTTATTTGCAGAAATTGGCCTTCCATTTTATCCTGCCCATCTGAACAGTAGGTACTCGAAAATAGCTAAATACCATTTTCAGATATTTGATACAGGCACTGACTGACCTCACTCGTGTATTGTTTGTACAATTCAGTATCGGACATTCTGCACAGTTGGCTTTAAGCTCCGGACGGAGAGCTGTGTTTATCCCATTTCCTAGACAGACGAGCCAACGTTTATCCAATATTAGGGTAACGACACCAATTCCCAGCACGTCTACATGGTGCCGATTATCGCGTCATTAGTTTAACATGTCAAACACAGGATGGACGGACGCGATGTGGTAAAATATTAGAAGAACAACCAAAAGGGTGAGTTGAAATGTAGGAATTATAATCCTACGCACTCTAAATACTTACTATGTTGTAAGAATTAAAGTCAATCTATTAATACTATTTAGTTATTTAGTGACAATGGTGTTACCTGAAAAGTTGTATGGAAATATCGTCATTTTGGATCTAGAAGCTTGAAACTTATTTTTTATTTAGGCTGTTGATTCGATATAATGTGTCAAAGTGTGTAAAAGTTACCTTCAAGGGTGTAAAATAACAATAGGTAATATGGGATGAAAGTTTGTATGGAAACATAGCTCTTTGCAGTGAAACATTGCAAATAGCTCATAAAGTATTTGCTACGTATGTCTTATTTGAAAAAGAATTAGCCTAAATATTTAAAAATGCTACCCAAAGACACTATTCCACGCGGACGAAGTTGCGGGCACAGCTAGTATATCAATAAAATAAAACTCTAATGGGTATATTGATAAGCTGGTACGTTCTTAGAGCTAAAGCGCCCATCTAACCCGCGAAGTTCAAATTTTTTGAGGTTTTTTAGAACATTTTCAAAATCTGACAATAATAAAAGGCACATTTTGTAATTCGCGATAAATACCGTGTGTAGTGCATTTATTAATATATCCAACTTACTCTAAAACATTTCAAGAACGACAGCTATCCAGATAATCTGGCAATGTTTGTATATTTAGTTATTAACTATTATCATATCCACCGTGATAATATTTAGAGTAAAATAAATGTATTAATAAACGCACGGCTTACTGTGTTTGTCGCAAATCACAAAATGTTGTCTTAAATGTTTTCAGAGTTTGGATAAACTACAAAAATAATCGAAAATTTTCAAATTCGCGGGCTAGACAGGCGCCTTCACTTTAAGTGCGAAATCTACTATTCGGGATGGAGTATTTTTGTCTTCTGTGTGTAACGCAAGTGTTATGAAATTGAGTTTTGGTAATCTTGGGCGAGCCGATATTCTATTGGTTGCAGCCAAAGAATTTGTAATAATGTCTTATTATTACAAATTCTTTGGTTGCAGCTCAGCATTCCATCAAACTAAACGGTTCCGATGAGATCTGGATAGAGCATATATGCCAGACGTTTGACGTTTGCCAGACGTTCTACACGTGTTGCCTGTGGGTCAGCTACACCCAGAAGGCTCTCAATGCTCTGCGTGTACAATACAATAATGCGTTTAGGACTGTGTTGGGGCTGCCTCGTTTTTGTAGTGCATCGGGGATGTTCGCGGAGGCTAGGGTGGATGGATTTCAGGCCATCCTACGCAAGAGAGCAGCCTCCATGATGTCGCGGGTGCGGGGCGGTGCCAACACTCTCTTAAACATACTTGTAGACCGGCTGGATGGCCCCTTCTTTCGGAACTGGATAGGTATGCATAATACATACATGTCCAGTGCCAAATGAATATCTTGAAAGATTTTAAATTAATTTTGTTATAACTAACACTAGTTTTTTTAAGTAAAAAATTGTTACTAACATTATGGACAACCGTCTGAAATAAAATTAATTATTATTATTATTATTATTATTATATATGAGATGAATCACTGACGAGTAATAAAACGTAGCCTTCTGGCAATAATGAAACATTAAACGCGTTCAATGAGTCCCCTATAGGCAAGATGACTTTCTACAAATCGTTATGCTGAATTTCAAGGCTTCAATAGCCTAGTGGTTAGAGGGGCCGTTCTTGTAACTGAGAGACTCGGGGTTCAATCCCCGTCCTGACCATTAAACTATTGACGTGAGCGCACTCCTATTACAAACATTAATTAGCTTAGCTGGAGGGGCGGACGGGAATACTAGTAATTTTATAAACTCACCTTACTTTTGATAAAAAATAAATACTTAAATAATTTAATGGGAATGAAACACGTGTCAATGAGTCACGCTAGATCACGTGACTCATTGACACGTTACTGACAGCTAGGATGCTTGCCAGACTGACTCCTTAAGCTGCTTACACATGACTCCCAAAGTGAGCGGCTGGTTTATGGGTGCGTTGTTTCGACTTAACACATACAAAAGCTACTCTCCTATTACCCTAAGTTTTTGCTGACGTAGTCTGAGGTATGTTAACCAGTAGACGCACGCAACTTCTTTATTACTTTACCTAGTATAGTATATAATAATCAACCGAAATCTACATTTATTGAAATTGGCTAAATAAAAAACAAAAATTATGAATTCACACTCAGGTACAATAAAACCTATGTAGATAATACAATTTTATTAAAATGAGTAAAAAATAATAAACACAGGTAATACAATTCCATCAAAACAAACGTAAAAAGGTCTATAGCACCCAACCGACACTAACTTCATCAATAATATTACATTGAGCTACTTACACGGGAAAGTGGAGGGGGCAACTCAATTTGCCAATTACGTAGGTGGGGGGGGAGCCCTAAGGCCAGGCGCTGGCCCGCTAACGATGTTATGTAACGAAGAATCGAGACGCGACTGACAATATTTGGTGCTTATACCTATTACGGTTAGACTCGCCAAATACTCTGATAACAATAACAACAAATAACAATGAAAACATTTGGTGACTCTACCGTAGTTGTGACGTACTAAGGATAAATGACTTTCAATGTTAAAAAAATGTTTATACTTGTTCACAGGGTAACATTTTAAAATACCCATTTTTAATCACCAGAATCGATATTGGAAATGGATAGGAAATTGTAAACGTCTGTATTTTAGCCAATTTAAAATTTGTGTGGAAAATTATTAGAATGTTAGTGCTAAAATGTTTTACAATTACAAACAGTGATTAATATTGTTTTCAAAATAACCTTAAAGTTGGCAAAAACAAGCGAACGCGTTTCCAATTGTACCACGATATAGTTGGATTTTACCAAACATAAACCGCTTATTTAGCATGATAAAAAAACGTTCTAAGCGGTAATTCACACGAAGATGCCGACGCCGTTCTGTGTATAAATTGTTGACAGATAATGGCACAACCTGACATCTGGATACAGTAAAATATATATAATTGAACGGTGCCACGTTCACCGTATTAGTGACCTGCTTAACTAATAAACCATAACAACTTCGCCCTTGGGGTAAATAGCTATCGAGAAAAAGGAAGGATTTTTTTTCCGACATAAAAAAATATATAAATTTAGGTATTTATATTTACATAAGTGAATCAGGCTAAATAAGATAGGTATAATAAAATAAATGTACATTTGGTAGGCCAAAAGTCACAATCTCACAAGTGGAGATTAAAACTTACATGGGGAAGAATTAGTAAGTGGCTTTTTCACTTCTGGGCGATGATTGACTGAATACCAAAGTGTCTTATTTCCATTCTACTTTAGGTACAACATCAGAGAATTTTAATAAGAACTTTTGGGGAACGTCTGTTCAATAGTTGTATACAGCAGGCTCATGAAAAAATCCTTGTCGCGTTACAAGGCTTTGGAATTCTGAGAAAATTTCAGCTAAGTGTGTTTACTTTATCAATTTGCGATCTGTCAGTAGATGTCTTATACCTGGCGATATAAATAGTAATGAAAAATTTATAAAAAGAAGAGGAAGAAATAAGGAGGAACTTCAATAGCACGAATACAGAAAACAGGGAAGAGAAAATTTGGTAGAACAACTTAAAAATATTAGAAAATAACGGTGAACCTATATCAGTCAGTGGTGGTGATCTAATTAATCCCTAAGCTTAATCGTGCCTAGAAAAAAACAGTTTTCAAGTTAGTGAAAGAAGTCGGTTTGTGAATAACAAAAAAATATATTGCAGCATAGCTTCATGCGAAGGCAGCGTCGGCAATTTTATGACACAAAATATTGCTTTTACAAAACATGGTAATATTTATAGCGCCCACACTGCGACGCCAATTTAACGTTTATGATAACAAAAAATAACGCCATAATAATGTGTAACCTAACCTAAACAAACACGTTTAATGGCGGGAGCCGCCATGTTTGTTTTCGCGCCCGTGTCAAACATGACCGGACGCGGATTATCCGGCCATGAGGGCCGGTGGTTGGGAAAAATTTACCGGCTCATACGCGGACAGTTTTCAATCTATGGGATATTTTTTGTATGTCTAAGCTATAACACATTTATTGGAGTTATTAAATTGTTAATATAAATTATTAGGTGACCTTTCGTTGGTAAATTATTTAAGTGATCCTTAAGCAGAGGGACTTTCATAGGTTTTATCGGACACTATGTTTTAAAAATGAGTACTTATATTTTACCTCAACCCAAATTTTAAAAATGTAACATATGTTGTTCTACCAACTCCTGCTAGCCTCTACCGTCAATGTAAAATGCCTTTTGGAACTACAGCGCATTCGAATGTTTGGGAAAGTGGCGTTTTCTTATCTAATTAAACCTTCCAAAAGAGATCCTCACAAATTGCCTTCAAACATATATTTTTTTATAATTTTAGCCCTTTTGACGTCCTACTCCTGGGCACGGGCCACGGGCCATCCACCACGCTGGCCCAGTGCGGGTTGGCGGATTTCACATGTCTTTCGAAAATTGGTTAAATCTTCTAAGACAAATGCAGGTTCATAACGATGTTTTCCTTCACCGTAAGCAAGTGATAATCATATACATATAGAAATTAGGATTCGCACATAGATTTCGAAAAATCCAGAGGTTCGAGCCGGGGTTTGAACCCGCGACCCGCAAGACGCGTGCTTAACCAATCGGCTATCACTGCTATCTAAACATATTGTATCAATAACCTCGAAGTAAAGACATTTAAATTATTAAAACAAAACGATAGATTTCCAATTTGATTCGAGTATAGGGATCCACCGAACCCTACTCTGTTACTGTCATGTAGAATCAAATGCCACGGGAATAGACCACGATACCTTAACGGCTGTATTCATCTTTATTTTTATGGGGATACGATTGATTTTACTTTATACCAATGTTAGACCAAGGGCTTCAATTTAGGCTATTTTTGCAGTTAGAAAACAAAGAAAGTTGTTGGTAAGTTTGACAGACACGTTCTATTTCCGAGTTCTGCGCATTAATACAGTTTCGTTTGCAACCGTGTTCTAGATTGAACCGGATTGGTCCGGCAAAAGGTTGGACATTCAACTAAAATCTTTCTGTGGAAGCGAGTTTTTCAGTTATTTGTGCGATTTTTTAGGAGTTTCGAATTTCGTGAATTTTACTAGCGTTTGTAGATTTATTTGAAAAGCATTTCTGTATAGTTTTTATTTTTCATAATTCTCAAATTACTTAAAACCAGGCAATATAATCTAGATATATTTTATATTCACCCATAAAGCCTAGCTAGGCAAAGCAATCCATAGGGGATTTAGATAAGGGTATATTTTATTAACTAATCCACATATCCTGGGCTTACAACTCAATAGGTAGGTTTCTTGCCCTTCATTTTGCATGGCCTGATAAGCACTTGGCCAATTCTTATTATTAACTGATATATTTATTTAACCACTAACCTTCTTCGTCCCATTGCTGGACAAAAGTATTCCCCATTATAGTACGATAGTATAAGGTATATATCTATGGACCTGTGATGCCTGATTACAAATGAATAAATAAAATAAAATAAAAAATAAATTATCTGGGCTGAAAGCACTGAAAGCAAGACCAGGGAAAATTACTGAAATACCAGTTCCGAAATTTACCCTGACTATAATGAAACCCGCAACCATTCAATGCAGTGAGCCAAGCGGCCTATTCTACAACCACTTCACCAAGCGGTTTTTAAATTGATAGTCCACAGTAGTATCCAAACTATGATGAAACTTGGTTACACGAAGAGTTTTGAAAATCTTAAGTGTCCCTTGCATTCCGAACAAAGTTTTAAGCTCCAAAGAACAATCAACAACATCCCCTCCCTCCTATTATGATAATACTTGCTAGGGTTTCGACCCATAACCATGGTGCTCAACACCATAATACGACGTATTAGCGACTACACGACTATGTTTATATACCGAGTCCTTATGTTGATGGGTTTGATGTTACTAGTTGGATTATCTTTGTTTACGATAAAGGAAAACATTGTGACCAAGATAAGTTACTCCGCTTGTAAAAGACATTTAGAGATTGTCTCATAGTTAGCTAGTTCAATTTACGTCAGGGTAAATTTTGGACCTAGGTTTTATGTAATTTGGCTTGTTCTGGGTGCTATTGTATTTATTCATTTAGGCCAACTAAACTCATATATTTTTATTGTCGGAATCTACCACCGGTTGAGAATACTGCTTCCACTGAGACAGCAAGAAACTCAATGGAACTCTTTTCGATAAAAATAAATGTTTTTGTGAATTATCAGAAACAGCAACGCAATGTGAGCAGGCAACGCCATTGTCAGTACTAAAATAGTAATTCAATATTACCAAGGTAACCCATACACACACATAATGTACAGTTGTGCTAGTCTGGCGATATTTATTTGTTACTAGCTGACCCGACAGATGTTGTCCTTCTTTATCTTAACCTTGAATATTGAATAGTAACTGTTTCGCTCAATTTTCTTATTTTTTTCTTTCATAAGAAGGTTCTCCTGACAATAATAATAAACAGAACAAAAAAAGATCGTTCCATCCGTTCACACGTGATGCCATGACAAGTTTAGACAATATACTTGATCACCATGCCTGTATTCCTCGATGGTATATCTAGAGATATACTGCGATGCACCTAAATTTTGCACACGATATTGAAAGTATTTTAATATAACGTCCTGTTATTATTTATAGCTGTCGTAATTACAACCTAATAAAACTTGAGTAATTATCAACTTGTAATCCAACCCGGGAATTAGCGCGGATAGAGCTACTGATAACATTTTATAGCCCACATAAAGATCTCTATAAAATACTCTACCCTTCGTAAGTGATTGCTCTATAAATGCATGAATAATAGGATGACAGTTTGATGGAATGAATCATCTATACTCTTATTAAACTGAAACTGAGTTGTCTGTGCATTACAGATATTTAAATAAATATGGGGGCAATAGGCTATCTAAATAAAAATCGCCAGACTGACACACCAACTGTATGGTCCCAAACTAAGCAGCGCTTGTACTATGGGTACCGTACAATGGATCGGGGGCGATCCCAGTAACACCAAGGGCAAATTACGAAAATGCCATTTCCGAAGTTTGTCACGGCGGGAATCGACCCCGCAACCACCACTGCGCCAAGCGGTCATCATTGAGTCCCAATCAAGTGTTATTTTAAATTCTTGTATGTTTGTTTTTCAGTATTTTTAGCTAGCATCACGGGAAACCAGCTGAACCGATTTTAAGAAGGTTCCCATTATTTGACAGCCTATTGTTAATCTTAAAATACAGGTTACATATCATCATGCTGTAACTATAGGGATCTAGCTTCAGGAAAAAAAATACTTATAATTTTGTAACACATAATAAAATAGTAACGATTGGGTTTTTTATCACTGAAGTAAAATTTGTGTCATTAATGTATTATTTTTTATAAATAATTCCGCTACATCATTAATTTAACATTTCCCTTTGAAGCGTTTGCCTGATAATTTTCATATTTTAGGAACTTTGAGACGCTTTGAACTACAGTTACCTAAATGAAAATGTTGAGTCTCCTTATAATTAATTATTTTGTGTATAAAAGTTTTGGTTATTTTAATAATGATATCGGGACAAAAAGTGTTTTAGTTTGAAGTTTTCTTTTCCGGGAAATCATTAGATGTTTTATCATTGAAAACAATTATAACTGGCATCAATTATTTCATAAGGACTAACTTTCTACACAAACACATTATTTCTTATAATATATTCATTACTCAGTGTTACCATCTAGTATTTTTTCCCATCGGTAGGTAAGGTACCTCATTGGTTATTAATCCTTTTTGGCTATGTATATAAGAGAAAAAATCAAGAATAAAAGCCACGTATACTTACTCAGGAAAAGTAACATAAAATCTTAACGTGGCCATTACACTGGGCTACGTAGACACCACTTTATATTCGCACTACCGCCAACGCGGGAAGTGGGAGGCGTCGGAACCACCATATATTATCGGCCCATCGGAAACCATATATAAAGTCACTCGCTGCTCCTAATGTCGTGTTTCGGACATATTTTTAGAAATACATCTCTCAATGGCGTGTATTTTCTGTTATATTTTGCTATCTTATTTGGAAATTTGCGTGGAATATAAATTGGCGTAAGCAAAACACAGATTCAATTCTAGGCTTAAATGTTTGACCTGTTAATAAAAATGTTTGGTGGATAGAGCAAATCTTAAAAAGAAAGTAAGTACTGAACTCATTCTGATAATGTACAATTCGCTGAGTCTGTGGCCCAATTTGTAATAAACAAAAATTAAGGTAGGAAATTTATGTTTATGCGGTAACATTTATTTCCACATAAGCACCATTTTATTAGTTTTACAGCTTTGTTTAATCTGTTACCATTTACGAGTAGGTACCTTACGCTATGAGTCTGAATCATATTGAAATAATATTCAAAATCGCGTAGGCGTAACAAATCGCATCTGTAACAGACTTTATTATCATTTCAAACATTGCCTTTATAACCTGATCATAAGGATTCATTTTACGCAATCGATTTCTTGTTTGAATTGAATTTTAATCTTTATTTCTTTGAAAGAAGATTGAAAATACGGTGATTCAATGACCTGGACCATCGCCACTCAATATTGCACTTTACTACTGATTGTTAACGTTGAATATTTATTATTTATTTTTCATACGTGGTATCACATGTATGAACAGTAAATTTGAATGGGATGCTTCCTGACCGGATCAACTATTTCAATGATATACGAATGATATTGAAAACGCAAGGTTTTGACCGTACATTTATTGTTGGGACTATTTATATCGAAAAGGGTTCAACCCTAAGTGTGGTCTATAGAACAGGTATTATTTCTTGTTCCGTAACAAACGGGAATTCGTAAAATAAAGATGTTCTCGCTAATGATATGCTTTATCTCTTCTGTTAACATAAAATTTTGATCGGGAATCAGATCGAAGCGATTGTCAAGGATATAGATTGTCGCAATAAGTCCTGATTAAATTCATAAATTAATTTTTTTTTTAAGAGTGACACGTATCGTACCGAATCCGTTAACACAATTTTTGTCTCACACATTCCAGAATTCAATCTTGCATGTGAACATGCTCTAAGAGCATGCGCTCCAGCATTCAAAATCCTGGAACCCCATACGTCATCCCCGGAACTATCCTCATTACGGCTAATTCGTGTGCGATGTGGAAACATACGATTCGTCGATTTGTCCCGGTAATGTTCGCATTAGTTACTTCGCAGGCCGCCGCGCGCGATGGCTCGAATCAATTCAAGTGCCTATTGTCTCATTGTTTATTGGTCTGGTTTTAGGAGAATGATTTTCCAACATTTTCTCGCCACGAGTGTTGTGTTAGTAGAATTGGGGTGAGGACTACTTTGTATTTTGTTGCATAACCGCTTGGCGCAGTGGCTCGAGCGTAGGCCGCTCGGCTCACTGCACATGGTGGTTGCGGGTTGGATTCCCGCCGGGGCCAATTTTGGAAATGGCCTTATCGTAATTTTCCCAGGTCTGGGTGTCACTGGGATCGCTCCTAGTCCATTGTACGGTACCCATAGTACAAGCGTTGCTTAGTTTGGGACCATACAGTTGGTGTGTTCGTCTGGCGATCAAAATATAATTATGACTACCGGTAAAATGCTATTCAAAATATTTTTAATTGTCAAAAATACACACGTTCACAGTTTCGAAAACTGTACTGGAAAGTCAAATATGAAGTATCGACGTAATTTACTAGCGGTCTAGCGGGCTTCAGAGCAAAATTTAGAGGCCGAGTGGGTCTAAGACCTTTAAGAATTTCGGGAAAATTTTGGACCAAATTAATGCAGGACTGGATTCAATAGCAATATTAAATAACGATACCTGTATTGTAGCTCCAAAATGAGTGAGTCTTCCAAAATAAAAAAAGGACTTTATTCAGTAAAAAAATATTTTTTAGTTAATTTTGGGCATTGTATATGAGTCTGATGAACTGCTATTATTTACGTAGAGCTGGCTATGTTTCACGTCACCAGTTGATCAAAGCATGCATATTCTGCGGTTTGTGTAAGCTAAGGTTCCCACACCCTTTACGGATTCCCTTTGACTTATTGAACAGGTTGATTAATTACCAAGTTGTATTGTACTGACTTGTGTATATAGTACTTATAATAATAATAATATCGTTTATTTGCAGACACAAGATCCATTACAAAATAACATAATACTATATACAAATAGCAATTAGCAATAGCCATAGCCAAGCAAAAGTGTACAAAAATAATAATAATAATTATAATGTCCAAAGAGAGACAAATATATTATGTCCTCAGGATAATATTTATCCATTGTCTATATGTGCTAGTCAAACATAATCCATCCCATAAACATTTTACAATGGCGTTATTACACGTGTCAATTCTGGACATAAATGACGCTATTCTTTTTCTCTGTATGGCATTAAAGGAATTAACACGCGCCTCCGCAAACATCGCGGACGCACTGCAGCAACGCCTAAAGCCCATAAGGTGTCTGAAGATATTGTTATACTGAACGCGAATACCGTCTAGCGACTTCTTGGTGCAACCAGTCCATAGTTGACACGTGTAAAACGTTTGACAAAACGATTTAAATAGCGTTATTTTAACTTAATTATAATACTTTGCATTTAATCCTACTAATATTATAAATGTGAAAGTTTGTGAGTGTGGATGTATGTATGTATGTTTGTTACTCCTTCACGCAAAAACTACTAAACGGATTTGAATGAAATTTGGAACACAGATAGTTTACCGGGATTAACATATAGGATACTTTTTATCCCGATAATCCCGAAATTTTTGTTACGTTAAATACTACGCGGACGAAGTCGGGGGGCACAGCTAGTATAAGATAAAACGGCAAATATTTTGTAGGCTTTCAGGTACCTACAGACTTGCATACTACCTGCTGTTAAAGCTTTATTAAATTAAAGTTTTTTTATTCTAAACCTTATTTTGAAAATACGTTTGGTTCATTTTCATGTTAGTGTAACAATAAAACGTTACATCATTCCGTGCCCGGGGCGTATCATTCCGGAGGGAAGCAAAATAAAACTGTATCCCTTCGCTGTGAGACGATATTAGGATCCTCACACATAGCCGACATGCGTGCGGAATTTCTATTAGGTACCTAACATAGCATTTTGCTTTATGTTCTGTGTGGGCGAGTACATGGAGGGATGGTGTTACGAACTTGTCCATTAAAATTGAAGAAATATGTTCTCTAACTAGAGTCGCGCACGTTACTGATAATTAAATTTAAAAGCTGCGGTGAAGGCTCTACATTCCCTAAAGAAGTAAATTTTGATAGCGATTTTCATTTTAAAACCACTCGTTGATAATGATTATAATATATTTTTTTACTAACATTGTTTTGGAATTCTTTGTTATCAAAGTTGATTTTGAAAGAAAGAGTGGAGATGTTTCGCCAACAAGTTTTCTAGATTCCCAACATGTTCGCGCGACGACTACACTGTATTTTTCAAAATAGGCTCTCATCCCAGATCACGGTGAACCACGGACAACGCAATATGAGATGAAAGGGATTGTTCGACGGTACGCGGTAGAAATAACAGAAATAACGAACTCGTTTTACGTATTTATAGAAATATAACATTTATTTTATTATCTGTGTTTTTTGTGTTAAAAATAATGGGATTGAGGTTCCTCATGTACCTATTTAACTTTGGTAGCACAATGTGATCAATATCTTATACTTATATATGGCGACAGATGACAAATGTCGTCTGAATATATTGTTGGTTGAACAAATTTCAGGCACTTGGGTCATTTTAATATACATCTCTTTAAGAATTAGTGGATTATATTCATTATTTGCTTGGACACCACCAGATTATTTCGAATCGGATTTTAAATTAGGTAGGTACTCGTACTTACTTTATGCAGTAATAATATTATGTTCTTAAAAAAATGTGTATAGACTTCATTTATTAATTATTTTTTTTTCAAATTGTAGACTTTGCATAGGTATTCCTCATTAGAATCAGAAAAAATGTAAAAGAATTTAGTTACAACAAAATGCAGTCATCCAAAGCATCATTTAAATGTGTAAGATAAAATCTCTTACAAAAGGTCGCCGCCGGTGCCGTCGGAAACAAAAGCTGATGAAATTCATCACTTTCCAATTAACCTGGGAACGGCGATCCGTTTGTTTGAAATAGATTATAGCCGGCCGGCCGCGCAAAGCCGAAAAACTCCCAATTTAATTGATTACTTTTATATGCGTATTGCTTTGGATCAATAGTTGGTGATAGTTGGCTTTCCTGATTAGGTTTTTTTATTAGACAACTACATAGGTACCCTAACCGCTAGCCAGGTAGATTCTAGATAGCTTGTGTAGGATCGATTCTGCACGCTCATTGGTCATCTTATAAAGAGTTTATCGACCAATTGGAGGCCGCGTAAAATTGTATTATTTTGGTTTTACGCATTTGCGCCTGGACACTCGTCATTGGTCAAAGCTCGGCCTCTTCCTTTACTCTTTGTTGTATACGCCGTCGATCTTGGCTTATAGGAGTAACAGCGGTGATGGGTAATGTATGGCAAGTGTAGTCTCATTAGAAAAATATTGACGTATTTTCAACCATTCACCATTTGTTTTAGTCTGATGTAATAAGTCACAACTGTTCGCCGATGCGGCATTGACAGACAACTGTAATAATTTTACGATATCCTCAGAAGATCGGCTCAGTTTTACGAGAACGTGAGCGAACTAGTTACGACTGGGGCGTATAACACAATTTTATTGTGCCTTGTTTTAAGAAAATTAGTTTGACACTCTCAGATCTTCACATGAGAAACTAGAATTAATATTAGAATACTATAATACTAATTACTTATGTTCTTATAGTCCGTTAAGTATTACTTTTGAATCGGCAAACATATTATGTTACAATATGATTTCACCACCGGTCGCTCGGAATGCTGTAAATTTACTATTATTAGAATTACCATTACTCTATTTAAATGGATATTTTTATGTTTTAGTAGTGGGTACATTGTTAAAACGACACCTACAGATTTATTAGTGAACCGCAGTAGCCTCTGCAAAGGCGTATTACAGTTTTCCTTTTGCACTAAGCTTTATCAACGACTAGCTGTGCCCCCCGACTTCGTCCGCGTAGTATTTAACGTAACAAAAATTTCGGGATTATCGGGATAAAAAGTATCCTATATCCCGGTTATAAACTATATGTGTTCCAAATTTCATCCAAATCCGTTCAGTAGTTTTTGCGTGAAGGAGTAACAAACATACATACATACATCCACACTCACAAACTTTCACATTCATAATATTAGTAGGATAACTTCTACTGCCAATTCACAATAAGAATGTAGAACGTGTTTGAAAAGAGAAACCATTGAGTTTCTTGCCGGATCTTCTCAGTGGAAGCAGCATTCCGAACCGGTGGTAGATTCTGACTATTCATAAATGCTTTGTTGGCTTACATGAATAAAAACAATTTTGAGTTGAGTTGAGTTTTGAACATTTGTTAATACGTACATAATTTCAATGACTATGTGGCTTGTAAGCTGACTTAATACATGAAGCAATTACGTACGAAATGTCTAGTAATGTTAAATTTATAAAAGGTAGTTATTTTAATCTTTAAACATATTAATAAATTGTATTATATTTTCCTCAAAATCAACCCCAAATACATAATTATTTATTTAACGATGTCATTGTTGTGTTGTTAAAGTATATGACGAAAGTGCAGAATTACTCAACAACTTTGCGACGTATTTACGTAATATTTTTTCATAATATTTTCTAGCTTTTCAAAGATACAAGCTCCACACTCGCGCGGAGTGAAATAAATCAACGTCTGTATAAGATATGAGAGCAAATATTTTTGAACATTTATTTCGTCCTCGTGTATGGAAATTAGGAGCCATATACGATTGTAAGCCGTTATTTGTGATGAGGTAATCGTGAATTTTATCAAAATGTCATCATACCTCGTTGAGCATGGATTTACATGAGACATGAATTTGATATTAAGAGTAAGTGTGAATTTCGTCGTAATGTTTTGGTTATGACTTTTGCTAAGTACCAACTTACTTTATTAGTGCCATAATGCACTTCATAGCAGCATAACAAATTATGTTTAAGGACGAAAAAAACCAAGGATATATAATACAAGTTAGTTTAGATTAAACTCAGCGAATTTTCATTTAAATAAACTGTAAAAGTGCAGTCTTAATCCCTGTCGAGAGCAAGCATGCATCCAGCATCTAAAACTGACAAACGCTAGCTGCACTTGTCAACGGTGAGAAATGTTTTCCTCCGTCAGAGTCCTGCAAACAACGTGGATTCATCCATCATCCTGGTCCAGTGTGTATTGGCAGGCTTGACTTGCTTTTTAGAAAAATCAGCTTTGAAAAATCACAATTCTCGTTTTTGTACCGTCATCACTAAGATTGCGGTCGTCATCGAGATATAGTCTTTTCATTCTGTTGTATTTTGTTATGGACACATTGGAGTTAGGACTGTAGATACCACGAATCGTATCATCTTCGTTATTTTTATGTCTAATTATGCAGAACTGTGCGTGTTCCTCATCTATTGCTGTTATTTGCTGTTTGAGTTTATAAAAATATGTTCTCTGTGATTTACTAAATTAATAACTTTGTTGTTGTTCCGCGGAAAATTGCAAATTATTAGGCTCCCTGACACTCTTGATTGACATACTCGACCGACGGAGTTAGGTTTTGTTAACCTCTTCCATTATCGATCAAACTATTTGATTTATAATTTTGGAGGTTAACAAGCCAAGGGTGAGTGGTGGGTCCTTCTCCTAAATTGTTTTACAATGGATTTCCGCAAAGTAACGCCTGAGTCAATCAATTATTAATAACTTTGTTATAAGCATATATTCGAACGAATACAAGAAAAAAAAAAGAAAAAAATACATACTGCGCCAACCCCAGATAATGGGAAAAGGTAAGGCAGATGATGATGATGATATATTCGAACGAACTTTTTTTAATCAGAGCACTTCAAGGATAAAGGATTGCCGAGTCTTTAACATTATGAGTAGGAACTTATTTAAATATAATATACCTATGTATACATAAGAAATTTTGGAGTGAATGTGAGTATGACGGGAAAGCGCGATGAATGGAAGGAATAGATATACTGCGCTGACCCCAGATAATGCGAAAAGGTAAGGTAATCTGCCTTGGCAGATGATGATAATGTGTACGTAAGAATGCCGGTAAGCAAGCGCACCTAAGACCCCCTGAAGTTAAGCAGTTACCGTAGCTTATAGGATTGCAATACCAGAAGCATAGCTCGCACATTGCCGACCTAAAGCGGAGTGCAACAGAGGGAGGGAAAAGGCGGGAAGTACGAAACGAAGCTATTATAGCAATTTTACGATATTTTAGCTTTACTGTTCATTACCTGTTTAGGATGAATTTCATGTCCTAGTCATGAGTTTGACACTTAATGTAGGTTTTGGTACGAGTTCAGTACTGACCCATATACATGTTTATGGCAGAAGTACAACATGATACTAGCTTTTTAACAAAATCTAACCGCCAGCATCCGAGCCATCAGTTTCAGCTAACTGAATTTCACGGTGGAGTGGTTGGCTCTATTTGGTAAAGATGGAACTCCATTACCATTAAGTTGCTCGCTTTGCTCTACTTTCTCACTACAGAGTCATTTCTTTTGAGAATCTAGGAATAGTGCTTGTAGGAATGAAGCGATCTTACATTGAAATTGATTCAAGTGATAAGCATGAGCGATCTCCGGATTTTATATGTTGTTATAGAATAAAAAATATAGTGCCTATTAAATTCAAAATAAACAATTTGGCTTTTGAATGAAATACTTCAGACCAGTTTAAAGTATCAGTTTCTCTATAAAGAATATGTTAAAAGCGATGTTTTATGGAGTATGAAGAACAAATTCTACAAGGGGCATAAATAGGACGAGGAGGAAGGTTAAAAAAAATACCATTTTAGGTCTACATTTTGATCTCATGGCAGAGTTTCAGTATTTGATTAGCTTGTTTGTGGCTGCAAGTAGGTATATCATAGAGTTCACTTCCAGCGTGCAGTAATGGCCATGATAACTCTACCGAAGTTAGTTACCGTTTGAATTTATACGTTAGTATTTAATTTTACTAGCCATGTTGGATTAGAAGATTTAAAATAGGTATTAATTTTAGCACAAATATTGAATACGCATATGTTATAGCAGTAAGTAATTTCTCGAATACATCAATTATTCATTGTTAGTTAAAATGTGTATATTTTTTTTATAATCGAAACTTTTTTCGAAATTAATTCGAAGTTAATTCAAAAATTGGCGAAAGTCGCAATAATTTTCAAAACATATTAAAAATCTAGTAAATATACATAAATAGGTACGTGCATATGAGCACAAATATTATTTTAATTAATATTAAAGTTGTCATTATTCAGTATCACATTTATTTTAATTTTACTTTTATCTATAGATATATAGATAGACATAGATATATTAGATTTATTATAATAAATAAGTTTCTTTTATTACAAGTAAATATTTATAACATATGCACTAAAATCGTATTTTACTCAATTTAATGACATACTTAGTTACTTTGTCCTGAAAACTGTCGCCACAAGCCTGAATGCGACACCGCATCCTTGTATCAAAAACATTGCAGTTTTAATAAGCGAAGTGGTGAAAGGAGCTCATTAGCTAACGTAAAGAGATAAAAACAGGGCCGGCCCCCGGCAGAGGCCCGCTAATTGCAGAATATCTCAAAGTTTTTGCAACAAACAAGAGGGCGAACTAATAATTAATAGAGAGAGTAGCTCAGACTGATGTAGAATACAAATTAGTATACTAACAGGGTATACTACAATCAGATTTAGTAAACAAGGTTGCTAATTATTTTCTTAGATAAACTAAAATTCACTTTACTGCCTGTGTAATACTTCTAATAGTTGTTTTTTTCTTAATTATTAATTGGCCATTACAGCTCCCGAACTAAGTAACAATAGACTAACGGAAATCAAATGAAAGGAACAAAAATCAAAGGCCCGTGGTCCAAGTGGTTAGACCACGGAGCTTGAATGACCGCAGAACGGTCACGCGCTATTAGATGACGACAGAATTGGAAAATCCAACCAAAATTATATAAAAAAATAAATTCAACCAACCTCTAGGTACTTGTAGGTACCTACTAAAATGAGGAACATCTAAAATCCAATTAATAATGATTAAATTAACACTCCCGCTGCCCACTTTAGAACATTAGTCGAGTCAAATTTAACAGCCGCTGACCGTCTGCAGGCGGGAAGTGGAACAAAGTTACGCCTCTACAAAGTTTCACCACCCGACCGGCGCATTCAGTACCGAGCTAAAAGCTACACAATTGCTCTCAGTTATGACTAGATTGAATTTGAACGTCGATGATGCTGTAAAATTGTTTATGGTCTCCTCTCTAGAGAATATCAAGCTGATATGATACTGAAGACTTCAAGAACGTTTGATATTAACTATCAAGTGTAAATCTAAAGTTTTCTGAAATTCTCCGTGGACTAAAATTTTGACAGCCAATTTAAGTGCACAGGGGTATTTTAGAACTAGCAAGTTCTCAGATAATTTAAAAAACTGCTTGTCAAAGGAGTCTGCCGAAATCGATGTCATGATTTGCCGAGGGACCTGGTTTATTAGACGATGTCTTAGGATAAATAATTTTGGACCCGAGAAAATGATTAATTTTACCAAAATCCACGCGAACGCACCCGTAGGGGAAACGTATCAAGTCTAATATCACCGGCGTCTAAACATTACCTTGGCTCGTAACATAATATGTTTAGCCTTCGTCGTAGGCAGGTCAGAATCCAGGTTAGAAATATGTTGCGCACACAGACCCCGAGCAAAAAGGTTTCTGCTGAAACACCGCATAATTTCCATGTGTTAACATAATATTTATAACTAGGCCTAAGTAAATATTCTCAGTTTGTTTGGGAAATGCGAACCGGGAGATTTTTTCTTTTTGTTTTTATTTGGTAAGGATGGATTTCTAAAGCACGCATTTCCTTTTAGCGGTCGGAGCATCTGACGCACGCGTTGAACAGACACCGTCTACTATTTCCACGCCGCACTGCGACTAGCGCTGTGCGTAGTGGATAAAGGATGACGTGTTCATCTAGATGTACGTATAAAATAAAATCAGGTGCTCGTGGCGCAATTTGTCTGGGTCGTAAATCGCACGAAACAATATCCCGCTTAAGGATTAGTTCAGATGTGCCATTAGATGGATATATCCCAGGTTTAAGCTCAAAATTCCCTTTTTAACAGAATAGATGTCACAACTGTGTTTAATGAAACTGTTGCGTAAGTTTATGATCCACCTAATCCTTCATTCATGAGAGGCCATCTATAACGTAACTGCAAGGTTTTGATATGTGGACACGGTTACGACAATTTAAGTTCATATTTAAAGCAAGCATACTGTTTCAACCACAAGTCGCAGTAAGTCTGCTCGCATTGCTATCCATTTCAGAAGTTATAGTCTCTCAAGGCAAGATATTATTATAACACATTTTTTATGCACTGTGTCATATTTAAATCTATACATTTTTACTTGCCTCTTTGATTTTATTCAATAATATTGTCGACTCTGTATTTCCTCATAACTTCTCCGAGCATGTTCACAAAATTTGCCAAACTCGACATTGTCACCTAAAATAATATCATCCGCACCGCGCTCGGTATTCTCCACGACGCGTGATCTCCGTCCGCAGTCCCAGCTCACAGCGGCGTAATCACACCACCCGCCCGATCCCAACAGAGGCATCGATCTCCAAATTTGTATTACCGTCACAGCAGAATAATCACAGCCGATTGTCCCATACGCCTATTTTTAATACAAATCTCGTCATCTTTATTCGGAGCATGTCTCCCGGCTCGCCAACGGCCCTCAGAAGCCCCGTCATCGGCCTATCACAATAAAGTTATAAATCTCATACATTTTTATAACTCAATTTCAAATAATTTATATGATTTCAGTGATGGCCTTACATTCTCTTTGAGATGCTCATGAAATATTCGCACTTGATATTCTTACGTATTATAGTTGCCTTATAAAAAATGTAACTTAACGAGATATTTTAAGACTGTCTGTGGAGAACTTAAGTTTGAATTAATGTGTCAATAAGTTTTGGGCTCAGTTATATGTAGTTATTTGCGTGCTTATTGGAATTATGATATCTAACTACGTACACAACTTTTTCTTATTATACTGGAAAAAAATCATTGCAATTTATTTTTGTTAGTATCTAGGATCTATGTTTTAAGTGATAAACTTGGATACATACAATTAAAATGTAAGCTGACTCACTTTTTTACAAACAACTCCCAAACGTTCCTATATTTCAAGTTTAGGTGTTTCTCAATAATAATTACGTTGGCTGGAATCATAAGGTTACACAAACCCGCCAACTCAATCAACCGTTCACAATCTAACTTCAATATTTCGTGGAGGCTGTAAAGCTAAATATTGTACAAATTTTCGGATCGGCAAGGTGTTGAGAATGCAAATTGTGTTTACTTGGGGAATGTCGTCAAGAGACTGTCAACATTCGACAGCGAATTCGAGATGCGGAGATTATATTCGGACAAAATGTTTTTTGGGAGAGCCGAAATAAGAATTTTTGTGACATTTATTTTTGGATGTTTGATTATAGATAAATCGATATTGAATTATCGTGTAGTGACAAAATGTGTCAATATATTTCAGCTTATTTGAAGCTTAAATAGATTGCCACAATATTATAAATAAGTTGTATTACAGGCAACGTGACACTATTTATATCAACAGGCAGATAATGTTACTTTCTCAATAAAACACACAGATTCTCTCATTCAGTTATTCTCAAATACCCCGTGTCATTGATTGACAAGACATTTATTACGTAAGTAGCTACTCTGCCATTATTTGTTATTATATTAACAATAGCAGCACACGGCCAACTAAAACCAAAAATAGTAATATACGAAGATATAGACCAATACTCAATGTACCTATTTTTATTTTTCATTTCGTGAATCAAATCGAAGCGTAGCCACTATTGACGATAAATTACCAAAGTGTTAGATGCACTCAATTTCGAGTTTAATGAAATGAAATACCCACCGAGAGACACCGACATGCCTCATAAACTCTATGCAAACTTGTACCACGAACGTGTCCTTATTTCGCGTGACCCAAATCACGGAAACTTCCAAAGATATCAGAATCTATAAGTAAACTAATTAAGCACAACTTACTTATAAGATAAGACGTCCAAGTTCGCAAAATGGCTGACAGCAAAAACAGGAAGTGAGGACGGTAAAACAAAATTTGCGACTTGTGAGGCGACTGAGGGGTCCTGCAACCATCGGCGACAATGTTATCGATAGAGGGGCGTATATTCTGTATTATAATTTAGATATTAATTATCTTAACACTTAAAACAAATACTTCCGTCGCGAGAATGAATCAGTAAAGAGTTTGAGATGAGCTACATCTATAATCTAATGTATAATGGACAATAGTAGAGCCAAGTTCTAGCCAATTAATTACCGCTCATATAGAGACTGGCTTGACCCCGGAAGTACCACCCTCTCACAGAAGATCGGCGTAAAACAAGTAGACATTACTAGCTGAGCCCGCGACTTCGTCAGCGTGTAATTTAACTTAAAGGCTTCCGCTCCCGTGTTCTTGTTTTTCTAAAATAAAATTAGCCTAAGTTACTCCTTATAACATCAGCTATCTGCCAGTGTAAGTCCCGTCAAAATTGGTGAAGCCGTTTCTGAGATTAGCCGGAACAAACATACAGACAGACAGACAGACAAAAAAAAAATCGCGTTTTTGCTATAGGTGTCGTATGTACTTTCATATGCATTTAGTGAAAAGGTGTTATTTTGATATTACAAACAGACACTCCAATTGTATTTATTTGTATAGATATAGATAGCTGCGTTTCCGTACAATAAGCGAGAGAGCCGGAAGACAACCTCCCCATTCTTTCCTCTCCGTCAAGGTGCGAGCAATGTCATTTGTATTGCAAGAATCTATATGCTACGGTAATTGCTTAACATTAGGCGGGTCATACGCGTGTTTTCCGACAATGTTAGCTGTATAGAAAAATCTATTCGGTAGATTTTGCAACTCAGAATTCTAACAAGAAATATTGTTTACTGAAAACAGCTACAGTTTCTACTTCATTCGCATTTACTAACATAGTTTTCAAACTTGTTTCTAGTCCAGTATTACCTCTTGGTAAGCACATTTCTTTATCGCGTCAAACACAATTATCGGCCTCGCAAATTCCATTGGTATCGGTAACCTCGTTTCTAGTTTGAGAGCACTAAGAAATAGAAGATTCGCCTTACAAGAAAGTAATCCTAGAGCATGTGCCGCGAATGGTCGGCGAGATAAGGCGGCTAATTTATAGCGTTTCAATACCTTCAAACAAAGAGGTACGGAGGGCTAGAAGGGCGGGAACATCGTGAGTAGCGGTAGCTTGCTTTACGTTTATAGCACAAGGCAAAACATACCATGACCTTGTAAAAGGAAATCTCTGTGTTTACAATAAAGTCAAGTTTACCATAAGCAGAATTAAAAAAACAATTTAGAAGAAGGACCCACCACTCACCCTTGGCCTGTTAACCTCTAAAATTAGAAATCAAATAGGTTGATCGATAATGGAAGAGGTTAACAAAATCTAACTCCATCGGTCGAGTCTGTCAGTCATGAGTGTCAGGGTGTGCAATTTTCCGCGGAAAATTTACAGGCCAAGGGTGAGTGGTGGGTCCTTCTTCTAAATTGTTTTACAATGGATTTCCGCAAAGTAACGCCTGAGTCAATCAATTATAAGCAGAATTACCTCAATTCCTTACACATATACTTGATTTACTTCAATTCTCTTTCGATTTAATTCGTTGCTGATTTCTTGGTGAGTTTTTGTTACAGGCGACACTTCCAACAGTCTTACAGGAGTAACAGTGGTGGAAGTGTGATGCCTTAAAATAATAGATTGACTCAGGTGTTAAAGGAATCCATTGCAAAACAATTGGAGGTAAGAACTAATCCTCATGCCCAGCCTTAAAATAGATGTAACTAAAATATTTACATCTAAGCAAAAAAACAACATAATATAGGAACTTGAATGTATCATTTGCTCTCAATAACAACCCTGGGAGTTGCTGAAGTAAGCCAAGCGAGGGCAATCTTCTATTCACCCTTCCAGAAGTTCAGATTCTTCCCAACCACACCATATTTTTCCTATCATCCAAATCGACGTTGAATATTTTATACGGCTTTCTGGTGATAAATCTAACTGAAATAAGCGCCCACCTTTTTGGGCTCTTTATATTGTATTCGTATGCGGATCACATCCAGCCGGTCTATATCGAGTGTTGCCAAGCTCTCGGCGGTCGACAGATGTTGGGAATTTAGTTTCGCTCACGTGTTATTCTTTCAGAAGTTATTTGTGTCTTGTACTGGACGAGTTTGCCTTCGATTCGTGTTATTACACTTATGTTTCTAATAGACTTAATAGAATGGAAATCAATTAATAGTAACATGCGTTTGATTTATAAACGACTTCAATGTTGGTATGCAAACACAAAGGCCAGATCTGAATTCTTTAAAATTAGACCCCCTCTATTCTATGGTCGTAAAGTATGCAAGACAGAAATATTTTAATATCAGTTGACTTTGATTTAAATACAACAGAGCCCCGAGCACGAAATATTGACCGTAGCGTAACGCTAATGTAATCGTGTGCCTTCCCGTTCACATGACAGATTCATAGATAAGAATGACAGTGACAGCATGCGTTCTCTATGACAATAATTATGATTACGTGGTTCCTGTTAGGTACACAGAATTGGCACCAACCTCATCAGTGCAAAGTAAGTATATAAATTATACTCTTCTCACCTAGTTACGACCGCTTGGCGCAGTGGTTCGAGCGTAGGCCGCTCGGCTCACTGCATCGGGTGGTTGCGGGTTCGATTCCCGTCAGGGTAAATTTCGGAAATGGCCTTTTCGTAATTTTCCCTGGTCTGGGTGTCACTGGGATCGCCCCCAGTCCATTGAACGGTACCCATAGTACAAGCGTTGCTTAGTTTGGGACCATACAGTTGGTGTGTTTGTCTGGCGATATTTATTTATTTATTTATTATTTAGTTAACATGGCTCTGGCAAGCGAATAAACTACCATAAAGATATATCATGTCACACGATCAATGGACAACACTGACATTCATATATAGTGTAAACTAAACTAAACTAAACTAAATACAGTAACATCGCACGTCCGTCAACGTATTAATCCAGGGATATTTGTAACAACGTTACGTCCTCTATCGCCGTCACTTAATTAACTTACTGTCCCCACGATTCCGTTTCAATTTCATCGTCCAATCAAACGATTCTCACCTCTATTGGTACACAACAGAGTTCATATTTAACGGGTTTTTCCCAGTATAGTGCTCGGATAAGAGCAATTACAATGGTTCTAAGTGCATTAGGATTATTATGTTGAATGCTGTCGGATATACTCGTATACTACAGTCGTTCGTGTAATAGCCATCGTATAGGTGGGAAGGAAAATAATGAGTTAATTCCAGATATTGTTGAATTGAATTTAGTTTGAATAGTGTTTGTTAGTTTTTTTCCACTGTTAGTAATTTTAGTTACAGTAAGATCCCTTCCAAGTCTCAGTTCTCTTCAGGTACAATACACTGTTCTTATGGACTCATTTATCTGTGAATTCATGTCATAATGTCACAAGAAGTTAAAGAAACACTTCAAGAACATTTTCTTGGGGGCCTCACGCTTTTTGCACACCGAGTGTCTCTCGTTCTTAGTTCAAAGGAGAGAATGTAACAACATGAATTTTCTCACATTGTTTTATCACAGCCGGCTGTACTGAGCCTGTTGTAACTACAACGGCTAAAGTAAACTCACCCTTACAACCACTTCCGGAGAATCCACCTGTACATAAAATCTTTTTTTTACGGGTCAGTCTTAATCATTTCGGCAACAAATAATACAATGGTTTTTGATCGACAGACCAAGATTTCAGATTAAAAACTTACACTTGTCGTTATTTACGTCTTTTATACTATATCCCTTTTATCAATCCTATATATCTGATATTCAGACAAAGTTGGGGCCTTTTTCACATATATCCGGTGTGAGTCAACGGCTATCTGTAATTATGGGTTATCTACATAAAATAAAATAAATATCGCCAGACAGTCACACCAAACTAAGCAAAGCTTGGGTTCCGTACATTGGACTGGACGTGATCCCAATAACAACCTGGGCAAATTACGAAAAGGCTATTTCCGAAATTTGCCCCGGCGGGAATCGAACCCGCAACCACCATGTGCAGTGAGCTGAGCGGCCTACGCTCGAACCACTGCGCCAAGCGGCCGTCATTCTTTGCAATATTTCAGCAAGTTAAATAATTTTTACCGTAGCACTACATTGTAAGTATGTATAAAAACTTAGGTATAAAAACTAAGTGGTCATACATCATGTCAGTGCGGGTAATTCTCATGACCTAGACGCTGCGATGTGGGATTAGCTCGAAATTTATTACACCTGGACCGGTTCCCAGCTTTGTTCCGCGCGACTTAGCTGACCCTGGCTTTGTATTATGCCTGAGTAACGGTAGGCATCGGACCAAGTGACTAGTGTGATTTGTGAACATGCCTACATCTATTTCTATGAACACTTTTTAAATAAGTAAAATATGTAATAATAGTACAAATAATCTATCTATTTCCATACATATAAATCAATTGTTATGCATTTGGTTGATAAAAGGATTTTTGGTCAATATTGGCCCATGTTTGTTGAAGGTAGGTCATCATCATCGTCATCATCATCATCAGCCTATACTTGTCCACTGCTGGACATAGGCCTCCCCTAATGAGCGCAATAGTGCCCTGTATTCAGCTTGCCGCATCCAGTATCTGCCTGCAGTCTTTCGCAGATCGTCATCCCACCTGGTCGGAGGGCGTCCTACACTACGCTTGCCGAGTCGAAGTCTCCACTCAAGAACACGTTTACCCCAGCGGTTGTCGGTTCTTCGCGAGATAGGTAGGTACTTCAACAATATTAAAAAAATATATATTTAGATTAGTTATTGGTCGGATTCCTGTAGGTAGTCTATTTGGGTATAACCACGTTGCACAAAGAAGAACACAGCACAGGATTTGAATCAATTTTGCAATGAAAATTGTGACACACAGGTTTTTTATGCAGTTATTGTTGTCAAAGAGAATAATAACACGTTGCTGGAAATCCCCTTTTCATTCTTAAAAGCGTTTCTTCCTTTATTAAAGATTTGGGTGATTATCTACTAATATTCACACAAACCGACTAACATCAGCTTTCTGAATCCTACTAATCCTACTAATATTATAAATGTGAAAGTTTGTGAGTGTGGATGTATGTATGTATGTATGTATGTTTGTTACTCCTTCACGCAAAAACTACTGAACGGATTTGGATGAAATTTGGAACACAGATAGTTTATAACCGGGATTAACATATAGGATACTTTTTATCCCGATAATCCCGAAATTTTTGTTACGTTAAATACGACGCGGACGAAGTCCGTGGGCACAGCTAGTATTTTAAATGCGAAAGTTTGTGAGTGTGGATGTATGTTTGTTACTCTTTCACGCAAAAACTACTGAACGGATTTGGATGAAATTTGGAAAACAGATAGTTTATAACCGGGATTCACGCATAGGATACTTATTGTTTTCTTATATTTACGCGAATGCAACACATTGAAATAAAAGTATTTTACGGATTCCGGTACCCCCGTGACCATGGCTGCTGTAAAGCAACCGAAACGTCGGGAACATAAAGTTAATAAACGCGATAAAATCCGTAAAATAGTTTTATTTCAATACATAGGATACGTTTTATCCCGATAATCCCGAGATTTTTGTTAAGCTAAATACTACGCGGACGAAGTCGCGGGCACAGGCTAGTTACTTATATAGTGAGAAATGTGGCCCTTTTTTGCAGTAAATGGCGCTATATTAAAGGTGGTAATCCAAGCTATAGTTAATTGTCTACAGCTCATATACCAACTTCATACAAAAGATGGGCGTAAAGTAGCTAATACAGCTGCATCCTTCAGGACAAGAACGTCTCAGCAATATCTCTATTATTGCAGGCTACAGGCTACGCAGCAACTAAATGACATCAGGCGGGTCGAAGGCTGTTTTGCTATATAAAAATAACAAATTAGGTCAGAACGCACTATTTTTCACATTCCTACTACCTACCACGAACGCCAAGCCGCAAACAAGAAAAAAATACGACGGCCATAAAACGGGGGATGCATAAAATTCGCTCCAAAAACACCTTTTTCGCAAAAATATTCCAATGACGGTGACTTTATTGAGCTGTAACGAACTAAGTACGAAGGCCGTATAATCTCTGCCAAAGTTGCCAACGGTATATATACAGGGAATCGATAATGCAAATTGTATGTAAAGTGCCTGCGAGAGGGCAAATTTCTGTTGGGGAGCTCCCGGCCGGGCCAATCAGTGAATCTTAATAATATGTATCGAATGTTTAGTTTTCGCAGGTCGCGCCCCTACTTCGACATGGTATTGTACAAATTCAAAATCGTTGAAATTGGAACCCGAACACACAAATCACTTTCATGGTTTTATTCAATAACCTTAAAAGGCGACGCCTGTAATCCAAAGTTGACATACCGTTTGTGCGGTTTTTGAAGGTCGACTTTTTTGTTTGTCTGGGTATCATTAGAATCACCCCAGGATGTCGGGTGGCGCCCCAAATAAACATGCCTTAGTCATTATTTTATAATCGAGAATCAATCGAGAAAACATATTTACGATTCACATTACCACAATGTAAACGTGTGAGGGCATAACATGTTCAATAATGTTTGGTTACGTTTGTTTCGAAAGTCAATATGGATACCCTGCAAGCCAGGCAAAAACTGCCCCACGACATAGGTAGTTATCTCATTTAAATTACCTAGGTTTTTAAGGTACCTAGCAACCGTTGATGATGGCTTGATTATTAAAAGAAGTATTTAAAGGCAAAACGAGCTGTAAAAAGGAAGCTAGGAAAAGGATATTGTGATTTTGTGGTTATCCTATGTTGCAGTTTACAGAATGTTATATAACGCTAAATCACAACTTTTGTGTCTTACCTTGTGAACCACTTATTACGTCACTAGCAGGTGCACAGTAGGTTCTTTCATATATTTTTATTGAAAAATATTGCGGTAAGTAACCTATTACCATCCATATAATGTGACGTCTTTCATCACTTACCAACTTGCTAAAATAACTCAAATTATCTATGAACAGTTTCCGCTTGTACTCTTAAGTGGTAATGTTGTTACTACTGTGTTATTGGGTTAGGACGTGTCAAATTGGGGACCGACTCGGGACCAAACTTGGGTCTTGGCAGACTGGCAACTGAATTTGTAACTCTAGGCGCTCCTTGACGCTGGCTTGTGAATGTGTGCTGATTGCGCATACGGTTTTATAGGTTATGCTTCGATATTCAATGGATTCCGTATAAGCGAACTATTAATTATTCTGCGGTGAATGGGTTTGCATTTAGTTAATGTTAATGAAAGCTGTTGGTACTTAAACTATACAGGTAGGTAAAGTGGATCTAAGATTGCCATGGTTCTCTTAACATCAAGTATGTTATACTTGAACACCGGATTAAATGTCCCTCACCCCTGTTTTCTAAGAAACTTAAGGTAGTTTTAAAATTGTGTTAAGGTCTGTACAAAAAGGAAAAAAAGGCAATCCAAAAGCCACTGTCGGGTTAATTACAAAATATTTTCAGTTTCTATGATGATGATTATAAGATTACATTCACAAATAACCGAGTGTCATTTGTTTAAACACTATGTTCGTTCCAGAATTAATTTCAATCTAGAATACTGCAATCATCATCATCTGCCTTACCTTTTCCCATTATCTGGGGTCGGTGCAGTATGTCTTTTCCTTCCATACATCGCGCGTTCCCGTCATACTCACATCCACTCCAACCTCGTTCATATCATTCTTAATACAATCCATCCATCTTTTCTTGGGCCTTCCTCTCGCACTGTATCCATCCAGAATACTAAATCTAGAATACTGCAAATAGCAATGCAATATAATTGGATTAAATGAGTTTATAAATATAAATAAACGTATTATAAAAATATAGGTATCTTTGGTCGCAGCCACGGATAAAGACATTTTCAATTTAGTATGTTATAAAATTTTATGACAAGTCTATTTTGGCGTTTCAGTTGATATTAAATAATAAAATCTGGGTCTTAGGTTACGATGTTGTTCTACGGTTATTGTTTATTTCCCGTAGTAAAATCTGCAATATTTATGTTAACTGAAAATCGAAATGCTAGTGCGCTTGTTATAAAGGTCGGCGAACCATTAAATTATATATCCGTATTGTATGTGTATCTATAGGTATTCTTGTCTAACAATCTGAAACTTTATATACATAATACCTGCGCAAATACATACACTTTTCAATAACTCAAATCCAATCTGAAGAACTTTAATTTGGACTTCACGAGGCTTATCTTATTAGTCATACGGATCCCCAAAAACACTGGCAACTCGATATCCATATTTAGTGAACACAAGAGACGACTGATTCCGCAACACTGGAACTTCTCGATTTAATTTATACACTTGTTTGGTTTCACTCTTATCGTATGGGGCCAAAGTTATCGAATCGAGCGAAATTACTCGCGGCACTGCGAGCTCGCACGGAAAACTTTATAATTCAGAATGCTGAAGTTCCGAGAAGCCTTGTATCATAGATATTCGATATTTCAAGCTGTATCGAGATATTGAATACGTAAGAGATGTAATAAAACCGCTGTCGAACTTTAAATAGTGGGTAGTTAAAATATTGGCCTACTACCGCCTTGTGTAGTTTCTTTCGTGAATTCGACGATGTGATAGTGAAATAAATGTCTAAATCTTACATACTTTCGCGAACTCTGACGTCAAAAGATGTAATTTAGAAATGGGTCAAGCAGTGTTTTTGTAGCATATTCGCTGGATGGATCTTTTATAGTCGCCGAAAAGATATTAACAATGATAATAATATGTTAATCACTTTTATCAAACTTATAAACATTAGTAGTATGAAGCTATCATAAGTAGGTAGTTTGTAGGTAGGTAGATTGGAGGACGCATGTTACCTGGGATGGCCGCTGAACCCCTGGCCCTGAATTCACGTTAAAATTCTCCAGCAAAGCGTACCCAGTTTTGTAAAAACTGTTTGGCATCAGATTATTTTGAAACTTTTGTTTGTACTGTTTTGCTGAATTTAAATTGGTGATTATGGTAATAGGTAGGTACCTGTTAGACTTAAGATATTATTTGATATAATCTGAATTATTGTTAATTCTATTTCTTTGCTTCCAAACTCCACACAACACAGTCCACAGATAGGTATCTTTTAAATCATCCATTGTATTTCATAACTTTTGATAACAACTCGAATATCTTTCAAATTAATAATATTCTATTGAAACTAACAGAAGTAAGCCGAAATCAACCGTCAACCTATACTTCACAAAAGACAATAAAGACCTAACTGTATTAACAATCAAAACAAACATTCAACTGTATCTAAACCTATGAATCCTACGGAATTAATATTCAAAACATCCAAATCGAGCCGGAGAAACTATTCGTAAAACAGTTTTCCGCGAAACTTTCCTTTAAACCAAACTCAAAACGTTCCTGTTTAGCATCAAAGTGGAAATCCAAAATCCCTTAAGCCGTGTTAGCGATTTACAAATTTGTACATACCAATCAGCCGCCACTGAAATAATTCTTAGGGTGATACCAATAAGGGTGTTGTGATCAGCATATGCGTCGTTGTTTTACACTAAATGTGAGAGAACGCGGCTGGCAACTTTATTTTCAAAGCGACAATTGCCCAACTACGTTCTAACAACTAATTGTTGAGATTAGAGTTCGCTTCGCTTACTAACTTCGCGCTTAGATTATTCGAATTTAATCTTGTTTAGGCTTTGTTTCGCGGATTGCAGTTGAACAGTTCTTAGGTGCCTATTGAAAATTAGGGGATAAGACTTCATGTAAGTAAGCCTCGTCCCCACTAGAGGATGAATCTACAACATGTTGTTGATTCTTATGTACCTACTATGGACCCAAATTGGTATTAATAACCTATAGTTCTAGCTTATTACCTATCACCTGACAATCAAAAACCCAATATTGGATTTACTAGTTGGAATAGATGTGGATATTCAATAGTGGAACAAACAAAAACAAAAGAAATCAAATAGTAGTCAGCTTAGCAAATCCAACGATATTAAAAATTCTATTAAGATAAATTGAATAGGTAAACACTCGAGACGGGTGTAAAGCAAATTAAAAGCATACTACTGCTGCAGTAATAAATAACTTCACGAACCATCGCGATCGGAACAATTTTTATTTAAAAAACATATTTAAAACAAGCCCGCTTCGTTTCTTGCCGGATCTTCTCAGTCGAGGTCGTGTTCCGATCCGGTTGTAACTCAAGCAAAAAATGTTAAAATTATATTTCGTAAGTGCCCCTTTGGGCTTAAAAAATAACAATTTGAGTTTGAAAATAAACGTTATTAAAAGGTTGGCTATGTTATTATTAGTTTTATACTTGATACGAGATATATCCAATATCATTTTCTACGAACAAAGTCAATCATCGTATCGAGTGGGATGTCTAATAAAAAATAAGAAAATTCTGAGTTCATGAATATGAACTAGTTCAACACAAAGCGACAGAAAAACTATTTTGTACTATATTTCAGCGTTTTCAAATTCTATTAACGCTTACTATCGGCAGTTCTGAATATAATTCGTTTCTAAAATAACCGAATTCTTCTTATTCGGGTTAAAGTTATTTAAACGGGTTTTTAAACTCTATGTAGCGTTTGTAAAGCCTAGGAATATTTACCTAGCTTGCCAATGTATTGTTAATTATTGCATAAAAGAAAATTCTTACAAAAATTGTGCGTTCTCCGTATAAAGTGGCGTTTACATCGGAGCTTTTAAGAAGCTTACATTAGTTGCGAGGGCCGGTCTCATCTTGTACTCGACGTAAAGCGTCTGTGATAGCATCAACACTTTCACGACATGCAGCGAGCGCTTTCATCGCTAGTGTTGGCGCTGTGTCGATGAATTCTGTTTCTCTAAAGAATAATTATTATTGTGGTAACTTTCATTTCCATCCTGTCTTTTCTACTCTATTAAATCTTATCAGAAACCGACTAGCCAATATTGCCGGCAATTATAGTCCAAAAATAATAATAATTTGTGAATTTAAAATCATTAAAAGTTATAACGGAAAGTTAACCCGTCGTCATATTTATTAATTGAAATCCGCGGTGAGTGAACATTAATTGATTAACCACCTTAATTTTTCGCTTAATACTTTGCGATATCATTTTTTTCTAACAAAGTCGGCAGCAAGCGTACTACCCGTTTAATGTTAAGCAGTTACCATAGTTTTTAGATGCTTGCAATACCAAAGGCATCCCTCACACGTTGTCAACCCACAGGAAGCGGAAAGTAAGTTGGACTTACGGCTCTTTCATTAAACGTACGAAACGCATCTTTTCTGATAGGGTGATCCCCGGTCGAGCAAGCCGTATATAAGGTGTAGTCAATTAGCTTCAGTTTGGCTCAACCACCGTACATCGATAAAAGTAGCTCAACACTACCGTACAGCGAACGCAAGGCAAGTGCCGCAGCTATCTCGATGCGTCACTCGCTAAGCTGTGCTCCAAACAACGTCTACAGTTCCAGATCAGATTGCAATAGGGCAGGGATGGCGAACCAATGGCACGCGTGTCATTCGTGCCGCGCGACATAATATTTTGGGCACGCTACCGATCGAAACAGTTTGCATTAAAGTTTAAAGTAACAATTAAGTACTTGGGCCCCTAATGATAAAACAAGTCTGAGGGCGGTATTGTGTTTGTACGCTTTTAAAGAGCCATTTTGTATTATGTAAGTATTAAATCTTTAATATCGCTCTCTGACTTGAGATCGATTTATTAATATGGGCCTTAGTGACTTAAGTCAAAATTATATAACGGCACGTATATGTCCTCTTTGTTGATTTAGAAAACATTGTTTTAGAAAAAATGCCACGATTCTGCATAAAGGTTCGCCATCCCTGCAATAATAATAATATTAATATCAAGACCTGTCTTTGTCATATAGATACATACCTACAAGAGTATTTATGTTGTGGTCAAATAGTTGACATGTCAGGGCTGCTTTTGCAAAAATAAATTATTAACTTTTAGTTACTGTTTATGATTTTCTTATAGAAAAACTGTTTCAAGAAGGACAACTGTACAAACAAACCGTCGCCATCTTTGTTTTCACTAATTATTGTACAATATTTTTTTGATGAATATTTCGTAAATTGGGTATTCGATATTGAGGTTGGTCCAACAAAATTTCTTACAAACAACTAAGATACATTATTATTTAATCTCGTTCTCTGT
The DNA here is from genome assembly GCA_918843915.1 of Notodonta ziczac. Classification (NCBI taxonomy): domain Eukaryota; kingdom Metazoa; phylum Arthropoda; class Insecta; order Lepidoptera; family Notodontidae; genus Notodonta; species Notodonta ziczac. The sequence goes on along the minus strand of OU974048.1, from coordinate 11,465,580 downwards.
TTTTATTATAAGAAATACTAAGTTAACCCATTTATCTGTAATACTGAATGATCAAATAAGGTAGAACATGTTTTATTCAAATAATACATTTTTCAATAAAAATAGTATATTAACAAAAACGGAATACAACTTCGAATACAACATATAAGTGACAAAAAATAAAAAATAAGCTTAAAAGAGTGATATTTAATTTTGTGCAATGGTCATGTCGGGACCCCTGAGGCTTAGAGGTCTCGCCACTCACGACGCCACGGAATGCGAAACAGCGTGTGAGCGGAATAGAAAGGACTCGGCCTTGAAGGTATAAAGGGATTTCGCCTTCAACAAATTTTTATCGAGGATTTGGAAAAAGGATTGGAATTTACGGATTCCAGGGGAACTAATATTGGCTATTTGTTTTCAGTAATTTGAGAAAGGTTGGATGATATTAGAAAATGGTTGTTGCTAGGTTGTTGTTTTGAAGCTACTTTCATGGTGGTTTTTGAGAAATACAGTGTCTGTTCTGCACAAATAATCTAAAGAATGTAGGTAATTCTTCCTCCCGAGGCAGCCGGGTAAATAATTATTGGTGGATCGATTTAAGAGAATAAATAAATAAATAATTTAGCCCTTTTGACGTCCCACTCCTGGGCACGGGCCTCCCCTCAACACGAGGGGGATTCAGGCCATAATCCACCACGCGAGGCCCAGTGCGGGTTGGCGGTTTCACATGTCTTTCCAAAATTGGTTAGATCTTCTAAGATATGCAGGTTTCCTCACGACGTTTTCCTTCACCGATTTAAAAGAAAAAAAATATTAGATCTGTTGCGGATTCTGCATTCCCAATAGTCAAAATATTAATTACAACCAAACGACATCAGTACCTTCATAAAAAATATGCATTATAGAAATATGCCTTAAGAAATGAGTTCTATTTTCTTATTTACATGCTCAAAAAATCAGCAATACTGTTGTCAATTTCCATATAAAATAAGGCCCGCATAAACTTCCCGCTCCCCGTGTTAAAGTGATATCAATTGTAAACCCCTCGACTGAAGTTCCCGCGGATAAATTGTATCATCTCCACAAATCTTCCGTGTTCAGTGTAGGGCAATTTGGCTGAAATATGTTTCATAAGCGCGCGCCGCCCGCGGTGAGGAAAAGAAAACTAGACTGCAAAGTTTTTCTTAGCGATGTTTGGAAATATTGTTATTGAAAATTTATATATGTGCCGGGTTTTCTAATGTTGACCATTGATTAGTCTATTTTGAGCTATAGTTAAAATATATATAGTATCTAATAACTAATCACCAGTAACTAATATAATGTTAATTTTAATAGAAGTGAGCAACATTGCTAAGCTAACTATGTACTCATATATTTTTTGTTATTATTTCTTATTTTGATAACTTTATTATGATACTAAACGAATCAAGCACACTAAAAATAAAACAGTTGAAAACAGAGTTAAGTAAGAGTTTGTTCAATAAAATCATTAAGTTTGCATGAACTGCCAAAAAAAACTATCAGATGTAGAAAAGTCCATTTATTAATTAAACTACGTCTAGTATCCTTAAATAACCTATACAATTTATTAGAAATCCCTAATTCAATTTATCTAGCGTAACTCAAACAGTCAATGTGATAATCCTTCTCTTAACAGGCCTTATGATTTTGGTGTAATTCGTCTTAACCTTGGCTATCATCGGCTTGAACTTGTGAATCACTTGTTTCGTGGACACGATCTTCTGCCTCTCCGTAGTTGGTGGTGGATATACGTTATCAAAATTATTCTGGTTCTTTCTTCCGGTCTGTTCTGCAATTTTCCTTAAATACACTTCAAAGTTTGACAGCTTCATGCTATTCTTCTTCAAAGGCACATTATATTTCTTTGAGGATTTTCCTTTCTTCATCATTGCCTTCTTGTAGCTATTCTTCTTCAATAGTGGTTTGACAAGTTCGAGCTTAACTTTGTATATCACTGTGATGTTTTCTTGTTTGGATAATTCTTGGATTTGTTTGAAGTGTTTCTCGAACTCAATGGCTGCGTTGTCACCTTTCAGTTCAAATCGTTTTGGTATTTCTTGGACGTGTCTGCCGTATTTTGCATGACGTAGTTCTAAAATAAAATAAATGTTAATTATTAAAACATACAGTACCTACTTAAAATTTCTACATTTATAAAACTTATATGTAATTTCTACTTAATGTTGAACCTCAATAACTACAGTCATCTCAATAACATCAGTTTCAACGTCGACGTTTCGGCGCGTCAACCACAAATCCTCTCATGTCCCATGTGTCAGATTCTCCTAAACCCCCTTAACCGAACCGTTTTGAAACCTCTGACAAGTCTAGAATAGTCTCTAGGGTATTTGAATTATGTGTTGATCAATTGAATGTCATAGCCACAGCTTTAATTGAGTATATCAACACGTTCAACTGTCTTTTGAAATACTGATTTAACTGTTTAGTATATATTTTTTTATTTTTTTTGATACAATATCTTTGAATACCTACACACAAGCAGTGATAGCCGATTGGTTAAGCACGCATCTTGCGGGCTACCAGGTTTCAGGTTCAAACCCCGGCTATAACCTCTGGATTTTTCGAAATCTATGTGCGAATCATAATTTCTATATGATTATCACTTGCTTACGGTGAAGGAAAACATCGTGAGGAAACCTGCTTGTCCTAGAAAATTTAACCAATTTTCGAAAGACATGTGAAATCTGCCAACCCGCACTGGGCCAGCGTGGTGGATTATGGCCTGAATACCCCTCGTGTTGAGGGGAGGCCCGTGCCTAGGAGTGGGACGTTAAAAGGGCTAAAAATATTATAATTATTATACCCAGACACTAAACAATTTCTTATAGACTTGATTGAAATGAAATAGTATAGAAAATTATATGTGTTGATATAGTTAGTGAGGATTAAGTTTTATGACAGTAACTCACGCTCAAAGTACTCCTGCGCCGCGACGTATCCAAAAACTAAAATGATCGCACTCAATTTCATTTTGATGTAACACAACATACTCGCTTTGGGAACCCTCTAACAAAGACCAATTAGCAATGGCACAGGTGGCTTATATCGAGTTATGGATTTTTTATTAAAAATAGTGGATGTTTTTTAAACAATCACATTTCTGTCGGCGCTAAGCTGATTAACCGTGCTATCGCCGGTGCGTTTCACAATACACACATTTTAACATATTAGATTTTAGAATTTAGGTATATTTAGGAATTTTAATTTATGATGAAAATCATGTTAACAAAAACAGTTTAGAAATACGGTTAAAACAATGTTAATACTGAAATGTGCTTGATTTCATAAAATTTATAGTTTCAATATGTTTACTCTTAGTAAGATTCATGCTTTTAGTAAAAATCTGCCTATTTTATTGGGGCTGATTGAGTAGAATAATGCTGGCTGACATACTAAATCACAGAAACGGTACAAATTAAAGGAGTTATCTGATATTAGTTTTTTTTTTAATATATCGGTATACTAATGATGCCTCTACATAGTTGATACACATTGTACATTATAAAGCTTATCAAGGAAATGGTTACCCATGAATCCTATATAATTCGTTATTCTTTCATAATAGAGATGGCACTAAACATAGACAAATCAATTTCGTAGTCGCATGCGAAATTAATGGCGTGGTTATATTGTATCGGGGCTGGATCATGAATTACAAATGGACCTATATAATTACCATATCACGTGAACTCTACTGCGGTACTCTATTTCAATACATTATCTTTCATTAATTTGACAATGATGGTGACTATTGTTACTATTTTAGAAATGTTCTGATGAGTTGTACTTGTAATAAATTACTTAAGTATAGGTTTAGTTAAAAGTAAAAGAAGGAATATCTAGAAAGGAAGTCGTCATATTCCTAGTAGCCCCATTAGCCACTGAAACTAAGCTAAGCGTTTGTGATAGGAGTATGCTGAATTGTTTAATGACCAGGACGGGGAGCGAACTGGGAACCTCTTGGTAACAACAGTGATCCGTATATCCGGTAGGCTATTGCCGCACTATAAATAAAAGTTTGGCTTAGTTGTTATGCTATCAAAGTATAATTTAAGTTTTATCAGTTACAAAAAAAAAACTATTTAGCACCGCTCATGAAATGAATAAGTACATGATTTTTTCTTACTCACTCTATTTTGTACGAATATGAAATAATGGCTTTTCTCAATAAAGTGAAAGGTGATATTGTTAAGCAAATAGTGGTGGACATTAAGGCTTCAAATATAAAGAGCAACGATTGGAGGGTTAACCTCCTTTTGTAAGAGATCTTCTTATCTGCTACTATTGTTCATTCGCTACCGAACACGTGTTCGCAAAAAGTAGAGTAGGCAGCAATGAATGGAAAATTCTTACGTTACAGGTATTCACGGAATGAGCGGAATATTTTGCGGTTTTTCAACTGGTCTTTCATATTCAGTTCGTTCGGGTACACGACCTCATCGTTACCAAAGAGAATCTTATTTTTTTCATATTCAGAATTTTATGAAAATATTGTGTAAATAAAATACTTTGGTTATGTAATGTAAATAATCTCATCGGAGCTAAATGTGTGATAACTAAACAAATCTATCTAATATATAAACTTCTCGTGTCGCAGTGTTTGTTGCCAAACTCCTCCGAAATGGCTCGACCGATTTTCATGAAATTTTGTATGCATATCGGGTAGGTCTGAGAATCGGTCAACATCTATTTTTCATACCCCTAAAACAGAGGACTACGTCTGTCGGGTCAGCTAGTAAACTATATATTTAGTTATGTCCTTAAGGCTAAAGCGCCCATCTAGCCCGCGAAGTTCAAATTATTTGAGATTTTTTAGAAATTTTTCAAAATCTGAGAATAATAAAAGGCACATTTTGTAATTCGCGACAAAGACCGTGTGCAGTGCATTTATTAATATATCCAACTTACTCTAAAACATTTTAAGAACGACAGCTTTCCAGATAATCTGGCAATTTTTGTATATTTGTGATTAGTGATTAACTAGTATCATATCCACCGTGATAATATTTAGAATAAAATAAATGTATTAATAAACGCACTGCATACTGGGTTTGTCGAAAATCACAAAATGTTGTCTTAAATGTTTTCAGATTTGGGATAAACTATAAAAATACTCGAAAATTTTGAATTTCGCGGGCTAGACGGGCGCCTTCACCTTAACAAAACAAAGTTAGCAAATTGCAGCCCCGCCTGATGTTAAGCAGGTACCGTAGCTTATACATGCTTGGCGGAAAGTGGAACTATATAACGAACCTCTATAGGTTGGGTTAGCTATAATAGCTGCTTTACGTCGATCTTCTGTGACAGGGTGGTACTACCCTGGTACTACCCTGGTACTACCCTGGTACTACCCTGGTACTACCCTGGTACTACCCTGCCCGTGTATGAGCTGTAGTCAACTGACTACAGGCTGACTCTCATCAGGTCCCTAGCCACGCTAGCTACTCAAATCGTGATAGAATAGCAAACGCTCGCGATTACGTTTCAAACCGCTTTTGACGTTTTGCTGAAACGAGCTTCACGATTTCTACTGACATTGATATGGTATAGTGTCAGCAAAACGTCAAAAGCGGAGCGTTTGAAACGTAATCGCGATCGTTTGCTTTTCTATTACGATTTGAGTAGCTAGCGTGGTTAGGGCCCAGGTAGGTTACCCTGTAAATTCACAAATCGATTTACAATCTACCTAAATCTTAACTCGTTATTTCTGTTTCGTCTTATTTCTCTTCTACAATCTAATAACTAACTGGAAATGAAGCCTACTTCGGGAGTTCTATCTAGTTTGATTAGTAAAATTCTTGTTAACGAGATACTGAATTACTTGAAGCAACCACTTTAGAGATTTGCTCAATTCGATTTGGGAGATGAATAGAGATTTTTATTATTGTTTTCTTACCGTACCGCAGTATACCGCAATATAGTATTTAAATTTAAGGTAAATAGGCCCGACCGCTTGAACCTGTGATTCCTAGATCACTCAGGTAATTGCAACGAGTAGTTGCGGATTCCATTCCTGATTCCTGTTAAGGAAAATTTCAGGATGACATTTTGTAATTTACTCAGTTTGGGTGTCACTGGGACGGATTCCACCTAGAATGGACTAGGTGCAATACTCAGAATACTATACTATTCTATAGTACTTATTGAATATTATAGTAATTATAAATTTCTCAATTTTATTTCTGGTTGTATGGCTAGAAGCATCAAGAAGTCTATACAGAAGGTTAAATTTTCTGTTCAAATCCTTTTCAAAATTTGCCACTCAAATCGGCTAGTGGTTTTGAAGGAAAAAATTGCATAATGCATTCACAAAAGCGTAACCAACAATACAGAATCCCTTTCGGGTATCCAATAAGTGCTATAACACTTTCGCCTAAACGAACCCTGGGCCCCGTGTGTGGAATACTCGATTCTTAAATCGAAACATTCGATTACGCGCTCGCTTCGGGCCGCAGCAGTAGCGATTTTAATCTGTTTAATCTGATGATATGGAATCTTGAATGTATCGAAGGCGTGGAAGCGCATGTTTGATTTGGTTTGTTGTATCCTCCAATAGACAGGTAGGTGAGAGAATCTAACCAGTTATTGAAAAACGTGTGAATTTCTAAAGGTCATAGAAGATAATGGCTCGCTTGGTGGACTATGGTTTGAATCCCTTCGCGTTAATAGAAGATCTATGCACAGCATTAGATAATTTTAATGAACTTTCGGTCATATAATAAATACCAATAACAATCATTTATATAGTCATATACATATCAGCCTCGTTGGTGGCGTGAAACTTGTATGTATGTACAATAACTAAGTACCTCTTTTGATTGAGTTACTGCCAAGTGTGGTCTACTACGTGTTGAAATAAATCAATAAAGCCGCTCTACCCTTGACTATACCACTCACTATTCAAATTAATCCACAACCAAACCAAACAACTCCACACACAACTAGAACAAGATATCATACAGTCTACAAAACAAATTCGAACTTTATTTGAACTTCCTAATACATTTAAGGAACTATTGGTGACCTAAACGCGGCTTGCATAAATAACTTTTATTCGTAATCCTCGGGGCCGGTTCATCATAGCCAATGCATCTGGGACCCTGGAACTTTTCAATACGTGATGATTGAGCGTAGAAAACTTACGAGGAACTTATTTACGGACGACACTAGCTTCGAGTTTTAAAAAACATTTGTAACGGAGATTTTTAAAGTTGTTTTTGTTGATGACTGCTCATTGGATGACGCACGAACTATTTAGGTTCAATGTAATACTTCAATCATAAACAAAATCAGTTAATATTAACTATACTTTGCAATCAGCACCAATGTATTCTCAACAAGAAGAACCGAGACAATTGTAAAATAAATACTTAACCATTCATAAATAATCATGTTATATAGGTATTTCTAATTTCTTGTCATAAACGTGGCGATTTTTTTTTAAGTATTAAATTTATGAGTCATGCGTACTCCAGTCCGTAACTTCTGACATAAAACTTCATACCACCGACGCGACTGTCTGCAGCATGACTTAAAATATGAAAGAAAGCGGCGTCCACTTCTCAGCCGAAGTTCGTTCCAAGTTATCACGCTCAATCAATACTTATTGAGAAGTTCTGGACGCGAGCGTTCCCTGGTGCATTCAATATGATGTGCCGGCCCAGGGAACGGCAAATAAGTTATTTAGATGTACCTGATATATAAGGGTTGAAAGGGGGTAGAAATAACCAAAATAACATGTTTCCCTAGAGCCTTTAAATAATTTGGGGATGAGAACAGTGCTGTTACCTTTATTATTATTATTAGGATTTGTGCCCTAAGCCGCTCGAGCGGCATCTTGCTACTTCGACCATTACTGATCTTTTGTAGCCAGCACTGTAGTGTTAAAGTTCACTGCCTAGTCCTGAGGCCTTCAGGAACTTCCAAATGTTTTGAGCAGTGAGTGTTTGTATCTCCTCCGGATGCATGATGTGCCGCCCCAGGAAGATACTTCTGCAACGCATTAGTGAGCCGCACGAGCAGAGGATGTGCATTGCACTTTCCTCTGCTTCTTGGCAAAATCTGCACATTGTGCTGTCGCTCATCTTTAGGTTGAACAAATGTTTGTTTAGTTTGCAGTGCCCGGTGAGGATTCGAGTTACTGCGCAAGTTTTGTACCGACTGAGCCCTAGGAGCTCTTTCGATGCTTTCTTGTTGTAGCCTTTAATCAGAGCTTTTGAGTGTTCTAGTCCTGGTATGGCCTTCCACCTCTCGACCGCCCTTGATAAGTATTGGGTATTAAGGATTGTGTAGGCTCGCTGTTTAGAGATGCCGCAGAACGGTTCAGGACCGATCTGCGGGTTGTCGGTTCCAGCTCTTGCTAGCTCATCCGCCTTTTCATTTCCGTCAATACCTGAGTGTCCTGGTACCCATCTGAGTGTAACTCTGTTGGACTGACCTAGGCTGTTAAGGTTATTCTTACAGTTTTGGACTAACTTTGAGTTGGTCTCAAAAGAGTCTAGTGCCAATAGTGCCGCTTGGCTATCTGAGTTGATGTAGATGTGTTGTTTAGTTACTTTACGATCCAGGTTAAGTTCCAAGCATCTATTGATTGCGAAGAGCTCAGCCTGGAAGATGGAGGCCTCTGTGCCTAGGTTGACACTACTCCTATGCTTAGGCCCTTCTCCGTAAATCCCACATCCTACATTCTGTCCTTTTTTGGACCCATCTGTGTACCACACATGACTGCCATTTTTTGGGGTCTGTAGGCCATTTAGCCATGTGTCCCTGTTTGGTATGTCTATGGTATACAGTTTTGTAAAATTTAATTCCGTTTGTAAGCCATCTGCAGGCATATTTAGAATTTTTAATTCGAAAACCGACTCTTTAAGTGAGTTCAGGGCTCGTGAGTGCCACTTTGGTTCCGATAGTGTGCATATCCTATATATACTTGTTTTAGCCTCTTTTTGCACGTGTAGGTCTAGTGGAACTAGATCTAGTAGTGCATTTAGGGCTACACCTGGTGTCGAGGAGAATGCACCAGTAGCTATTAAACCGGCCGTACGTTGTAGGCTGTTTAATTTAATTTCAGTTGTTTTCTGGTTGGCCTTATTACACCAGACGACGGAGGCGTAGGTAATTATTGGCCTCACGACCGCGGTGTATAGCCACAGAGCGATCTTGGGTTTAAGTCCCCATCTCGCTCCAGCCATGCGACAACTCATCCATAGAGCCATTTTGGCCTTTTGGATTATGTTATTTAGATGTGAGTTCCATGTCAACTTTTGGTCGATTGTGACCCCTAGGTACTTTACCTCACTCGAGAAAGATAGGGTTTTGCCGTTTAGCTTAGGATTCCTAAGTCTTTCCAGCTTCCTTTTCTTTGTGAACGGTACTATCACAGTTTTATCTGCATTAATTGATAGTTCGTTTCCTCTGCACCAGTTGTTTATGGTGTTGAGAGCTTCTTGTAGTAATGAGGAGATGGTGTGGAGGCATGGACCTCTGACCATGACCACAAGGTCGTCCGCGTAGCCCTGTATCTCATAGTCGAGGTTAGTCATTTCTACAAGAAGTTGGTCCACCGCGAGTGTCCACAAGAGTGGGGATAGTACGCCTCCTTGTGGGCAGCCTCGTGTGGTGGAGAACTCTTGCGATGTTTCATTCAAAGAGACAGTCGCAATTCGATTTGAGAGCATTCTTTCCACCCATCTGGTGGTAGTGTCGTCAATGCCCTTCGCACTCATTCCTCGAAGGATGGTTTTTGTGGGCGTATTGTCAAAGGCGCCCTCAATGTCTAAGAAAGCACATAGAGCAGTCTGCTTATCCTCTAGGGTTTTTTCCACCTTGTCAATCAGATCGATTAGGGCAGTTTCCGTAGATTTTCCCTTTTGGTAAGCATGTTGGGTAGGACTAAGTGGTCTGGCCACCAAGTATTTTGCTCTGATGTGCTGGTCTAGGATTCTTTCCATAGTTTTTAGTAGGAAAGAAGTTAGACTTATGGGTCTGAAGGATTTGGGCTGTGAGTAGTCCTTTTTCCCTACTTTTGGTATGAAGCGTACCTCGACCCGTGACCACTGATCTGGAATCGTTCCGCCGGCATAGCTAGCTCGGAAGAGTTTCACCAGATGCGGTAGGAGGTGGTCAATTCCCTGCTGCAAAAGTGCCGGGAATATGCCATCCTCCCCCGGTGATTTAAAAGGCTTAAATTTCTTTACAGCCCATTTAACCTGGTTAGGCCGAAAAATTTCACTGGCCCTGTTCCAGTCTGAACTCTTTGCCCTGTGGAAGGTGTCCTTTGGGTTGGAGTTGGTATTGTTGATGATCGAACCTGGGAAATGGGTGATTCTTAGTATCTCCAATGTCTCCCTTTCCGTGGTCGTAAAGGTGTTATCTGGCCTTTTTAACAGACCTAGATAACTGTTTGGTGTCTTGGCTAGTATTTTCTGGATTCTAGCTGCTTTATTTGTTTGAGCAACGTCATCACAGAATCGTCGCCAGGACGCTCTCTTGGCTTTTCTGATTTGTTTGTTGTACTCAGTCAAGGCTCTACTATACCGCTCCCACTCATGCGGTTTAGTGGCCCTATTGAAAGTACGTCGTGTGGATTCCCTTAGTTTTTCAAGTCTTTTGTTCCACCATGATGTTTTGTTTTGGCTTCTGAATTCTCTTATAGGGCAACTTTGTTCATAGGCATCTATGATGCCTTCCACTAAGGTGCGGGCTGAGTAGTTAAGAGATTCAGTAGTTTTAATAGACTTAGGAATCGCCTTTAAGTTTTCTTCGAGAAGTCCTCTATAGGTCTCCCAAGAAGTCCTTCTCGGGTTTCTAAGTCTAATAGGCTCGGTTGTGATTGAGCCTTGTATTCCGAAGGTGATGTGCCTGTGGTCGGACATAGAGTTTTCGCTACTTACATGCCAGTTAGTTAGGTGTCGGGACACCTTTTCCGTGGCAAAGGTGATATCAAGAACTTCCTGTCGAACCTTCGTTACAAAGGTTGGGGTGCATCCTTTGTTTATGAGTTGTAGTCCGTTGGTCAATAGGAAGTCTAAAAGTAGCTCACCCCTTTTGTTGGTCCCAGTGCTTCCCCAGATGGTGTGGTGTGCATTGGCGTCGCATCCTACAATGAGTTCCGTCTTTTGTCTGCGAGCGTACTCCACGACATTAGACAGTTCTTCTGTTGGATCGGATTTCTCCCCGGGCAGATAGGCTGAGCAGATGAGTACCTTGTCCATTCCTGACCCTTTGAGATTGGTGAAGGCAGCCACTACGTCGTCGCTGCAGAGTTCTGTAACAGGTAAGAAGTTAACGCGTTTTTTGAAAACAATGCAGGCCCTAGGCTTGGTGCCTTTCTCGTTCGCCAGAACTTTACCTGCTTTATTCAGTCCCGCAACCCTGGATTTGGTGTTGAGCCATGGTTCTTGGATGAGCGCAAAGTCCAGGCCATTTTGGTCAAAGATCTTTTCTACAACCGCTGAGGCTGCGATGGCGTGATGGAGATTGGCCTGGAGTATTTGTGTCATGCCGGGTGGGTTGTGGACTGATGGTGTGTTGTGGACTGATGGTGTGTTGTGTGTTGTGTGTGTGTGGGGGTGTCTAGTGTGTAGTGTGTGTGTGGGGGTGTGATAGTTTGCCCCCTCTGCTTCCTCGTCCAATTTTGTTGCCCCTCTGCTTTTGAGGGCGCTGACCCCTCCCCCTGGGGGTGGAACCACCCCTGGTGGTCCCCCTTGCGGGGGGAAACCTGGTACCGGTCTCGCATGCTGCGGCGGTTGATGGGGAGGAGAGGATCACGGGACTTGGGACAGGTGGGACGTAAGGGACTTGGGGCTTGGTGTGGAGTTTATTGGAGGTGGATCGTGTGGGTGGTAGGGGAATGTTTGAGGAGTTGGATGGTATAGGAGTGGCTGCGGAGGTGGACGGTAGAGGTTCAGGGAGTGGGGGGTTAATTCCCTCCGGCTGGTAGGCACTGGAGGCGCCTTTTAGCCGGAAGGTGATTTTCCTGAGGCCTATGTTGGCCTTTAGGTCATTTCTTTTGAGGGCCTCAACAGATTGGTCGTCTATGGACAGAGTTAGTGTCACGCCGCCCTTTTCGACCTTTCTGTTGAAGACCCTCCAGAGGTCCGTGGATAGGCCCTTGTTTTGGAAATTTAACGCCTTTAACGCCATGTCCACGTCTTTGGCCTCAGGGTTCGGGATAAAGACTACCCCCAAAGTAGGTTTGGGCAAGTCTTTTTCACTGATCAGTGATAGACTCGCGCCTGTCCATGGCTTCAGGGGCGGAATCTCTCTCTCCAGCCAGGCCTTCGCGCGCTCGTCGTCACACGTGATGCAAAGCCAGCCTGGCTTGAGAGAGAATCCTCCGAAGGCAGGTCCCTCCCCCGGCCGACCAGAGCTGGTAATACGGCGGAGGATAGCACAATATAGTGCATCCATCTTCTCATCCGTCATTGGGATGGTATCTTTGATACCGACTCTGATCGACCGGAGGGCTTCCCTGTAAGAGGAGCTTGGTGCTGGAGGGGTTGGCTCCGGTCTTGGGGGGGTATCGGTGCGAGTCTCCGAGGTCACCTTTGGGGCCTTGGCTATATGACCCTGTGGCGATTCCTCCTCCGAGCGGACCCTTTTAATCGGGCGCCTGGAGTCTGGTTCCGTCGACTCGAACCGGTACCCGAGGGCTTTTAGTTCCCCAAAACTCTTGGAGCAGAGGTTTTTGGCCTCGCTGGTTTGGATACCAATCTTCTTGAGGGCCCTGTAGCGTTTTTTCGCTGCTCCAGTAGGGGCACGATGCTCCTTAAGTTGGGGGGCGCTGCAGGCATTTGTCGGCGAGTTTGGGCTCCTAAGGAGCCTTTCCTCTTCCGTTGTGCCCGGCAGCACCTCCATGAGTGACATATGGGCAGATTGCTCCGCACCTACTGTCAATGGTTGAAAGTCCTCACAGAGGCCTTCCACTGTTTGTGACTCCGTCACGGTTAAAACGTTTTGGTTTTTTTTATCAGCTTCCATATCGTTCCCACGAGAAGCAAGGGAATTAAAAGGTCCACCCCGGCAGAGCCCCGCTTGCCAGGGTAAGGCTATGGATACCCCCGAGTTTCGCCCGGTATCGAGGGCCACCGTTAGCGACTGAGCTCCCCCTCAGCCATGCATCCATCGGCACGGTAGGTTGACACCTTGGATTGGGTTTATTGGGGTGGAGGTGGGATGAGGGTTGGGTAGGAATACAGGGAAGGGGTTAGGGTAAGGGTGAGGGAAGAGGAAGGACGTTTGTCCGCCCCACTTCGGGACGCAACGGGACGTCCTGGCCCCCCAGTTGTGGTCCACACCAACCCGGTCGCCCGAGTCGGCCTCTCCAAATCAATTCGGGAGAGTGCTCCCATCCGCCACCCGGGAGCGTTGCGCCGTTCAGCAGAACTGGGAACCGCTGTCGGGCTGTTACCTTTACTTAAAGCAAATAAATCAGATTCATTCATATTCAAATGTTTGCTTAAAATACTTAAGTTTTTATTTGTTTAAATTAATTAAGTTTGTTTAGAAATATCATAAAACTCCACTTATATATAGATTTTTATAGTAATTAGAATCGCATATAATAATATGTAGTTAGTATCTCGATAATTATACCAACTCTTGTAAAGTACTCTGGTAACTTTCTCGATAAACATTCGTTCCCAATCGATTTCACCGAATAATATTCGTTTATTTGTCTACCAATGGATAATGGTTGGAGTTCGGCCGTTTCAGAAATCAACTATTCACATTTAGTGGCAGGGTCCGATTGTTGAAAACAAGTCGATATGGAAATGATGAATAGTTATTTTGTTTATGTTAAAGTTTTACGAAAATAAAATGTTGTTTCCCTTTAAGTATCAGTTTTTTCGGTAAATATCAAAGCAATTTTGGTTGTTACAAGTTTGGTAACAACCAAATATGTAACAAATGTATCAATCTACATAAACGATTTTTTTATAGTCCTATGTCGAGTCTACTTACCCAAACCCAAACTTAGGTAGTAAGTATAAAAGAAAATTCTTAGTTAAACTTGTATGCGTAGGTAAATAACATTAACCTTTCAAACATGAGAGATTATCATAAACTCTCTGAAATGATAAATAAATTGAAAAATGAATGTTTCTTAACATTTCCATCAGATGTGAAATCATTTTATTATTATATATTCAATAAACTGGCTTAATATTTTCAATAAAATCCCAAAATAAACTTATTTTAGTAATCCCAAAGTAAGCCCCGTTGAGAGTTTTAATAAAATTTCCATTAGATGTGTTAACAAATTAAGTACAAACTAAAATAAAAGAGCGTTAATACGCTAATCGGATTTCTATGTGATTAAAGTCTAATGAATGTGACGGTAACAATGTTAATAAAGGTCGTGAAGGCTTTAGTATGGATTTAAATTCCGAAAATGGAGAGTGTAAAACTTGACTATGGAGGTCCCTACTCAAATATAAACACCATTTAAAAATGGTGACCGTAAAGCTATTTTCCCAATCAATGTATTGTAGATTCTCATCACAAAATCATTTTGTGACAATTTTGAGGATTAATAAATAGGTAATAGTTTGGTGTGACTTGAATATCTTAAGCTCATCTTGGAAGGATATTTTTATTAAGAAACACTTGATCTGCGAATCCATTGAATAGTCAAAGCATTTCGTGCATTTCAGTCGCTTGTTAAATTCCAATCACGACGGACTTAACTGTGAGCTAACCTATACTAAGGCTAGCTTGTAGGCCTATAAAGAGTTTCACCAACGCTAGTAAAACCAATAGTTACCAGTACACCAACTAATCGGTTACTGGTATACCCGTCCGTTAATGTGTTGGTGAACTCGGCCCTACAGCGATTTATTATTTAGCAGTGTTTAGTATAATGTACCATACCATATAGTTTTACGATCCTTACAAATAAGGTGAATGAAACCCATTCGACCCAAATAAATAGGAAGTGAATAAAAACGTGCAAAAAGGCAACACGGCCCCGTGTCAGGGTTGATAATGAACACCACACGAAATTGAGCAATAAAAGTTTTATGGTGTCCTATACTGCCCTCCTGCAAAAGGATCTATTTCATGATAGTATTTTTGGGCGAAATTTGCTTGCAGTCATTCTCTTTAGCCTATTAAGAGTACGTTGGCTATGATGGGTTACTAGTAGTTCATTAAAAGGTTGTCACAAAGTATTCCATCTCTAGCGGTAATTTTATAAATTAGTTTGAATTAAGAATTAATATTTGTTCTTATTTGAAGCTACAATAATAATTACTAGTTAGTTCTTACCAAAAATCGACAAGTAGGTATCAAAATGTCAATACTTCTGTTTATAGCTTCCTTCAAAAGAATTCCGATGAAACTCTAGTTAGGTATTACCTCTCTTTATATGAGGAAAATATCGTTTGGAGTAAGCTCTTTAGTACGAAGTTTGAGGTGTCAACATAATATGGATTCCATTACGTGTCTTGAATTAAATAACTGAGTGAGGTTTTTATATTATTTTAATGTTATAATTTGGCACACATATTCAACTTTATATTCGAGGATTTCTGTCTAGACTAACAGCAAATTTCTTAAAATTTTAAGTCTTTTTTGTCATAATTTGCTACGTCCAGACTACACCGAGCAGCCGCGCGAGGAAAATGCTTTGACTCGCTTCAGATAACGTTATGTGTACGTGGTCAGACGTCAAACTGATTGCTCAGGAGATCTTGGCTCTTCCTCAGCTTTCGACCCGCCCACTGTTAAGAAATTATCGTATCCTATAGATGCTTGCAATACCAAAGGCCTTTCATATAGTGAAGTTTATTCTGAGAATCTCCTTTCTAGAAACATTGTCAGTGGTTTTCTGGCTCCTTGTTTAACCCCTAGAGTGTCGCGTGCAACTACGTAGGTGTATAAGACTCGAATGCTCCAAGTGTCCCGTTCCCCAACGAGTGGGTATAGGACGCGAGCGGCAATTGGTTGTTTATTTGCTACGTACAGTAACACGTCAACGATTTTAGGGTTTCATAGATCGATTATATCAAAGTTTATCTGTTTTAGTATCATTTCTAGTAAAAAAACGTTAGTGATCGGGAGGAAAAAAAGCAAACAAATAATCATACTTGCGAAGTACTTACCTATTGCGACACTTGGAAGAGAGGGCGCTTGGAGGTGGGGATCATTGGAAGGTTTTATAATATTAGCTTCTTAAGTCGATCATCCTCTCATCAGTCCTGAGACCAATAGGACTTGTTATACCAATACGTAATAACCCCGCGTGCTGACGAGAGTTCAGTGGCGTCTAAAAGTTATCCTCTACAAATAAAACTGTGGTTACTGCCTCTTTATTCATAGATCCGACTTGATGGCTCTTCACGGTCGAGTTGTTTGGAAAACATGACGACCAGTGGCTAAGTTTCGTTGTTCAGTTACCTACCCTAATTTTGAGATGATTGTTCATGATATACACTGATACAGGGTGTCTGGCAGCAGATTTCTATTTTCAAAGTTAAATAACAAAAATACTATTTGACATATCGTTTTAATTAAACTATTGAACGACATAATAATAATGCGGATTTCATTCAGATTCGTATTTCAAAACATAAATCTGCCACTAGACACCCTGTATATTAATCACTGTAGATGATAAATATCGCCAAACGAACACACCGTTTCTATTGTCCCAAAATAATCAATGCTTATACTAAGAGTACCATACAACGGACTGGGGCCGATTCCAGTGACACTCATACCGAGACAAATAACAAAAGAGGAATTTCCAAAATATACCCAAACGGGAATCGAATGCACAATCACCTTGTGCTGTGACCCGAGCAGATAATTCTAATAAGTAATTGGAAAATGTTTTAATTGGATCTAACTATAACAGCATTTGCTAAGTAGCCCAAGACATGCCGAAAGATATAGCAATAGACCTACGATTGTTATTTCACAATCTTTCACCTTTTAATTCATTTAACTCTATAAAATTAACTGAAACTTTTATATCGACATAAACAATTAATTGAGTTTGTGATAAATGAATCGATATCACCTCCACAACCGATTCAATTGTCAACAGAAAAAATATCACACGTCTAGGATTTCCGACGACGTATCAAGGCCTTACAAAGCGGGTCAAAACCATTCCCCCTTGCTAGGAGGGGGCTAACGAACGTCAAAGAAAGTAAACGGCTCTTACACCGCGAACGGCACTAAATCACTTGTGAGAGAAATTTGTCTCGTCAATTTATATGCGAAGAATAAATCTAAGGATGTACGTAGGGTGTGTTTTCTCTAACAGTGTAAAAGTATCAGTAGGATAGAGATGGAATCATTGAAGATTTTGACACTTCGAAATTGTCAATAAGTCATTATTATCTTTCTCATTTACTTATTACAATCAGTTCGCCTAGAAGGTATTTAAGTATATATATTGTGTACTGTTTAATGCGGTTATATTTAACACTGACATACTCAATCCGCTTTCATATAATTATTTTATGCAATGTACCTAATCATGCGCTTCACAAGCTATTTTGAAGAGTGCGATTCCTGTCGGGGCAAATTTCAGAAATGGCTTTAGCGCACTTTTCTTTTTGTAAGTCTCGGTGTCACTGAGATCGCCCCCAGTCCATTGTACGGTACCCATAGAAAAAACGTTGTTTATTATGGGACCATATAGTGGGTGTGACAGTCTGGCAATATTCATTTATCTTTAATGTTAAATATTAAGCGTAACTAAAAATAAAATTCATAGATATACTGTCATCATATACACTGTGTCACATGTGGGAAGTGTAGGTAGATTTCGACGTTTCATTAGGGAAACGAACAAATCTTTCGCTAGAACGCGTCCTGCGAATTTGGATTTGATTTCGTGGTTGGTTATTTCTCGTTAGTCACCGCGGCGTCGGAAATTTGCAGGTCTATGTTGTGTGCAGTGATACTGCAAGCCCAATCGATAGGGAGTCCTGTTCATGATAGATCAAGCGTTTGAGATGATTTGACATTGGAGAAGTAAACATTACTTGATTGAGGATTTCAGAGCGGGTTAGTAAGTAGATGACTGACAATTAGTCAAAAGGCGGAAGGAAATGAATAGATATAATAATTTGTAATAAAAACAGATGTATTCTGGCTTTCATTTTTGTTCTTTACAAAAAATTCGGAGTGATATTTTCAGTATCAGATTATATTAACTTTATTTCCGGTTCCAGACTATGTAATACGGTAAATAGGTACGTAAATGTTTAGTAACCAGTATTTTTCATGGACGCCAAAGCTTTACTTTCTAAAAGCTTTCACTAGAAATTGAATTGCTGATAATAACATTAATAAAACATCACAGCTCCACGAGTATACTCTTGTGAATTATAACACTAATTATTTATTTCTTAATTAAATTAACAGGCTTGACACTACCAATATCGCCAGACTAACACACCAACTGTATGGTCCCAAACTAACCAACGCTTGTACTATGGGTACCGTACAATGGACTGGGGGCGATCCCAGTGATACGCAGACCAGGGCCAATTAAGAAAAGGCCATTTCCGAAATTTGGCCTTGCGGGAATCGAACCCGCAACCACCATGTGCATTGAGACAAGCGGCCTACGCTCAAACCACTGCGCCAAGCAGTCGTCCAAATTTGTCATTATATTATCGAATTTACTTATTACTGTTGTATTTATGACTTATTGATAAAAAATAACACATGTGCTCTACATTCCTGAACACTTTGATCAGGATCCGTTTGCCTGCCTCTACTTCCCCATCCCATAAAAACCCGATATACAGAAATACATAAAGAAAAACTAGACACGGCACCAGTACACATGAATACCCACACACAGGCATAGCTCGGAAAAATTGAAGCTCGGATCACGGCGCAGATGTGTGAAACGGTCCCTGCGACAAATTGTTTTATCGAAAATTACTTTCTGGAACGGAAAGCGGATAAATTTCCATTTTTCTAATGGAAGCGAATGGAGCCGCGCCCTCGGAGACGGCGTCGCCGGCGTTGGGTTACAATTACTGAGTATAAGTTGCCGCTGGATTATTTTAAACTTAGATCCATTTCAGAAGACACTTATGAAGCAGTTTAATTATCGGTTATAATACGGCTTAATATTATGTCTAACAGGTTTACTCGCTGGTTTGTTTAGTCGCTACACGAAAAGTTTAAGTAATTGGTTCTCATAGCTAATCATTATATTTTTTATTTACGTAAACATTATTATTGAGTTAGTATACCTACTAACATACTTCGTATTTTAAAACCAATTTGTGCCAAAGCTGTGTTTTTCTTTGACGGCGAAGTGTAATTGAAATAATTTTCTGCAAATACAATTTGTATTAGAAAATAAATAGTTTCTTAATTTAATATTTGTAATCTGTTAAGTCGTTAGATAAAATAATAAAAGTAAATGTATAAGATAAAATTCAATTATGCGTGATAAATTGCTTATTAAATTTATTTTCTAGCTACTTATATTGGATTAGGTATACGTGATTCTATATCTAGAATTAATCAAGCGAGTGAAAATCTAATAAACGTTCAATATTTTCTCTTGCTATTGGAATGCAGCTGAGACCAATCAACATTTTTTATACTCTATTACAAAGGGATAAGTACCTTTCCCATTATATAATCTGTCTTTTGTTGAAGAGCCTTGACTATCTTATTATCAGCAGTTAATTTGGATTTCGTCAGCATTGTTAATGTATTTTCGACAAAGGAGTTTACTTCCACAAAAAAGCGCTTGAATGGGACATGATTTTTTCAATGATCGTGAGAAAAACAAAACAGTTGGCCAAAAAAATACAAAAAAATACTATTAAAATACAAAAATACTTAAAAATGGCACGCCGCAATTTAATTCGGAACATCAATCTTGCGAAAAAACGGAGGGTAAAAGGCCAAGGTAATCGGCAAAGTTAAACGAGTACTTGTCAACGGCTTAAAGGCAAACTGAGTGATTCCTAAGGGCGGGCGATAAGGCTTCGACTTGGAAACGAGAGGCAGCGTCGGATAAAGATATTTATATTTTTGTTACTACTATTTTTTAAAGAACAAAATGTCGGCAAACAAGTGTAGGAATTTCCTGATTTAAAGCGGTTACTGTTGCCTATAGATGCTTCCAATCCCAAAGGCATTGCTTACAAATTGTTGACCTAAAGGGGAGTAGGAAAGAGGGAAGGGAATGGAGAGAGGATTGGGATTTCGGTTCCCACACTCGTCGTACGTAACGCTATGATCCTACTAATATTATAAATGTGAAAGTTTGTGTGGATGTATGTATGTATGTATGTATGTATGTATGTTTGTTACTCCTTCACGCAAAAACTACTGAACGGATTTGGATGAAATTTGGAACACAGATAGTTTATAACCGGGATTAACATATAGGATACTTTTTATCCCGATAATCCCGAATTTTTTGTTACGTTAAATACTACGCGGACGAAGTCGGGCGGCACAGCTAGTAGTTATATAATAGCTACTTTACGCTGATCTTCTGTGAGGGGGTAGTAGGTACTACCCCAGTTGAGACAACCCCTATATTAGCTGTAGTCACTCGGCTACCTGCGAGGTTAGCTCTACCACAGTCAAACTCTTCTAATTTTTTTATCAATTCTTATAAATGTGAAGCGATTGTAGGCCACAGACCTTAAATATTTTATCACTGCCAAATCTATATTGTAACTGTGGTTACAACATAAAATTCTTAGTGACACTGTCTATAGATAGATCTTAGCTAGAGGGGCCGTCTCTGAATCTCTGGCAACAGTTCATATACGATTACAACAAATCTTGCATTATACAAACTTTTTTTTTTAATGACTCATTACTACATAGTAATGACCTACATAGCTCATAGGCATAGATTTTTGTGACAAAACTATTAACTTATGTATCGCTTTCTTCCATGTCCATGGTACTAGCCAATCACCATCGAAGCCTAAAAGAGTAGAATTCACTTTCGAGTTCTCACCTAATGACAAGAGTCGAAAGTCACAAAGTCGATCAAATTGAGTGCGACCTCCTCTGCGAAAGGACCTCTGATTCTAACTTTTTAAAATAGAACACTCAGATTGATCGCATTCTCCTTGATTGCTTTGTGACATAATTTTAATAAACCTATACCTCTGTGTTTTAATCAAACTTTGGGATGGGTTGTGCCCTCAGAAGTGAGTTTGAGTTTTGTAGATCTGTGGTTGTGCCATAACTTTACGTATTTGTAGCTAATCTCATGAACCTGTATACATGTAACTTCCTTACAGAAGACCACATACTACTTATTTATACTGTGCAGAAGTCTGAGTTTTCTGGATACAATTCATGGATTGTTATATTTTTCTTATCGACCAATATCGTTTTCTTTTGGTAATAGCTATTTATGGTACAATAATAGCGAAGCGGGGACTGCCAAGTTTCTTGGTAAGATTCTTATACATAATGATTTGAAGCATTTTCCCATACAGATATTTCAAGGTCGTGCCTATTGAAGTTTATTACATTGAGTAACTATACAGTGTCTACAATTTATTTCTAAATGTATAATTAGAGTTCAAGATAAGAAAATACACCAGGTTTTTAAATTCTGTAACTATGGATATAGTAAAGTTTATGAGTTACTAGCTGAGCCCGCGACTTCGTCCGCGTGGAATTTTGATACTTTCTTAGCGGATGCCTACGTCATAACATCTGCCCGCATGCCAAATTTCAGCCTGATCCGTCCAGTTGTTTGGGCTATGCGTTGATAGATCACTATGTCAGTCAGTCAGTCAACTTTGAGTTATATATATTTAGATTTTTCCCCGTGGGTATGATTCTGTGACAATAGTCCTTTCGAACTTCGAATCGAATTCGTTCTTCGAACACTTTTGAACAGTGAAGCAAGATACTAAATATACAGGGCATGTTATGTTATCGACTGAATCTTACGAATGATATAAAGTGTTAATGATTAAGAGTGACAAGCATTGTATCCAGCATGCAGTATACGCTTACGAGCTATTACGGAAGCGTAAACTAACGTTCAAATAATTTCAAAATGTGGGCTCATATACTGAAATAAACTTGAAGACTAAAATAAACAAATTTAAAATCGCAACCGAGCCAAAGCAGCTCTACGAGCTGGGTGCGTTTAAATTTCAAGCTGTTCATCAAAACTGCAGCATGATTTCACCCCCAATTAAGCTCGTTATTTATGCATTCGACAAAATTTAGCAACTGCCGCAACGTAACTATTCTGATACATACTGAACGTTACGTAAAACTATTAATTTTGTTAGACGCCCCTTTTTCCCTTTTATTATCCCCCTTTTGGTTAAATCCAAAAAAAACTGCAAAGGCAAATACTTGAGTTTATTTCAATTTATTATGAGAGGTTGTCTTAATGAATTGATAAGAAAATAAACGCTTATAATAAGCTCATTAAGTACTCATTTATGTGCCAGTTAGTAAAGGTAATTGGTCACAGCATCTAATATCTACATGTTTGCACTAAATAAACAGATTCCATATAAAAGGTTTTTATGAAACCTGCACTGTTGTACAAAATGTTTCAATTTGCCCAGAATACGTCCGTCACCGCTGGGCGCAGGAACACGGGTATTTGGCAAGCTCGCCGACAGCCTTGTATCATTTTAAACGAGTCGGTTAATCGGTACGATACCGCCTTTTTGGAGCGCCGAGCGGCGGCCGCTCGAGCCATGGCGGGCGTTTTGATTATTTTTTATTGGAATACGTGTACCTTTTGTAAAGGATGGTTTAGTCTTTTTGATCTGACTGCACAAGTTTTGTACGCTCCAATGATATTAATTCATTTATCCAGTGATCTTGAGCGGCCGTCTCTGCAAAATATTTTTTATATCTTTTTAAATCTTCACGCACCTTGAGCTAGAAAAAATATCTGCCCATTATAATCTGTTAGCATTTCTACTAGACTGTTTCAAAGCTGTTCTTTGAAACACCACCTGAATACAAAATGTATTTAATTTTTATTTACCCATACTTTTCTTTTGCAGGTTAGGGCTGTTCCATCGAAGCTTACTAGGTAGGTTCAGGATTCATTCATTCAGGATATATGTTTTTTAAACTGATATATGACTTTACGGTAATAAACTGATTTCCTTCTGAATCATTGCTATATTCCTAAAATGTAGGTAGGACTCCTTGCAATCATTGACATGAGGGAAAATAATAATTGTGGAATGAAGTACTGGAAAATAGAATCCAAGAATAAACTACAAAGGATTTTGTACTATTTGTATAAGTAAGTATTCATTCATTTTCATTCGGATCAATATAAGCTTTCAAATGTTTTCAGTGTGTAAAGAGCGCTAGAGCCTCATCAGGATTCAGCCCAGTATTGCCTTTCATTAGCTCAAATGGAATGCTATTCGCAATATTCAACATTTTATTCAGGTGAAATAATATTGTTTTTGTAAATGTTACAGAATTTTTATAAAACAGCATAGAGATCATCTGGAAATACGAAACAGATTGCATTTAGGAACATCTGTTATCTGTTGCCAATAGTTATGAAGTAAAGTGATATGTCATTTTTTTTTAATATGTATTTCCATATTCCCGTTTTTATTGGCTATAGGTAGGCGTGCAGACGATTCACCTGATGGTAAATGGTAATCGTCGCAAAGTACATACTGAGTATGTCAGTTACTAAAAACCTGTCTTATCAATATGGCATTTGAAATTAATTTCAACCTGTAGTAAGAACTGAAACAGCGCTAATGATTTTAAAACAGATCTTCAAGCAGGTAAGTAAGTGCTTCACGTTGCCCGCCTTTTATTTGCCTTATTTATTTGTATTTAAGTTGCTTTTTGAATAACCCCATGTTGTAGTAAATACTCAGTAATTAAAAACAATGTGGATTATAAAATTGAATGGTTTCAAGTCTGCCTGATTATTCAGTGTCTAACGCCCGTATTAATAAATCAATCTCAAGTCAGAGCGACCTTGGAAATGAGCAGTACTAAATTACATGTGAAAAACATAGGTTCCTACTTAAGATTGCTCTCAGACTTGAAATGGATTTATCAATACAGGTCTAAGTATTTTATGTTTTCTCCACAGATAGATAGATTTACATAGATAATGTAAATGTATGTACTTAGCGTGTCCGAAAACCCCGACCAAGCGTCGAGGTTGGTCGCCAATAACTTACAGGCCTCGCGACTACAGATATAAAAATATGAGTATGAGCGTGATAATCACTCGAGAGAATCGTAGCGGGCGGAGGGGCATCGGCGGCATCGGTGTATTTGAAGTGGTTTGGATTTCCTGTCACTAATGACGTCACAGTAGGTGTTAAAAATTCGGCACGCTTGGTTTCAATAGAAATCGTGATACTTGCGTTATCTATATCTGTGGTTTTCTCTATGTTCTTTGGTATTATTTTTCAAATAAGTATGTTAATTATTTCAACTCACCTTCAAATGAACCTAGAACGATAATAAACGTAAAACTATTTCACCGCCACCCAATAGCTCCAGCTAATCTATCAAAGGTCTATCGCCCGCCACCCTTCAATTGAGCCCGAATCCATTGATTGGCATTTTCGTTTGAGTGCACTCAAATCAAGAAGTTCATAGTCAGTTACTTCAACCAATTATACTTGGACAATGGTCGGAATTTTACCTCTGACTTTAGCCTTTATCTATTATATTAACGGTTAGGTATATACAGATAATTTTTACTCTTTATGACTTGAATTTTATTCGAGTAATTTAACGGAATGATAGAATAGAATAGAAAACTCTTTCTTGCACACCAATTTTAGAATTTAAAAAATGATGTCGTAGATTGATCTACTAGTAAGAAGGAATAATATCATCTAAATATATATAACTCAAAAGTGACTGACTGACTGACTGACATAGTGATCTATCAAAGCACAGCCCAAACCACTGGACGGATCGGGCTGAAATTTGGCATGCAGGTAGATGTTATGACGTAGGCATCCGCTAAGAATGGGTTTTGATTAATTCTACCCCCAAGGGGATAAAATAGGGGAATAATCCCGAAATTTTTGTTAAGTTAAATTACACGCGGATGAAGTCGCGGGGACAGCTAGGGTACTAATCATACTAATATTATAAAGAGGAAAACTTTGTTTGTTTGATTGTAATGCATAGGCCCCGAAACTACTGAACCGATTTGAAAAATTCTTTCACTGTTGGGAAGCTACCCTATCCCCGGGTGACATGACATAGGCTATAATATATTTTCAAAAAAAAATAGGAATCCTTACTAAAACTCGAATAATGTAACCGCAAAGTACCGGTGCGAAGCCGGGGCGGGCCGCTAGTCATATATAAGATAAGAAAGATGTTGATGTTCACGTTTGATCATCCCTTGGTTTGGACTTTCAGCTCTTACGCACCGTACGATACGCAGCTACAATAGCTACTGTGAGAGCGAGGTACTACCCTAGTCGAGCCAGCTCGTATGTTGTTAAGAGGCTACAGCTTGTCTCTACCACGACTCTACAACGTAGAGTAAAGACTCTAGTGAATGTATAAACTCGTGATAGAGCTACTGGCATAAATAATTCATACCATTCAATATTAAAAGAATTAAAATTAATTTTTTCGAGCGTAGGCCGCTCGGCTCACTGCACATGGTGGTGGCGGGTTCGATTCCCGCCGGGGCAAATTACGGAAATAGCCTTTTCGTAATTTACCCTGGTCTGGGTGTCACCGGGATCACCCCCAGTCCATTGTACGGTACCCATAGTTTGCTTAGTTTGGGACCGTACAGTTGGTGTGTGTGTCTGGCGATATTTATTATTTATTTTTGTTCTCTATTACAATATTAGCTTCTAGACCGGACGTCCTAAAGTATCAATAAATATACTAGATATATACTTGTATAATAAGGGTTTCCATTCACCACGTACACCAACTAGATCTAGTTATCTGTGTCGCGACACCGCCGCCGACACTGCACGCTGGAGACAATAATATCGATGATTTTCAACGGTAACGACCCACTTGTGCCTGAGCGTATTGTCTAGGACCGGTGGAACGCTGTGGACATTACTGTTTTGTTACCGTTCAATGGAATATTGAATAATAAAATGTGTATAAAAGTGATTTATATTAGAATAATTCTATGAGAATAAGATTAAACAAAAATGCAACTTGTGCGCTTTGATTACAACTGTTACTGTACCTAACTGTTTTATTCACAGCGAATTTTCACTATAACACTTGATCCTATGAAGTCAATGGTTAATGATTTATCATAAAAACCGCTTGCGATTTAATTGCAATGATTTTTTAACAGTCTCTCCCCATGTTGGTAGAAGGTTCGATGTATGAAAACTTATATTTATGACGTTTCACACGGCTCTTGTGTAATGTTCATCTATGTATATAATAAAACGACTCATATCCAAAACTTTTCAAATTAAAAGTTCTACTATCAATCAGTTATTATCATAACACCTCGTAATTCCAACATGAGCCTGTCTAATAGTATTAATAAACCCATTAAACTAAGTTAAACTCATCCACACTAATCCGCAGGTAGG
Organism: Notodonta ziczac; assembly: GCA_918843915.1. NCBI lineage: Eukaryota > Metazoa > Arthropoda > Insecta > Lepidoptera > Notodontidae > Notodonta > Notodonta ziczac. Next base: position 11,439,013 of record OU974048.1, on the reverse strand, counting down.
GTCGGTATAAAAATCGCGCGATCCATTCAGCGGGGGCTCGAATGAGTTACTCGTACCACCTGCAATGCTGCTGAAGGTAAGATCGTAATACACCGTGATACCTATATTATTTTGGGTTTAAAATTAAGGTTGTTCATCGTTCAGCTTATCAATGGTATTGTCTTCACCAATACGTACATTGGATGACCTACTTTGTATACATTGTTGCTGAAATCAGTAAATTTTTACTGCCGATCTTTTTATTCAATGTTACCTTATCCCAATTACGGAAATTAGTGTTTTACTTTTCTTGGCTTCAATTTAGACAGTATTTATTTTGTTTTTATTTGTATTTAAAGGAACTATAGTTCCGTAGTCACTACGAGGAACTTTTAAAGGATCTTCCAGTAAGTCTAATTTCTACAGCTCTGCTGCTAGCCACATACATTTTTAATTGAATAGATAAGTACCTACTAGGTTTGGTTTGGCTTAGCTATTTTTCTTTTAAAATGTATGAAAGTATCTCATAGTGCCACGGGATGAAGCCACGATGGTCAGCGCTATTCATGGTGTAGAATCGTTTTAATTGATACAGTTTGCGTGAACGATCGTTTCCCTGAATATATTCTCTATTAAGTATAATATTAGCGCATTCGAGCAAGCATTTTCATGTAACACTTTTATTTATTGTAGTTATTTTTCAGTTCCTACTTTGAAGAAAATTTTCAGTATACTACTACTAACTTTAGGTATTCACAAACTAGGTAGTTTACACTATACATTGATAATAGCCAGAAACTCACTTGCATGTGAGAGGACTTGCTGCAGGCGATACGGCTCACAGTGTATGTGACTACATTCTGGTTAAACAAGGTGTCCATGTCCAAACGGAAAGACGAGAATTGGAGAGAATTATTTTGGATGAAATTGAAATTGCAAAGAAAAGTAAAATTACATTATTGTCTTAAAAACTGAATTTTGTGGCGGAATTCTAATCGGAAGATTTGTGGTAGCAACCCATATTTGGACATGCAGATTTGAAGAATATTAGGTACCAAATTATTTATTTTCAGAGCAGGTATTCTTACCAGTACCAAAGAATTGCAAGCTCTTATTTTTCACGTCATGTATTTTTTCATCTTTTTTCGATCTAAATTTTTATGACCAACTTGTGCCCCAGTGATTGTACATTTACCCCATGCGCTCCCCACTAAGTGACTTTCGATGGAACATATTGGTAGGGTCCGACCTTTTGGGGTGCCGTCAGGGGTGGTTTTAGCATTTTTTCTTATAAATTCAGTTTCATGTTGGTAGTCGTTACTAGGGGCCGGTCGCCGCGTGAGAATTTGTAAATTGTATGTGGGAAGTGGATGCGGATAGCGGGCAACCGTCCATTGTGGGAGGCCTATGTTCAGCAGTGGACGTCTTCCGGCTGATGATGATGTGGGAAGTGGATGATAGAGCGGTTGTTGTGGTGTGGTATTATTAAGAATACACCATTCTGTAACATTAAGATTCAATATTTATCTCTACT